>VZTU01022759.1:0-56785 GCA_013400835.1 Zapornia atra
CCAGGGATGGTGACGCAACCACTCCCCCAGGGCAGCCTGGTCCAGTGCTTGACAACCCTTTCGGTGAAGCATTTTTTTCCAATCTGAACCTCCCTGACACAACTTGAGGCTGTTTCCTCCTGTCCTATCACTTCCTTCTTAGGAGAAGAGACCAACAACCACCTCAGCCTCTTTTCAGGTAGTTGTAGAGTGTATAATGGTCTGCCCTCAGCCACCTTTTCTCCAGACTAAACAGGCCCAGTACCCTCAGAGGCTCTTCCTAAGACTTGTTGTCTAGACCCTTCACCAGCTTCTTTGCCCTTTTCTGCATTAAGGGAATAGAACAAGCAAACTTTGCTCTGAAAGGAGTCACCAGATTATTTATGTCTATCACATCCTTCTTTGGGATCATCGTTTCACTTTACTACTGAAGGCTCTTTAGTTTAGGAGTTGCTTCAGACTTCCAGTGCAGACTTAGCAGGCTTAATTATTTCTTTTTTTTTTTAACCTGGGACTGTGGATAATTTAAATACTTGTTATCACTATGGGTTGGTTTTTTAATGAGTTTGACCTGAGGAGAAAAGAAATCAAGAACTGCTCTACTGATGAATGTGGAATGCCTTTCAAATAAAGTTCTGCTGTGGTTGCTCATGAAAGCAGTGCCATTTTGATAAATTGCCACTGCACTCAAGAATGGGAATCAGAAAGCAGAACATTCAGGGTTACAATGACATGTCTTCTGCTGCACCAGAAGAAAAAGGAAAAAGAAAATATCTCTCTGTGTGCTATTTCTCTATTAATAATGTATTAATTGTGTTGTATTATTTTCTAATACTTTCCAAAAGTAGGTGTCAGCTATTTGAAGACCTTACAGTTTTTGTTATGGAGGTGCTTTGTAATGTAAAGGGAATAGAAACCACAAATGTTATCCCACTCCTAAAGTTTCTTTTTTACTATAAAGAACTAAACGAGGCAATAAAATTAAAAAATAGCACTTTTCCTCAGATGAAAACTGTGCCTAAAATGCCATTTTACCTGAGACTTAAGTAGTATTTCAGTTGGCATCCTGTGGCATGGTCAATTAGAAAACTAGGAAAAGAAAATTGCAGCTTCTAAGTACAAAGTAAAGACATAGTTGTTATGTTTTAAAGGCTGGAGCCTATGCAGCCAAGTCTCTTTTTGCCTAATTTTAAATATATACCCTCCTCATACAGAGTAGCCACTACTATCCCTGCTGGTAACAACAGTAATCCTTTATATTCTCATTACAAATCATAAAGCTTTATTATATAATCAATGCATTCAACAGAGTGCTATGGCTATTGTGTTTGTTCAGTATTGAACGCATATGATTTGGGCTTAGAATCATCACGTACATAATATTAACTGTCAGATGGTGGTTTAGATGCAGGTAGATGGCTTTTTTTTTCTTGGGTATAATTGGTTCAAAACAGATCATCCTCTGCCTTGACTATGTCTTGATACCAAGAGGTCTCAGCGCTGGGTTTTATATGTCCTTTGTTAGAACAACAATAAAAAAATCTGGTAGTAAGTCAGTTAACCACTTCTACAATAAAAAAAAAAAAACCCAAAACCCACACCAAAAAAACCCAAACAATGCCCCAAAGAATACCACCCAACTTCGCCCAGAGTTCAGATTATGGAGCACTGCAGCACAAGATCTTACTGTCTCACAAATTAGCCAAGAAATGGGCCAAAATTTCAGTAGCTCACGTACTGACCTTTGCTTAACTAAGTATTTGTTCTGTGTGACTGTAGTGGTTGAGCCCCAAGCAGTGGCTGAGCACCACACACATCACTCCCTCACTCCTGGAGAACCAGACAGAGCCTCCCTGGGTTGGGATAAGGACAGTTCACTGACCACCCTGCCAAAGGGGAACGATAGCTGAGCTGATATTCTGAAATATTAAATATACAGTTTCTTGTTGTTTCGTGCTAAAATAACTGAGGAAGTCTTGTAAGTGAACTTCTCTACTTGAAAATTCTCAGTTTATTTTGTATGTTGCCTATTTTATGTTGCTTAGCCAGCAGAATGCCTTGAAGAGGTGGAATGTTGATGTTAACTATGCAAAATTCAGTTCTACTGTTACTCAAAAGGCTCTGATAGGACTGCCCTATCCAGCATGCTCTACCTTCCTCATGTGGTAAAGAGCTGGCTAGTATTCCTTGTTGACCTGTTGAACAAGGACTTGATATCCATCTAGCCCTTTGCATGATGAGGCAGCTGAAGAGACTGTCAGTTACGGTAGCAGAGTTGTCGGTAGCAGCTACTTGCAGAGCAATGTTAGCTGGAACCAGTCACCTGGAGATGAAAGTCTTAACATTTCATTATATATCCAGCTGAAATTATTCAGTTGCTTTCCCTCTGAGTACTGCTCCTCTAAAGGACTGCTGCATATAAATGGTATATGGAACAGCTGCAAAGTATGTTGAAATGCTTCATTTCATCCAGCCATTTGGTTGCGGTAGCACCACTGATAGTACTTCTGTTTACATTGTTCTTCTGTGAAAACGCCCTGCATCAAACTTGCAGGGCTTTGGTGGCAATACGGCTTGTTTTCAGTTCTGAAGCTGCAGTTTTTCAGCTGAGGTGCAGATGAGAAGGAAATGTTACCTATGGAAAAGGCAAGGGGAATGGTTCCCCTTCAGTTTCTAAGATAAGCAATGGGATAGTTAGATTGAACATTGGCTAATCTTAGCTTTGACTATAAATAAATGCCTTAATGTACTGTAAAATTAATACTGGCGAGGAAAAATAAGCATGATACTATTAGTTTTGTTAATCACAGAAAACAAACTGTAAGGAAGAAAATAATTTTTCCAGAAATCTGCTGGAAGTGCAGAGAGATTATGCATACAAATTATCCATGTGTATGTACGAAGTACGGTATGTCTCATTACCTTAGGTACTGCCTGGTAACACTGAAGTTGCACAGACTTTTATCAGCTGTTGAGCTGACTTTGGTTTAGTAACTTAGGTAGTTACAAAGAAATAAATCTAACAGATCCGTTCCTTTTGCCCTAAATTGTGCTGCCACATTCTTCTGACTTGTGCTTTCTCGGCCTCTTTCCCGGGCTGTGAGAAAGAGGTGCGGAAGCCTAAGAGATCTGATGTAGTTCAAAGCTCTGTGGTTTTAGTGATACAGTTGGTTCAGGTGTGGCTAAAGCTGGAAGTGACTGAAAGTTACCATCTTGTTAGATGGCATGGCACTTGTAATGAATTTTTAGGCTTTCCTAGAGGGCAAAGAGTCTGTATTGCAACATATGCACTTTTTAAACTGTGCTTAAAAGCCCGTAGATGGAATGATTATGGAGACCGAACACTGGAAATAACCTGCCTTGGTCAGGACTGAGCTGTAGTACAATAATTACATAGGGAAGTCTGTTTCCTGTATATGTGTGCATCTATGCAATATGTACAGATGAACAAGTCTTCGCTCTGTGATTTGGCATCTGCAACAGGAGCAGCTGTTGCACAAACTCAAACTGTGGAGTTAATAATCTCCTTTCCCTTTAGGTAGCTGCTGTCCTGTTACCTTCCATTTTAATCGCATAGAAGAGCAGTGCTTTTGCTTTTCAAGGTTTGCATACGTGCGTGCTGCTGAAGTGAGCACCTTGCTGTGGTGCATGTTCTTTCACCATGGTCACTCCTGTTCTGAGGAGCAGTCAGTCTCCAACTGACTTGAGAGAAGTCCATCATGCTTCTCACTGAGCAAAGCATAGTGCTGCCACCGTATTACCAGACAGGTCATTTCCAATAAAGCTGCTATTAACATTGTGATTTCTGCTTAAACTTGGCATTGGAACAGGAACAACTTGTTTTTAATGTATATGCATATTGGTGCTGGCCTGAATAGGCAGCTCGCTTTTTCTGGTGTAGTCTGCATTCTTGTGAAGCAAAACTAATTAAAAGTATGGCTTTGAGTAGAAAATGTTGTTATATCCTGATACCTTTCAAAATACTGCATCGCTTCTTTCCTTCCTGGGATTTGTATGCTGTGCTGGGCTCAGACAAATCTGCTGTATTTTATTTTAGCATGGCTAACTTGAAGATTGAACTCTCTAAGCTAGATAGTGAAGCCTGGCCTGGGGCACTGGACGTGGAAAAGGAAAAACTGATGTTAATCAATGAAAAAGAAGAGCTTTTAAAGGAACTCCAGTTTATTACACCACGCAAACGTACTCAAGATGAGCTAGAGCAGTTAGAAGCAGAAAGGAAAAGGCTTGAAGAGGAGCTGCTGTCTGTAAAAAGCACACCCAGTCAAGCACTTGCTGAAAGGTAAGCGGTTGTCTTTTGCTAAATTAAATGCTGCCTTCTGCAACCTAACCCCTGTACTCATCCAGACCCTGAACTGTGCCTTGATGGGCTCTTTTCCTTCAGTAACTGCTCTATGTAGATCTTAATTAAATTTGTTATTAGCCCACTGAGCAGAAACACAAAGAAGTCCTCTGTACTGTGAGAGAATCTGAACACCCTGTATGTGCTCAGCAATATCAGTCACTCTGCATTTGTTAGCAGCATGAAAATGCCTGTGACAGATGTTGAATAACTAAGGAATGTCAACATACCAGCAGGAGGGCAATACATCATTCACTCATTTCTGATAATAGCTGTAAACTATTTGAACTCAGGTTACAAAGACAGTCTCGATTGTTGCAATATCTGAAGCCTTTCATTCTGAGTTTTATTACCTACAAAATGCAACTGAAAGGGGAAAAAAAAAAGTTCAGAGAAGTCTAATTGCTGCAAAAACTTTCCTAACTGGCTGCTACCTAACAGGTAACCAAAGCAGCTCCCACAGTAAATTGTCTTAGCCAGATTCAGAGTTTGAGAATATCAAAGGTGACTGTCATAAATGGACTTTTCATCAGCTGTAAGTGGAAATAAATTTATGGGCACCCTCTAGCATACATAAAATGCAATAAACACAAAATGCCATTGAATGTATCAGTGTGCTATGCCTTCTTGAAGTAATACAATCAGCACTGTAAGTCTTTCCTACTTCCCCCTGCTAGGAAACACCTGCCATTGTGCCATCTTCACTGAATGGCAAAATTCCTGTTAGTGGCACTAGAAGCTGGGTCCTGAATTGTAGCTGAGTAGCGAGGAAGTTTTTTTGCTTACAAAGTATGTATGTGTGTATTTTTGACATGATTTTAAAATATATTTGTACACTTTAAATCAGTTTAAACAACACTGATATTCAAACATATTGATAATCCAATTATGTTTTAGAAGAAGGGTTATGTCCTCCTGGATCTATATTTTTACAGGAGAAGCTACCTGTCTGTGTTAGTGGTATCTAAAGTTCCCTGATTCCACTGCTTTCTGATTTCCAGTGGAGAGTAAGGGATCAATTAAAATTTGTCACAAATAATTTGTATCTAAGATTTTGATACTATGATTTTGTAAGTAATAGCTAAATCTTGACATATGATCTAAGTAGCTGGTTTCTTAGTCTTTCTGTTTTCAGCTTGCTTAAGTGCCAAACAAAATTCTGCACCTCACCTCCCATACATATCTGATGCCAAATTTGGGAGTGCCAGGGGCAAGTAAAATTGTCTTCCACTGCTGTGAAAAAATGAAGGAACAGATAATTATTTTCCCCATGTACAGTGGCACGGCTGGTTGTTAAAACTTACATTTTTCTCTCCTCTGTTTTCTGCAAATTTTTATCCTGATTTTTATTCCTGAAAATGTGCAATTTTTTTTTTTGAGGTGGCTGTAAAATTTCATGCCCTATACTGCTGGTTGAAGTAGCATTTATGGTGGTTTCTGGTTTCCATTTTTGCTCTCCAGTGAACCTCCGGTGAATTTGTACCTGCAGCTGTTTATTATATTAAAACTGTCTGCCTTGATGACTTGAAAGCACATCAGTTCTTTCACACCAGGCTATTCTGTGGATTATTTCTGGAGTGTCTGCTATAAACGTTAAAAAAAAAAAAAATTAAAAATCCTCATTTTGTAGAAGGGTTGAGATGGTGAAACTTCTCCTGAAGTGCTAATTTGAGAAAAGGATGCATTTCACTGTGTCAGATCAACCATTAGCATTTGTTTTTTGGAGATGAGGAAGACTCTTCTCTCCGTTATCAGCGGAGGAGCCACACTATCTTCAAAGTGCTGGGGTGTTGTTGCATTAATATTTTCTTTCATGAAGTTCCATGAATGCCTTAGGTTTCCCCAGTTTTCACAGGTACTCATAATGAAGCAGTAGTGCAAGCAGCTGTGAATTGTGGCAGAGGTTGATGTGATGAGGGCTTATTGTTTTGGTCTGCGTTTTGGGTGGGTTTTTTTAAGGTTGGGGTTGGTTTTTTTTTTTCTTCTAAAAGGGAGAGAAACAGAGGACTTGCTCTGACTTAAAAACATTATAGTGTAGCCCTGGGTTATTCTGGAGTTGGATGCTGAAATTGCCACAAGGAGATGTACTCAGAATCAATTTACAGAAGGAGGGTATAAATCGTAACGTATCAGCTTCAAAAAAGCAGAGATGGGGCATAGTCTGATTGCTTTAAGAAGCCTCCCAGCAGCTATGTAGAAATAACTGGATTGTGGGACTGTTGAGAACTATTTGCTACTTCCTGTCAGGGAGACTCCATTACTGCTTTAAGTCCTTGGCAAAATTTTCTAAGCTGTTGCAGGCATTTAGGCAGATGCATGATTTAACTACCTGATCGTGCTCTTGCCTGCAAAACTGGCCCCTGCACTTGTGCCTGCCATAAACACGTCCCCCTAAGCTTGCACTGAAAGGGGGGCTGTGTGCCCTGAAACTTCTTTTCATGTATTGTTTTAAGATTTCCTGCCCCTCTCAGCAATGTCACGATTTAAGATTGAGACTGGAGAAATATGGCTCTCTAACACTCAAGTTGCTCCTGCAAGGAGTAGTAGATTAATTTAGATACAAGGGGGTACAAGCAGGAGAGAATGAGGCCCCCATGTCAGAATAGGTAACGCAGTGGTTTTTTAGGTATTTACATGTTTTTTTTGATAGTAAAATTCCTGCTTATGCTATAAAGAGGGAAGGTTCATTGTTTGAAACTTCTGGGGTGGTGTTTGCTGCTTCTAAAATTGGCCTGATGTAAAATGAAAAAAAAAGCCCACCAAAACCTTGATTCTCCATTTGTTGTGAGATAGTAACATTATTTCCTGCATGTCGTGGAATTTCTGAGAGTGACTTCATCATATAGCTCATATAGTTTGTGGTTAGTGACTAACATCTTCCTAAAATTGACCTATGGGTATTAATACTGCTGCTTTAATTCCTAGTACATCCAGGAGAGAGGTGTTTTTTTCAGGAGCTAAATTGGGTGGGATAAATTACATTTTATCAGTCTCCTTAATAAAGAAAACTTTTGCTTGTGTGTTGGAGGAAAAATACCCAAGCAAATCTTTTAAATTAATAGTACAAATTCAGTGGAACAACTCCAGGTGTCTGTTTTGAGGAGTCCAGTCAGAGAAGTTCTGAAAAGTTAAATTTTCTTTCTTGCCTTTTGCCACTGGTAGTTGAACACATACAGCAATTTTTCTGCCTTTTCCTTGAAGTTAAAACGATGGTTCACCATTGAAAAGCCACAAAAGCATTAGTGAAGAGCACTTTTACTTGGGAAAAGCAGTACAGATTAGGCTTTAAAGAAGACAGAAGGCATTGATAAGTAATAAAATGGTTGGAAAGTGTGTCTGATATTATAGATGAGCATAATTCTTGGTTTGGAAACCCCTGTGTGTGTATTCCTGAGCAAAGAATGAAATACTGTGTATGCTTTTAACAGCCCTAGCAGGTATTGACAGATGAACACATTATTGTGGTGTCAGAGCAGACTCGGCGCAGGCAGCCGAGTGGAAGTTCACACTCTGGCTGACCTCAGGGTAACTTATTCACCTTTGCATAACCCAGATTTGCTCGCTGAATAAGCATGGGTGTAAGCAAGTGCTTTTCATGCTTTGCTGAATTGAGGACTTAATGTCTTTTTACTGGTATCTGACACTGGGAGAGAGTGAATCCTGGGAACTCTGGAGAATTGTGTTCAGTTTGCATAAGAAAGCAATGGTTGATTTTTGGGTTTTGTTCTTTGAAGTAGTCTCTGCATTTCAATTTTAATTCATACTTCCATGAGATGCCAGAAAGGCCAAAGGAAAGGTTTCTGAGAACCATCAACTTTCTGTTTGGTTTTGTTTAAGGAGAGGAGATAATTTCTTGTGTCTCAGATTAGTTGCTCGAGAACTTGTGACATGTATCAGTTGACTGAGCAAGGGCTAGAGGAGAAAATACTTACAGGAAAATAATCGACCACTACAGGAAGGTTTTAGCTGAATCCACTGAGGGAAAGCAATTTATTTGGTGTTGTAAATGGACTGATAAAAGGGAATTATAAAAGGGAAGAAAAAAAAAATCACTGTAAAGGTTAGTGAATCCTTTCTGCTATCAGCCAGCCAAAAGGAATAGGAGAGTTCCACCACTTGTGGTTGTAGAGCTACAGTAGATAACGGTGCAGGAGGAAATAAATCCTGCTTTTTCATAAAGGTTAATCTTGATAATGAGCATTACAATGCTGCGTGGCTTTGAGGTGATGGCAAAGCTGTTGGGGATGTAGAAATCTTTAGCTAGGACTCCTAAATACGGCCCATCATCTCAGAACCTTGCGCGTGAATGCTGCTTTGATTTAAAGTGCTTTGTGTCTATAGGAAGACTCTGAAATCAAAGGGAGTGCTTTGATTTTTAAACTTCCTGCAGTGCTGCCCCAAGTTCTTGCATTATCAGAACTAATGCTGGTATTAGTGTTCTTTTGGGGTTTTTTTCTGACACTGTATTAAGCAAGGAGCCAGTCTGCAGCGTGGCTTTTTAGAACTGTAGTAGTGCAGCTATTTTCCCAGTGCTGATCTGTTACTCTTTTATTGGGTGCACATTCCTCTTGCTACAGGGTGAATGTACCAGCACTCTGTTTGCCTGGACGCTCAGCAGGTTTGTTACAGTGCTTAGTGTTGTGCAGGTAAAGTCACTCTGCTGAAGTGGTGAGGGTTTTACCATAGGCCTGGGAGGTAGCAAAGTCTCTTGGATTTTAGTAGTTGTATTTATTGTAGTTTGTAGTAACTATTTTAGTAGTTGTATTTTAGTAGTTTCCTGTACTTACATGTGCCTCTCTTTCCCAGATTGAAATTGGAAGAGAGAAGAAAGGAGTTGGTACAGAAACTTGAAGAAACTACAAAGTTAACTACTTACTTGCATTCACAACTTAGGAGGTGAGATTGTACTGTGTAATGTAAAACCTCTTTTCAGCAACACTGTAGTGGACCTGGATGTCTCCACTTCGTTCTTAGTTGTTCTTTTAGCTGGAAACGGAACAATACTTGTTTATTATTCAAGTAAGAAATTGCAAGTACAATAGCTTCAAGCATTTTGCCACCATGCAAACCTGGTGTACCTTTATCATTTCAGTAAGCTCTCAGGGTGGCATTGAATGGGGTTTTTGCACAACTTCCATGATTAAGCAGGCAGATATTATTTTGCTTTAGTGTAAATAAATAAATCAGGAATTCTCTTATGGGTTGTATCTTCAAAATCCTTTCATTGACAACACCAAATGGTTTCTCAGAGTTCTGTCTAAAATGAGTTACTAGACCTGTAGCCTTTATTCTGTGTAGTAACTGGAGAGGCTTAATGAGTACAGAGAACTCAGTCATTGTTCTGATGGGAATTATAATATTTAATGATACATGTAACTGGTCCTAGGGAAGAGTTTCACTTCTGATTGTTACCCTGGGCTACCAAGACACTGCATTAATGTTTACCTTTTCTCTTAGAAACCAAAACAGGGCTTTAAGAGGAAAAATGTTTTTAAACTGTTCTGTAATGGTCTTCTTACAGTATTCCATAGCATCCTATCCTGGGATCTAGGCTGGCTTAGCTATTTCAGACATCTTGGTCAGGTCCCATAAATGGCATCTTGATTGGTAATCAGTTACAGAAGTATTTTAAATAACTCTTTAAAGTATTTTGTGCTTTTGGGAATCTCTTTGTCCTACTTAAAGCAGTTTTTTAGCCCACTGCAAAATTTCTAAAGTTGATAGCTCTGTTACTGTTGAGTGAATGTCCTTTAAGTGTTTAGAAGGGGCTGAATTGAATTTATTTTTTTCCTGATATTTTTTCCCAGCAGAGTCTTCCTGAGCCAAGGCAGTGGTACTCTGTTCCTCTGGCCTGGCAGGGCTCACCTCCTGTTATTGACAGGAGAATGTTGCGTATTGCTTGTCTTTAACATAGCTGTACTCACTGTGCATGTGGAGTATGTGTTGTCTTACAGATGAGGAGCAGTCCTGCTTGAAGTTGTCGTCTCCTACCTGCCACCTTTCCCCTGTGTCTGGGTCGAGGGCAGGCTGCATAAATTGCTGTAGAGGGGTGGCGCCTCTCTGCTGCCTTAACTTCATTCCTGGGGAGCCCTTTCTGGTACCGCAGACCCCACGGGCACCCACATCGAAGTGGAGCAGGTCTTTGAGGGAATGTAGCAGCTGAGAAGGCTGATGTTACTGCCAGACCAGTTTGTGAAATCTGCAGCCTTCTGTGGATGAAAAGGGGCTTTGGCACAAGGCCGGAAGCTGGATGAATTGCTCTGACAGCGTGCAGCCTGGCCATGCTGAGCTAAGCCAAGTATGGGTGCTTAAAAACATAATGCACAGCACTGGGTTGTAGGTGGTTACAGCGCAGCTCCCAGTCAATCGTACTTACCTCATGCTTGTAGTGTTTTGTGCTGTTTGACTTTAGTAACATCGGTGTATGTGTTTGTGCTTTCTTTGCAGCCTCTCAGCTAGTACATTATCTGTGTCTTCAGGGAGCAGTTTGGGATCTCTGGCATCCAGCCGGGGATCTCTGAACACGTCGAGCAGAGGGTCACTAAACTCACTCAGCTCCACGGATCTCTACTATACCCAAGGCGATCAAATAACAGATTTGGACTATCAGTATAAACTCGACTTCATATTGCAAGAAAAAAGTGGTTATATTCCTTCGGGGCCTATCACTACTATTCATGAAAATGAAGTGGTTGGTTCCCACAGGAGACCGGGTTACAGTGACTCTCCTTCAGCTGCTGAACATCCCAAACTGAGTGAACCTCCCAAATCTGTGACGTCGCTGTCTTCCAGATCCTCCTTGTCCTCTTTGTCACCCCCAGGCTCCCCTTTGGTTTTAGAAGCTGCGTTTTCAGTGTCAGCTCAAAACTCCCCTCTGCATCACCTCACGACGGACTTTGAAGACGGTGAATTTTCAGGTGATTTTGCAGGCATTAGTCTCTGTGAGAACCAAGTGTTATTGGACTCTGAAGTCAGATCAGGATCTCAGATTCTTACGGATGATAAAGATCTTAATGAAGGCATTAGGCAACCTCTGCCTTCTCTATGTGAAGGAAGTTCAGGTAATTAAAAAAATGAACCATCAAATGTATGTGTTACATGAAAACTTTGAACTAGCAGCTGGCTCTTGCATGGGGAGATACCTTGTGTAACCAAAGATTGGCACACATTTGGCACGGTGGGCAGTCGGTACATCTGAGGGATGATACATAACCTATGGTGTTGGGTGGAGCGTGCTATGATCACCCCAATTCCATATATGTTTTTCAGTAGCTATCTCAGAAGGAAGGTTCATGTACTGCAGACTCTCAGGAAAAAAATAAGAGAAACCTGAAGGTGGATCTTAAAGACACAGAGGACACGTTTTTTCTCAACGGTCTTAGGTATTGTCAGATGTATGGGGATTGAGCAAAAATGCTCTGCAGGTTTTCGGTAGCTTGACCTCAGATAGTTTGTTTCTCACTGAAGAGTTTGTTACAGGCCGATATCCTCAGTAAGAGATTCTGGGGGTCTGGTTATTTGAACCTGCTGACACTGAAATATCTATAGTTCATTTCTGACATGAGTTGAGAAAGACAGGTGACCACAAGCCATGTCTGCCCATTTTTAACATGGATTTCATAGCTTTTAGCTTTTCATTCATCTGACTTAGAACAGAGATCCTAAATGGAACTATATGCTCCCCCTGCAGTCTATGGTAATTTTCAAAAGGATGAGTTGTTTTACCCTAAAACATACTTCCCTCTGAGGAAGGTGGGGGAAATGGCCCTGTATTTGGTAACTGGTTAATGTAAACTTTGAGACGGCTGAACCAGGTGTAATGAATTCCACTCCTAGGCTGCAGTAAAAGCCACGCCACGTACTTAGTTGTCTTACATTGTCAAAGCCTTTGACAGAGTCAGAACTACAAAAATCCCAGCTGTCAGGAATTGATGGCTTGTCCTCAGTCATAGAGCGTTGATTTTGCTGCCTTTTGTTAGGATTGACAGTGTGTTGTGCTTTCTCTACACATTTATTGACCTTTTCTAGTGTCATTGTGTGTCATAGTCTTTTCAGCATCTTACAAACCATTCGTGTGTTTATGTTGCACAGTGGCTCTGTTTTCTCAAGGAAGAACCGAGGGAGACAGATTTCCACTGGTGCTGAGCACCTGCAGCCCTGTTTGAAACCTGATCAGCACCCCACATTCCCAGCTCCCTGTGTCTGAGCTGATAGTCAGGCGGTTAACTAGGGAGTCTGGGTGGTTCAGGAATAATTGTAGCCGAGGTCTAGAGAGTGCCTTGCGCAGGCTGGTTGCTAAGCTTGAACCCTTGTATCTGGGGTTTGCCAGTTTTTAATAAAAGTACCTGGATATATTGATACAGGCCTATTTTAGTGAGAAGTTTGCTTTTATTTATATATAAATCTGCATCTCAAGAACTGCTGTAACATCTGTTGGTAAATTAGATTAGCTACTGCAATACTGCATAATCTCAATATTGACCAGAGCAATGCGGCAGCAGAGGAGAGAAGTATGGCATACATCGTGGGAGCTGGGAGACTCCCCTCTCCTCAGCTGTGCAGAAAGGATGTCCTCATGGTCTGAAGCTGTGAAATGCAAAGTGGAAGAACATGGAAAGGGATTCGGTGGTCAGGAGGTCATTTTGTCCTTTGTCTTCTCAGTCTAGAGGAAACTAGTTACTTTGCTTTAGAGCCATATTATAAAAGATGGAAGAAGTAATTAATTTTCCTGCCGGTATTTCCAAATTAACAGTAACTTTCTGTCCGTGTCTGCCATCTGGATGCAGCTCATCTGGTCAGAGAACTGAATTTAAGATGGTTTGGAATTTGGGAACACAAAGGGCTTGGAGGAATCAGAAATATTATTTTTAAAAATTTATTTATTTGGATCATAATTTTAAAAGTAATCATGTGGTTGTCTAACATTTTTGAGCTCTTTTGAGGACTGGTTATTCTGGATAGTGTCGGGGTGTCTTTTATGTCTACTCAGTAGTTAAGGTTTTAAAATAAATCATCCTGCGGTGGTTCATCCTGATTCTTCCTTGTGTAGGATCATGTATATGATACAAATTATCTTTAAATCTGTATTGTAAAGACTGCCAGAACCAGCACTCAAATTTTGAAAAGCCAGATATTTATTAATTATGCTTCAATACCTCTAGTTTCCACGCTAAAACAGGCCTTGTGGTGAGGCTTCAGTACGCTAGCCATGAGCCAGAGACCTGGGGTTGTTTTGGTGTTTCTGCTCCAGTTTCATTCTCGGAACTGCTGTGATGCTGAATGGGAAGGTTTTCAACAAACTCACCTGGAGGCATAAAACCTGCGTGGATGAAAATTCTGCCCCCACACTTAAGTTTTAGAAGACTACAAGTCTGAATACTACTGAGTCGTAACTTGGAGGTAGACAAACATACGTGAAGATGGTACGGCGAGTATTTTCGTGTACTGACCTGCACTGGCTCTTTAGATGCAGTGCTCACCCGCTTCTCTGTCTGTCTCTGACTTTTCTGGACAGGTGAACCATACAGATATTTGCTCCTCTGCACATGTCCCTGCTGTCAGAAACCAAGTTGGAATATCATGTAGTTCTTCCACAGTCAGTCTCTGTCATTGTCAAAGTCAATTCAGGCTGCTGTGGTAATTCCTAAGGGTAATCAATAAATCATGTCATCACCTTCACCCCTCACGTCGTGGGGGGGAAGGGGAAGAGCACTTCATCATCAAGGAGAAAGCATTCCTACTGCCATAAATAAAAGCACGAATGCAGCAATCAATCATCTAATCTGAAGCCTTAAATTCTAAACATCTTAACAAGATGTAAAGTCATGATTCAGGTGGGGACGATAATGCATACCAATATCCTCACCCCTTGGCAGAGAGAGGTACTGCATAGGCCCTCGGCTTACAGCGCTGCAGGACGCGGCTGTCTGCAAAAGCTGCTGCTGCCCTGCGTGGCACTAGCGTGGGAATGTGAGTTGAAGATTAAAGCTAAGCAGTAGCTGATAGTAAAGAGACTGTAGGGTAGACCCAAGAGTAGAAGGTTTTGGTGACAGTAAACCAGGGGGGATTTTTTTGTTTCGTTTTTCATTTCCAGCAGTTACGGCGCTGGGGAGAGGGCGTCTGTTTAACTTCTGGGTGTTTGATAAACAGGGAGTGATCGCTTTGCGTGTAGCCAAAGTGTTACTACCCTGCAGAAGGTGAACGTGGCACAGGCGGGTTTAAAGATAATGAGGGTTAATAATGAAGATAACGAAGGATAATAACAAGCTCAAGAGATACAGGTGATGATAGGAGCCAGTATCTCTGGGAAGGAATAATAGTAGTACATTTTCAAGTTCATCAGCTTGGTTATAACCCTAGCCGGAATATGTGATAACAGCCGTACAGTCTCAGAATGTTTAATGATGCGGAACCAAACTACTCTGTGCAACTCAGCTACGGGTCACTGCTTTCAACTTGACAACTTCCTGAGCTATGCGCTTCTCTCTTTTTGACTGTTAATCTCCTGGACTAATTTTTATTCTTCTTTCCTTTTGTAGGTGTTGACTTACCGCGAAGAACAACTAGTCACCTGCTTGAGGAGAAAACCGCTTGTGTATCTGCTGCTGTGTCTGACGAGTCTGTAGCTGGAGACAGTGGGGTATATGAAGCGTCCGTGAAACAGTAGGTTTGAGAAATAGCACAAGTCTTTCCACCAGAAATCTATCTGTATCTGTAAGCAGTTACCTGATACCAGTGTAAGCAGTTTGTCGATCTTGCTTTTTTTCTATAGCGCTCATATAACTTGGTTTAGTTGTGTTAATATGCTGCCTTCTAACCCTGGCTTTGCGGGGGGGGGAGGTTTTGCTAGAAGTTTTCCCAGGAGAAAAGCTGTACTTAAACTATAGAGGCTCTGTCACGTGGCTGTATTAAGATGACTCAGTGCGACTCTTGTTACTTCTTGTTTTGTTTAGATGCAGTCTTAAGGTTGAGTATTATCTTGAGTATTATCTTTTTAAAAAAGGATACAGGGAAGATAAGAAAATCCTCAGTTGTAATGTTGGTATAAAAATAGTCCACACTGGGTTTAACACTCATGCTTCACTGTGGTGAATCGGGTACAAGAAATGTATTTGCTATTGCTGCTTTTTGACAGGATGTAACTTCTACAGGATCCCTCATAGTAGTTGATACAGTAGTGTCTGTGTGCTGGCACTAAGCACGGTGAACTTCAGACTGCGTAACAGAAGACTGTTGCAAACTGAGAGAGAAATTAATATCTTTCTTTTCCAGCTCAGTTTTGGAAAATTCACATTTAAGATTTTTTGCCCTTTTAAATATTCAGAGAGACATTTTGGTAGGGGCTGTACAGAGGTGTAGATGAGTATCTTCGGTTGCCAGGCTAAATGCTGTCCTATTAGGACAGGATAAGGTACTTTATAGTATCATAACTGGGTTTTATTGGCCTCAGATGAAACTACCTCTACTTGTCAACGCCTTTCACAAATCAAAAGGTAATAGATGAGACCAAGTAAAAAAGCTGAAATACAAAAGGGATTTCTCCTGAAGTGTTACAGTGGCCATTCAATATCACATGAGGTCATGGGCCAACATCTCACCGTGAACTCTGAACCCTAGTATTAGTTTGCTTCGTATCCTCAGTTAGACCAGACACAACGTTCTCAAGCTGAAATAAAACTCTACTGTTAAAAACTCGGCCTTCACCTGAGTGGCTGTGACTGTATTTTGGCTCAAGAAGCATTATTGTCATTCAGTTCTGTTTCAGTTCTGATCTACTGTGATCAAATCTTATTCTACGCTCTAGTTATAAACCCAGTGGATAGAAACTAACAGAATTCGGACCAAGAGCCATGGATTTTCTGTAGAGAAGGCCTTTAGCTGCCTTTTCCAGTGGCTGCAAGTGGTGGGATAGCTGGAAAAGAAAACCAGTTCTTCTTGTCTTCCTGTCTTTATTCATGAAACAACAAAAGACGACAGTTGCATCCCCTAAGCCCGTGTACAAAAGGAAACGATTACCACTTGTGTGAGCTGAGATTTATGGACACTAGTTATTCCATGGCAGCTCCAGGTGTGGATACTCGTAATCCTTACTGAGTAGCAAATAGTGAAGAGGCAATGAGTGTCTCTGAGTTGCTTATGTTTAGAAGTGTCTTTTTAAATAATGTGTATGGAATAACTTATAATTTGTCAGTGTGCTCCTGAAGTTACACTACAGTGACTTCTACTGGGTAGACCAGTCCTTTGTATTGAGTAATTTAAGGCAGGGAAGGAAATAAATACATGCTATCAAATTAGCCATCAGTCAGGAAATGAATAGTAAAAAAGAAACCTCTAAACGCAGAGTCTTAAAATAATGCTGTCATGTCTTGATAAGGCGTGGGATGTCTGTGTCATTCTCTGCTTTTCCTATCTCGACGTTTCCTATCTTGATCTTGTTTATTGATCCCGAGTCTACTTTTAAAAATCAATAGACCACATTAATACTGCCTCCTCACTCAAACCTCCCAGAAAATGACTGGAAATTATTTTGCCACATGGATTCTCTGTAATTCCATCCAACACTAGAGTTGCTCTTCAGCAGTAAGACTTGTGCCCCTTTTGGTTCTTTGAATGCCTTCTGAAAATGTGCTCAGAGGAAAGGTGCTTCTTGCTTGCACAAAAGCTCTTTATTTTACAGAGCTTCTGCACCTCAAATGTTCTCCAAAGCAATACTTCACAGCCCCCTCACATGTGGTCTGCAGTTCATTAGAAACTTTGATTCCTGGTTTTGTGTTTTGGGGGGGGTAGGGGTGTATGTGTGTGTGTGTGTAAAGAAATACTAAGTATGTATGGGGAAATGTCATGAGTTTTCCTCTTGCCTGTCAGTCTGGCCTGCTTCAGTAATCAGCCTGAGGCCTTTCCTCATTACTGGAGTTGTCAAATTGTTCAGGCAGCGACTGTCCCAAAACTGGGCATTGCTACTGTGCAGGCTCTGAAACTCCTCTGGAGTGCACACTGTAAGTAAATGGGCCTGTTTAGGAGACCATAGATAGGTTCTGCATATGCGTACGTTAAATGCCACTGAAAGCTAACTGCCATTTTCCTAAATGCATCTGTCTGTCTGGCCTAGACCAAATGACACTGAGGACATTGTGTACTGCGAAGATGATGCAACAGCTCTAGAGGCTGCCCAGGTACAAATAGGACTCAGGTAAGGGACCAGCACAGGGAGTATTTCTGTTCATACGTAAGTGTGAAGAATAAACGTCCCTCATGTTGTCCTTTCTTTAACAGATACGACCACAGCAATTCCAGTTTTGTGATAATCATAGTACGGCTCAGAAACTTTCCGGCATTTTCTCTCCCCCTTGGCCTTAAAGTGTAAGTCAAACAATCATTCTATGATTCTATGAGATCTGGACGGGCTGGAGAGTTGGATGGAATAGAACCTAGTGAAATTCAGCGAGGGCAAGTGCACATAGGGAGGAATAACTCCAGCCTCCAGTAAAGATTAGGGGTTGATCTTTCAGGAAGCAGCTCTGCAGAGTAGGACTTGGGAGTCCTGGTGGACAACCGCCTCTCCATGAGCAGTGTGCCCTTGTGACCAAGGAGGCCAGTGGTATCCTGAGCTGCCTTAAGAAGAGCATGGCCAGGAGATTGAGGAAGGTTATCTTCCCCCTCTACTGTGCCCTGGTGAGGCCAAATCTGGAGTGCTGTGTCCCGTTCTGGCCTCCCCAGTTGAAGAAAGACAGGAAGATACTAGATAGTCCAGCAAAAGGCCACAGAGATGATCAGGGAGGGGACTGAACCCCTCTCATAATATGAGGAAAGGCTGTAAGAGCTGAGTCTGATTAGCCTGGAGAAGAGATGCCTGAGAGGGGATTTCATCAGTGCTTATAAATACCTGAAGGGCAGATGTCTAGAGGATGGGGCTGGGCTCTTTTCAGTGGTGCCCAGCAGCAAGACATGGGGCAATGGGCACAGACTGTAATACAGGAAGTTCCATCCGAACATGAGTAAAATCTTCTTCACTCTGAGTGTGGCAGAGCACTGGAACAGGCTGCCCAAAGCAGTTGTTCGTCTCCTTCCCTAGAGATGTTCAAAACCTGTCTGTAATGCTGTGCAACCTGCTCTAGGTGAACCTGCTTTAGCAGGGTGGTTGGACTAGATGATCTCCACAGAAGTCCCTTCCAACCCTGACAATTCTGTGATTGAGCAGTAGTGTTGAAATGTGAGAGTATAACACTAAATTGTGAAAACTCTCCAAAGGAATGGTCTGGTTTACTGCTTAACAGCCCTAAAATATGTCTAAAACTTTGCAAACTGTAGTAGCACTTGGCTTTTACGTGTTCCAGCAATGCTGCAAGAAAGGGAGGTTATCCAGACATTTGCAGGTTCTACTGAAGTGGAACAAAAAGGATTATATTAAATGCTGCTTCATCTAGAGTGGCTTTAAATATTGTGTAGCTTTGCAAGAGCAGAACAGCTCTTCTGTAGTTACTGAACACGTTCCTTTGATAGTTGCCATTCTTTTGGCTCAGAATGTTGGCTTTTTTTGTATTTCTGTGGCATTTTGATGTAAAATGATGTTAAATAGTAAGTGTCTTCTGAGTGAGCTTTTAAGGGTAACGAGTAATTTAGTAAATTGCAAGTGGACAAGCACAGCTACATCAAGATACACCTTCCCTAACAACTGGAGCTCGGAGACCTGTGAAGAATTAGTTCTTGGGTTGAATTGGACAGGAAAGGTCCAAAAGGAATTACAGTGGAAATCATATATGGGAAACGATCCAAAAATGCCTGACTAAGGAAATGTAATCCCCAACTCTCATCTGCACAACTAATTGCAGCTCGCCCTGGCTCCTTGGGCACACTTGCACTTCAGTGAGCTCTTTTAGACTGGAAAGCTATATTGAACTATTGAGAAGCTTTGTAAGATTAGAGTAGGACATAATCAATCCTTAGAAAATTCGGTTTTCTTGCTGGATTCCTTGCCCCTGTCCCCCATCACCTTGAATTTGATTGGCAGATCAATAGGAAGCTACTGAATATGGAAAGGATGTGTAGACATGCAGGCTTGGGTGCTTTTTGGATTTTCCTGTTTGGCTTTGTTTGGTTTTAATAACAAATGGTTGTCTACTTCCTCCTGTGACCTTTGCCTTACCCCTGCGGACCTTCCAAGTCGACCCCCATTTAGCACAAGCATATAGAAGAACTGTAGAAGCATAAACTGACTGACTGCTGAGAGGAAAAGTAGGTAAATACAGTAGCAGTATAAACGGATGCAAGGGGCCCATCAGGAAAATGGTCAGTGAGGTGAAGTTTGCCTGTAGCTAGCGTCTTTTCAGGAACTGAGGTACAAAGTTGTAGTTCATAAAGTGTTTTCAGTGCAGAAGTCCAGACCTACAGCTGCTAAAAACATTGAATAAAACTCAAGCTACACAAATGGAGGAGGAAGAAGGGACAGGGCAAAGGAAGGACATTTGCAAATAGTGTTTTTTCTGTCACTTGCCGTTGTGTGCACACACATACAGACACATGCACACAGTACAGGTAAGTGCAATGATGAACACTGGATCTGGAAAATGATGCTGTGTTGTTTACAACTGTTTTATAGAATATAAAAGCAGAATATTAAATATATATAGAATATTAAAGCAGATAGATTAGTACTTTCTTGAACCTTTACACACAGGAATGGATTTTACAGGAGATCTTACTGATACCTGTTTGTAAAAGCTGTTCACTTTTAGAGCAGGTAGAGCCTAGCCAAATGCTTGTGAACTGTGTCAGGGTGATCAGTTGAGACATCATAGGTTTGTCACAACAAAATCTGAGGCATTGATTGACTTTTTAACTTTTAAAATTAGAAGTAAGCACTCTGTAAAGCAAGGCCAGTAAGCAATTTCTCTTTTACCTCTCTGCTTGCCCCTCATCCTGGCCTGACGCCGATAAATTGACTGACAGTTACTCAAAGAAAGGTCCAACAAACCACCTTTTAAAGCTACTTTTAATATAGCTATTCCTACCTTTTTTCTAAGCATTTCCTAATTGCTTAATCGATTAAATGGCTGTTTTCAGTAGACCGTGCAAATGGCTGGCCTGCGTTTACCTGAGCACGGCAGCAGCGTTGCCGGAATGACGTGACACCACTGCTTGGCTCTGGGGCTGGTTGTCGAAAGGCCAGATAGCTGCCATGCAGGCTATGCGTGCGAGCCAGCCTGCATGAAGCCTGCCTTTGGCCCAAGAAGCAATTGGGGAATAAAGACTATGCCCAAAATCAAATAACAAAGTCAGATTTCTCACAGGCCTAATTTCTTTTGGCTTAATTAATGTAAAACTAAATTTTTAATAATAATAATAACAGCAGTATGTGCGGAGTCATTACCAGAAGATACAGCGATTGTACTATACATTTTGGGAGAGGTTTTTTCCAGAATAGTTTTCCTTGGCCCTCTTTTTCTTCTTGCTGTAGGTAGCTTCATTGCGTTCTCTTTTATGGCAAATGTCAATTATTGTCAACAATTACTGTGCTCATTCACATGGATGAGAAACAGTGCAATAGGTTGTACAGATTGCGTTAGGAATGGCCTTACTTTGTCAGGCTACTACTACAGGGAGGCTGGCAGGTTAGCAGGCATTACCTTCATCCACGTAATATCCAGTCATATTTGTTCTGTAAAAGGAATGTGGCTGTGTAGCACTTTCAGGTTACTCCTCGTGCTGAAGTTTAGCATTGCATGATGCATTCTTCAGTCTCACTGCAAAGATTATGAATTGAACTTAAGCAGCTGTGGGCCTAGCTATTCTCTTCCTCCTTTTCCTTAATTTTCCAGTTTCTTTGGTGGTTTTATTTGTTTCTTTAAAAGATGTGACTGCTTTTCAGTGCTGCTCACATAATTCTAAGAGTATAATTTCATATCCACCCAATTTTTCTCATTTTTGTAATTAACATTAAGATCGTGCTTCCTTCCATATGTGACATGATCTTCAGTGTTCACAGTACTAAACTAGAGGGTAAATTTGGATAGAGGCAGAAATAGCTACCTCTCTTGCTGCTGCCTTAGCAGGCACAGGAACTCCTTTTTGGGAAGCATTTGTGCAGGGGGCAGGAGGAGTTTCTCACTCCCCTTTCTCACTTCTCTCTGTACCACTTCTGATTCGCTGTTGTTTCATTTGTCTTGGCATGCAGCCCTCTCTGCAGTGGGGCCAGCTTGTGTCCCACGCCAGCAGCGAGCGCTAGTTCAAATGCAGGTGACGGTTTTTTCTTTTGTTTCCGGCAGGTACGTTAGAGTAGCCGTGCTCCCATCCTCAACTGACACCAGCTGTCTGTTCCGCACAAAAGTTCATCCTGCCATGGAAACCATGTTATTCAATGAGATATTCAGAGTAGCCCTTTCGCAAGTAATGCTGCTTCAGAAGACACTGAGATTAGATGTTTGTGCTGTCAGCAGAAGTCGTCGGGAAGAATGCTTGGTATGGAGTTTTATTTCTGGCTTTTTGGGGCACGCATTCATTCCTAGTGTCCCCTCTTCATTTGATGGTCAAGGCTGATACAGTACTTGGGGACAAACTCTGGAGCGTAACTTGGTTGTTGCTATAGTACTTCAAATACTGCCTTCCTCTGAAATAACTGATACAGAATCCAATCCTGGATGGAAGCCTTAGGAGGTGTTTTGATGACTCTAACACTGCGTTACCTTAACCCTTGACTTAGAGATTCATATTCCATCTTTGCAGTTTTATACATAAAAAACCCAATAAACTGTTATTGCAACATTAGCACTAAACTTTAAAATAAAAGCTGAGGAAGAGCCACAATATATTAAAAAAAGAAGTGCAAGCCCTCATTGTCACAACTTTTAATGGCACTGAGCAAACTAAATTACATTTGTGCACATTGTAGATTATATGATGCCCACCTTTGTAGTCTTTGGGACCTTTTCTTGTAAAAGGGTGTGACCTTCACAGACCAGCTTATTTGAAACTGGCACTTTTAAAATTTTGTTGTTGTAGAACAAAGATGCAACAGAAGGTGGGTTACAGAGGTGAAGGGAAAACAGAAACAACCCCACCCCAAAGATATAAGGGTTAATCACTAGATCAGAAGACAGAGTTGGGAGTACCCCCCCAGCAGAAGGCCCTAGCAACATGACCAGAGCCTTGGCAAGAGCTATGTGTGCAGCCCTGTAGCTGTGAAGATGATTTGATTTGTGGAAAAACAGAGGATTTTAGTCTCTGAGGTGCAGCCCAAACATGAGGACTTCCTGAGTTTTCCCAGAGTACCAACTCAGTGGATGTCAGTGCTTGTCCAAATGAAGGGGCTTCTTAATTGCTTTTACTGTCTTTTCATCTGCTGCTTTGCTCATTTGAGCAAACACTGTTGTTTGCCACATTGATGATGTTTGTGGTGGAACAACTGGAAAATTGACTGGAACTTGCGGGCTCGTGGGTTGATGCTGCAGGTTTCATTGACACAGGTTTTCATTATTGAATGCTGCAGAAAGCAGGCATGTGCATTATGGGGATCTGGAGGGCTCTGTGTGTGGCATGTGTGGAGAAATAAGAGATGCTGTAATGGACAATATTAATTCCATATACTTCTATTTATTTTAACTAGAAATGAAATAGAAAATGGTACGGTTAAAAGCATAATTAAGATTCATGTCAAATTTGTGCTGCCTATTTTGCAGGATAAATACTGTAATATTTATTCTCAGCTGCCTGTAGGGGAAAAAACCCCCAAATTTAAAATATTTTCTTCCTCTTTCTTATTTTGTGCAGGCTGGGACTCAGATCAGTCTGGCAGATTTATCATTTTCTAACAAGATCTGTACACTGTGGTACAACCTGTTGCCTTGCAAGCAAATTCCAGGGAAAAAAGGCAGGGAACAAAATGAAGGATCCATGTTCCTGTTAAGCAAGCAGCCCTCGGACTCTTTGGACTTGGTGAGAAATGTGTTGGCTATTACTGAAATACCAAGAAAAAAGCCATAGACTCATAACTGTGCCGTAGTGCTGTGGTTATTTGAATATGTGACCTCTCCTCCCCTCACGATCCAAGGCCCTGTTGTCTTGCAGGCACTGGTGTCTGCAGGGACTTTGGGTGGGGTGCCAGCCTTGTTAGCAGGTGTGGGCTGGGCTGGTGCTGCTCAGCGGGGTACAAAATCACGCTGTAGTTTGAAACACTTCAGCTGTGTTTTGTTTTAAAAAGAACGTTATTGGTGAGCTTCCTTAAGTTTACCATTGATTTTTCATATCTACAGCCTGAAAATGTCTACTAATTAATAATCTGAATTTGCATACTTAAAGCCATGGCACTGAACATGTTGCTTATGCAAAACACATCCTAATTCTTCTGGTTAAATAAGCTTTTTCTGCTTTAATACATCCTTAAGAGAACTATGTTAAAAAAGGTTGTCCTTTAAAGTTGTGGTTTTTACCTAGGGGTAGTCTATGTACAAGAGGGAGAGAGGCAAGGCACTAAAGGATGCCAGGAGCGTATCTGGTTGCATTAGCATTTTGCAGACTGTTTCTGATTGAGATTTTCTTCGTATGAAAACAGACCATTAGTGCACTGCCCACTGACCGTTCAGATCCTTACATTTGTGATCTGAGTCATGTTTTTGCTGGCAGCAGGGTAATTCTGGTAATTCTGGTTTCACCTTCTCTTCCCCGGTGAGCAGGATGCTGTGTCAGCTCTGCTAGAGAGGACATCTGCTGAGCTGGAAGCAGTAGAACAAGAGCTCAATGAAGACGATGAGGAGGAGGAACAGGAGCAAAGGGGCTCTGAGGAAGACTGGTAAAGCCACTTTTCCTCCCTCACTGTTCACATTTGAATGATTCCATTTGTTCTTCCTGTTCTTAGACAAATGAAAGGGCTCTGCTTTCAGAGGAGGTCATAGTGGTTTGGATTGGGAGGGACCTTAAAGCCCATGTAGTCCCAACCCCCTGCCATGGGCAGGGACACCCCCCACTAGCCCAGGTTGCTCAAAGCCCCATCCAACCTGGCCTTGGGCACTGCCAGGGAGGGGATAGCCACAGCTTCTCTGGGCACCCTGTGCCAGGGCCTTCCCAGCCTTGGAACTGTGGTAAAGTTGTTCTGTTGTGCAGTCTATTCATTCACCTTCTCTTAGGTTTACGGTGTCTTGGCTATTCTGTTAACTATGACTGCTGGTGTTCCCCCAGTCCACATACATCTTCCTGTGAAACCACCTGGGGAGCCGAAGCCTCTGGAGGTCTAATAGAACATCTCGTATCAAATATGAGTTGTATTAACTGTAGCAAGCACATAATAGGGTTTGAAAAGACACCTGCTGACTGACTGTCAGTGTGTTCATGCTTCCATTTGTAGTCTTGTTTTTGGAGAAGTTTTCCCAAGAAACAGTTTTCTTGCTAAATTGCTGTGTGAGGTCTGTTCCTGTGCAATTCTTGGCTGCGGTTTGGAAGTAACTATGTGCTTTGTTGTGGGGAGACTCGCTCATTTGTTTTATGAATTTATTGCAACCAAAGTCCTTCAATGTTACCAGCATGCAGCAGTTGAGTGTAGTGCAGTGTTGTCATAATGATCTAGAAGGTGAACTGTAGTAGATCTTGCTGGATTTTACTGGAGCATATAATGAAATGTGCCTTCACGTGAGCTTAATGGGAGCATTTGGGTGATATTCTTGTTTCCCACCAGGAAAATGTGTACATTATGCACGGGTGACAGCCTAGGCCTTCGGATACCTGTCTCTGGTGGGCTTTTTCAGTTTGAAAATAAACCCGGGCTACTTCTGTTCGTACAGGTTAGAAATGCTCGCTGAAGCCTCTGATGAAATTGTGGATGAAGAGGAAGATGGCATTAAGCTGGCAGCAGAAGGCAGCTGTACTGATGCCGTGGGGTTACCCACTGACGCACCAGAAACAAATGAAGACAAGGAGAGCGATGAGGCCCAGGAAAGCCAGCAAGCTGCCGCAGTCCTGACACTGGTGAACATCTTAAAATACACATTGCGACGGTATCTTACTGTGCCCAAAGATCTGTTTCTGAGCGTTTACGATATGATGTGGACTTGTCAGTATGTCCTTTGGATGTCATCGGTTAGGTCACGTCTGAAGAGCGTGTTTAGCAGACAGGCTAGGCGGAGCTTCCAAGGCAAAGCCAATTAACTAAAAATGCACATCTTTGCTTTTTTGTTGCACAGGGAGAGTATTCCAAATACATGTGCCGTTCAATAGCTTCAGCCTGAGAGCATTTAAAATACTTCTGCACTTCTCTTTCATTGGTTCCTTTTTTCCTTTTTTTTTTTTTTTTAATTTCTCCTGATTCACTTGATGAACAGCGGGAAAGACAGACCAGGGGTCAAGATTTTTAAATCAGTTGGGATTTCCTCATTTCTTCCCTTTATTTTAAGGTGTGAAATACAAAAACTGCCTTAGCAGAGGAGAAAAGATTAATGAACAGAAAATTCCAAAATGTGTTTTAAACTGCGTACTGTTGAACTACGCAGGCACTTCACATAACAAACTCTAATTCCATGTGCGTTACTGTTTGCAGTAAATTACATTCCACCTTTCTGAAAGCACTTGTAGTAATTTTGTAGTAAACATATCCCTGATGTGGCAGCACATACTCTAGTAATAAAACTTTTAGAACACCTTTCTGCATCTTAATGAAAGCGCTGTTGTATGTGTTAAAGCCACGGGTTCTGTGCGACAGTGAAGGTAAAAAGGCAGAGTGACATCTCGTTCCCTTAAGTCTGAAACAAAACAAAAGTTCAACACCTCAATGGACTTGCTTGAAACTGTAATTAACTTCCAATTAATGTGGCAAGATGCCAGATGAGCTAAGGCCATGGTATAAAAGGACAGACAGTCTGCTGTGTAGCAAGCAAATATAGATCAAAGGCCCAACTCAGCAAGGGGAGACATCAAGGACAACAACAGAAGGTTAGGTACGCACACGGGTGTTCTGCGAAGCCCAGGCCGGACGAACCTGGACAGCGAGCAACAGATATAGCAAGCCTGACTGTAAAGCCAGCCACAGCATAGATCTTTGCGTGCCACCTCCTCTCAGGGTTGCAGGTGTGCGATCTAGGTCACTGTATTTATCACCTGCGCAGTGAAAGCCACGAACCTCATTAAAATTACCCAAGTTGAAGAAAATGCCCCAGTGCACATCAGTAACATCAGATGTGCCAGCTGCTGCAGGGCTTGTTCTAGCCAGGCTGTCAAGATGATTGCTGCATGCAAGCAGGGGCCAGGCCACCTACGGGGATGCTGGCACCTGAGGCTCCCTGGGGCACATGCGGGGCAACTGTCACAGGAAGCAGGTCCTTCTGAGGGACAGCCAGTAGCCATGCTTTTCCCAGGGCTTGCAAGGCAGGTGCAGCTCAGCAGATTGCCATAAAGTAGCCCCACTGCTGGGGCCTGGGGGCGTACGATGGTACGTCTCGGGGAGCTGGGGCAATGGGACTTCCCAGCTGCCCCTTTTGGTGCGTGGAGGCACCGGCTCTGGCACGGCAGAACCTTGCTCTTCTGCAAATGCAGAACAAGGTAAATATAAATCTGCAATAATAATACAGATGTCTGCAAATGGCAAAGCAAACCACTCATCGTGCCATGGTTGCATCAGATGACCTGCAGGGCAGCAAAGGCCTTTCTGCAGAAGGCTTTAGTGGATAGAATGAGCCTTCAAAGGCTCCACGCATGGGTAAGTGTTCTGGAAGTTGTGTTTCTTTGCTTAGCATAGCTTCTCTGTATGTGCGAGATGCTTTGTGCTGCTGCTCTTTTTCCATCTGGTGCAGGGTAACAAGAATGCTCGTAAAATGCAAAGGCACAAAAACCACGTAGTGACACGTGTCTGGATACAGGAGTTCTTACAGTCTAAATCTCTTTCCGTAGGTTGATAAAGAGACTAACACTGAGGAATCAGTTAACGAGAACGCAGCAGTCCAACCCAAGGACAGAGCCAGCTGGAGCTCCAGACAGCGTCCTTTTGTCAGGAACAGCATGATAGTGCGCTCACAAACCTTCTCTCCAGGCGAGCGGAACCAATACATCTGTAGGGTGAGAGGAAAAACACTTGGAATGAAGAGCTATTAACTAAAGAGTCATTTAACTTCTTGGGAATGATGCATTAATGACAGTTGAGTCATGTACCAATTTTCTCTGCAAGAGGCAGAGCCTTGTGCTTTCTCTAGGTTCTTCCTTTCCCTTACTGACCTGATGCACAGTCAAGTTGACTTTCAGCAGAGTTGCATACTCTTCAAAACACCTTTACTAGGGCAAAAATACATCCTATCCTGTTGAAGTAACGCAGATTCCTGTGCTAGCTGGTTGCAAAGAGTGTTTTGCTGCATGTCAGCAAATGCAGCTCTCACACAGCAAAGTAATCTGAAAATGTAGAATAGAGTTCACCATAAACTGCCATTGCATTACCATATTTTAATAATGTAGCCATTTAAGGGTAACGGTGCGCAAAGAGCTCAGTCATCAATTTTAAATCTCACTTTGTATCTCAACTGGTTTTAAACTTGGGCAGCCTGAACCCTGCTGTAATTATGTTTTTCAAAGTGTGAGCGCTGCCTAGGGGCTGAGTTTTAAACATGGCTTTTGGCAACAAAGTTCTCTGGTCTCTCTAGGATAGCAGGAGGGGAAGCAAAAAAAGGTTTCAATTATCAGCCCTGTTGCTGCTAAACTAACTGTGAAAATCACTCCTATAAAGATTTAAGCATGGATTACCAGCTCTATAGATTTTAATTACAGGCATCCTAGAAAAGGCAGTTTGGGTTGGATCTTCAGTTTCTACAGGTATGACTTAAAATTTTAAAAAACCCCAACAACAACCATGCCTTAATTCTTCTCCAGTTAAATTAGGGGCAGTTGCCTTAATCGTCCTAATCTAGGATGAGAGGAAATGGCTTAAAATTGCACCAGGGGAGATTTGGGTTAGATATCAGGAAGAATTTCTTTATTGAAGGGGTTGTCAAGCATTGGAACATGCTGCCCAGGGAGGTGGTGGAGTCACCATCCCTGGAGGTATTTAAAAGGCATGCAGATTAAGTCCTTAAGGACTAGGCAGGGTTAGGCTGTGGTTGGACTCAATGATCTTAAGGGTCTGTTCCAACCCAGGTGATTCTGTGATTTGGGAACATTAAAGTTCATCACTTCTGTTGTCATCATCAGTGTAAAAAAAAAAAAATCTATATTTAGTATCTACATCAATAACTATTCCATACACCCTTCAGACTGAAACACAGCAGGTTATTGTGTAACAGGTTGTACGTAACATAGATTACTGGCTGAATTCAGAACCTAGCCTTCATCTTAATTCCCACACACTGGAACCTCGTTGTGTTGGCAGAATACCCCAGCCTTGGCTTGCTGCCTGTGGAGGTCTCTGACAGGCGGTAACACTAGTGGCTCTGATAGTCGAATTCTGTTCCTGGCAGGGCCTGGGGAGCTGAAGAGTCCTTGACTTGGTGTAGGCACTACAGCTGCCTAGCAACAGCTAAAACATCAGTCTGTTATTGACGTTCTTCTCATCTTAAACCCAAAACATGACACTGTACCTGCTGCTAGGAAGAAAATTAACTATTTCAGTCAAAACCAGGAGAAGTGCTTAAAATCGTCAGTGGTGACAGCTACCTGTGCGTACCCAGGGGTGAGGTTGTGGTAGGGGCTGCTTGGTGGAAAGGCACATTTGTGTCAAGAAGTGTATTCCTATTGCAAGAGGTTGTATTTCTCAGCCCCAGCTCTCAGTCCATCCCCTGTAACTGAGCTTTAGGGCTCTGCTTGGGTCACTGAACCGTTAGCAGAACGAGTCTTTTTGTCTGTCCTTTTCTGAAGAGGCGAAATAAATACCCTGTAGATAGATGCTTCTGTGTTCTTTGGAGGTTACCACTGCGTGTGCTGCTGCAGCTAATGATCAGTCTGCACTGATGCCCGTCGAAGTAAAGCTGTAATTAAGAAGAAACTACTGACAAGCTGTGGTACATAGTTCTGAGGAGCAGGAAGTGCTTCTGAAGGAAGCGCTGGGCACGCCTCTGCTTGTTACAAATAATAACAGTGTAAAACTGCCAGTTGTTGGGCAGGTGCCTGTCTACAGTAATTTACCTTTCCCCCAGTGAATCTATTAAAAGCCTGTCCTGGGTAAATTAAATCCATGGTTTATAATCTGCAGTCGCATACAGTGACTTGGCAGTACTTAATAACTGCAGGTGCCCTCCTTGCATTCCTGAAGAGGCTGCTTCTGATTCAGGCAGATGAGTGATGCCCCATCCCTGGACACATCCAAGGTCAGGTTGGACAGGGCTCAGAGCAAACCTGACCTGGTTGAAGGTGTCCCTGTGCAGTGCAGGGGGTGGATAAATGACCTTTAAAGGTCCCTTCCGACCCACACTAATCAGTAGTTCTCTGAACAGTGGTCTTGGATTAGAAATAAAACTTTAGTTGCGAAAGTTTTTACTTTATGCTAAGAATGACCTAGATGTATTATCAACACTGAGGTTTTCAGACTTGTTATATCAATACAGATGTTTTTGTATATGAAGATGCCTTATATCTCTGTTGTGTACATTTTGGCAGCTGAATCGAAGTGACAGCGACAGCTCAACACTAGCCAAAAAGTCTCTCTTTGTGAGAAATGCCACAGAGCGGCGGAGCCTGAGAGTTAAACGGGTATGTGCTGTGTTACCTGGACGTGTCTTGAAACAAAGTACGGGGGGAGAAGGAATGACAGGCAACCTAAACCAGATGCTTTATTTCAAATGTATCAGCAAAAGCCATGCGAGTACCACACCTGGTCCTGGAGTTTCAAGTTGAAATCTCAATGCAGCAGCTTGTCCTATCTCAGCATCATGGCATTGAACTGTAGTGTGTCAGTGCCTGAGGTATCTGGGTTGAAGAACCCCAGGTATTAGAGAGTGAGCAAGGTGGCATACACTGCTGCATAAAAGGCAGCACCAGCAATATCTATCTTGAGCAAATTTTGGTGGAAATGTCAAGGATTTGGATGTCCTTTTAAAGGGGATTTACTCTTCTAGGAGTGTCTGAGTAGCAAAAGGATTGAAGGGCGAGAGAAGGATTGTATTTGTCTTGTACGGAGGTCCTTCTTATGTAAGTTGAGAGGCTTACATTTTAATCTTGATTGTAAGTAAACCCACAGTTCTGCAGAAAGGTTGTTTCCAAGTAGTGGGATTATACTGGGCCTAACAAAGAAATGCCGAGTCTGGGAGGGCTTCCGCTGCCTGCCATGTGAAAAGCCACTATGAAAGGACAGTAAATAATGTGAGATATAATAAAGAAATGCATTGTTTATGCTAGAATTAATAATACTGTGCCTTTGCTCAAGCCTTGAAAAATCAAATGTTTATAAAAATAAGTAACATATTTGAAATCTATGGGGAAGGCGGTTTGGTACTGGTCTCCTGGCATTGCGTTGTCCTAGGAGGCAGGATGGCTTTGGTTTTTTGGTTTTTAACCTGTAAGTATTGTACACCTGCTTAGAGAAACATTTGCATTTATTTTTAGCTAGTAACTGAAGAAAAATTCTGGACTCTGATCTTATCAGAGCAGTTTTCTGCTAAAGAAAAACAAAAAATATTTGAGCTTTTCTGCCTGGGTTGTGTCAAAGCCCATGTTAGCCTCTGTAGGTACTAATTTTTATTGTTTTGTCTCCCCAATGATTCAGCCTGTTTGCCAACCAATCATGCGAAGAGCTACGCAAGAGTGCCCCATCCGCACTTCCCTTGACTTGGAGCTGGACCTCCAGGCATCACGCACAAGACAGAATCGTCTGAATGATGAGCTTCAGGCCTTGCGGGATCTTAAACAAAAGCTTGAGGAAATGAAAAGTAGAGGAGAGACAGACCTTCCCCTGTGTGTGCTGGAGGATGAACGGTTCCAGAAACTCTTGAAACAAGCTGAGAAACAGGTATGAGCAGCACACGGATACTGTGTGAATGGATACGCGCACACATCCAGAAGAATCCAGTCTGTCTTGTTAAAGAGTTTTGCAGGACCTCACGTTTGACTAATTCCACCACTGAATTACATAGCAAAAGAAGTATTTATTAGCCAATACAACAGCATTTAAACTGCAGTACGTTTCTAGCGCCCTGTGACTACTTTTGTAATTCAGAGAAGAAGCTCTATTATTTGGAGTAACAGTTGTGGTTGGTGTAGTAAAATAGCATTTACTGAAAAGTTCATTTAAAATTTTCATGTCCTAGCCATACTTCTACAGACACACACATGCTGTCGGTGCAGAATGTGTAGCCAAAAGATCTTTGTAACAGGTAGAAAGGGGCAATGACCATTACTCACAGTGGTAGGGGCATGTGGGAAAGGCTTTTTTCCTTATGCAGGACATAATTGTTCCAGTGTTGCCAAAGAAAAAGCCAAATTCTGTTCTGTACCCGATGGTCTCTCAAACAATACAAGTAAATATTCACTGTCTCCAAACTGCCCTCATGTGGATAAAAGACAAGAAGCACGGTAGGACGAGTGAGAGGCAAGTGACAGGCTGAATATGGAAAATTCCAACAGGATGCATGAATAAAGGGGCTGTTGTGGAGTTTTTGTTCTGTTTTGGGCAGGTTGGGTTGTTTGGGTTTTTAATTGTGGTGATCAAACACAGGAATAGGGACACGACCTCCATGGCTGGAGATACTCAGAACCTAACTGGACAAGTGCCTGAGGACCCAGCTCTACTGTGAGCAGGAGGTTGGAGGAGGCTCTGAGGAGCCCCCTTCCCGTCTATGTCAGTTATTGTATGTGAGTTTTCAGTGAGGGGAGGTTGCTAATGGCACCCAGGAGGGATTTGTGGTTTTATGGTTGATGGAGATGGGTGTTTTGATGACGACAGGTTATTCAGAGACACAAAAATGGTAAGTGGTTTTAACAAGGTGCAGAAGACCCCCTATTACATAAGCAACAGTTGTTTGGGTGGGTTTGTTTTTTGAACTATACTAAATGTCAGTAAATAGCCTCATACACAGGAGGGAAGGGATGATCATATTTCCATTAAAAAAGCCAAGCTTTGAATTAGATGTCAGGAATGAGACACTTTGGGTTGGAGACAAAAACATCAGCAGAACCGTCACAGCAGCCAGCAGGTGTCAGAAAGCAAATAAACCAGGAATTATTAGGAAAAGAAGTTGGAACAAAACAAATCATTGCTTTATGATACAAATACACATTATACCTGTAACTTAAACATTGTTCTAGTTCCCCTTCTCCAAGTGGATAATAAGACTAAAGAGGGTCAACGATGGTCAAAGGAGGAAACAGGTTCCATCTTAGGGAGTAGCTAAGTAGCTACAACTGAAGTCCATAAAGTCATGAGTGAGGTGGAGGAGAGCAATTAATCATTGTCTTTGATAATACAGAACTAGGGAACTGAAGAGGTGGCAGTTTAAATACAAGCAAATGTAGAACAGCATCTAGAAACCGTAAAAACACTTTCCCCAGAACACCACAAAACACTTTGAACCTCTGCAAGCTTGCAGCACTCAAAGCAGTTACACTCATGGAAGAAAAATCCAGAGGTCATTGTCCATAACGATACCACCTACTTCAAGAAGCCTTGACCATCCGATAGATTAGGAAACAAAACTTTCAGCAGTTTGTTCTCCTGTTTATGCCCTGTTGTGTCCTCTGTCCTTGTCCCTCTTTCCTTGGCACGCTGCTGGAGTTCTCAAGTGGCTGTAAACAGTACGAGAGTTTGGGCTGAGCACCAGCAAGTGTTTTGAAAAACCCTTGGGCACAACGGGGTGAGACAATACAACATTTAAACATCACACCATGTAACTGGGGTTGTACCTCATAAATTCACTGTATGAATTTGATCTAAGGTTTAGCCCATAAAAACAGTGGCTTATATAAAAGAAGCAAAGCTAAATTCAGTTGAAGGGTAATCATTGTCTCTCTCTAATGCTGGGTGCAGGATAGAGATGTTAATTTTTCATTGTTTATTTAATTTAAAACTAAAATCTAAACCTAATCCAAAGCCATTCTCACTGGACTGTGCCTCTGCAACATTTAATATCATAAATCCTTTGGATGTGTACTTTCTTATTTCATCCAGTGTCAGTGATCCACACCATGAGACACACCGTGTTGGGGAATAAGGGTAACAATACACATTCCTAAAATACATGGAGGCCGCTAATTCTTGCCTTCAAGCTACAGCTGAGAACAAAGATCACAGCCAGTCCACCTCTTCGAAAAGCACTTACAAAGTTTCCAGAAATACTTTTACCCATAAAATCATTGCTGCCTTCCCCAATAGAGCAAAACAACCCTGAGAACGCTGTGCTATGCTGTCAGTGTTCCCTCTTGGGTTAGCAAAACACAGCAGCCTAGCAGACATTGTCATAGATTATTTTTTAGATCCTGCAGGCATTATAATGGTGCAGACTAATGCAGCAGCTGGAAGTGCCAGAGAAACTGAGAGCCTCAAGTGAAAAATGAAACCACAGATGTGGGGAATGTTGAAAATCAGTGGCTGCTTGCTGGCACAGTTACTGTGCTTGAAGGCAAATGCACAGGCTCCATACCTCCCCTTCAGACCACACCTTCCTACATACAGCAAGTACATAAAGCCCATTACTAGTACCTGTAGATCAGATAACAGTAGGTGACTCTATGCACCAGAAGCATTTTGTTTGACTTAGATTGAGGTTTTTTGAGTGAGAAATCTCAGCAGTTCAAAGCTTGAGTCACAAACCATCATACAAGTAAGTTTTCAGACACCCAGTGCCTGTCCTCTGAGGTACTTAGTCTTTGTGTACACCCAAAGCAGATTTGTGTAAATACCTGTAAAAATCTTTGTTACTTCTTTTCATCTTCTACATAGATGTATTCTGTAATTATGCCATTAATATCATGCATAGGTCCATCTTCAGTCTTTTGGGGTTTACCAGCTTTTCTTTAGATCCACTTTCATTCTTCTATACAAAAAACATGGAAGAAGACAACAGGAATTAGTGTTTCAGCTTTAATTTTGATAGTGTTTCTTCTTTATCTCACACATAAGCGCAGATTCAGAGACTCCTACCTGACACTTCCTTTTGGCAGGTAAGTGCCAGACTGTTGGCACTTACTGAATGTATGGCCAACGTACTAGTGTGTTTTTCTGCATTTTATATAGATGGAGGATTCACTATCTTTAGAAATCACTCAAGAAACGTGATGTAAATATAAGCTTGGTCATATGCATACCTTATCACTGTTTTAGAGACATTGGGCTGAAACCAAAGTTTCTCTTGAGAGCATCCTGAAAAAAATAAGAGGTTTATAAAAATGAGAAAGGAGCACATAGTATTAGAGAGCATTAGAACATCAGAGTCATCTTAGCTGTTAAGCTGAAATGCAGCAGCCATAAGAATCTCATGTATAGTTATGAAAGAGATACAATATTTAAAATTTTCCTAACTTCATGTTTAGTGCTTTGATAAATATTATCTGGGAAGCTGATAAAACATATGGCCAGTGACATAATTAATTTTACATCTTACGCTACCAGTTGGAGGTTGCAAATTTATAAGGAAAAGAGTATTTACAGGCTCACTCCATTTTTAAATCATAGGTATTTTGGAGTTGGGGACTGAAACAGTTAATAGTAGTATGAGCTGACTGGATTTTTGACTGAGTTTTTGAATGGGTGGTGCTCTTTGATGTAAAATACTTTCATATAAATCACTGGAGTGCTTTTCAACAGACAGAGGGTACCACTGTTCTGCTGTGAACAGATTTCTCAAGAAACTCAAGAGTATGGACTAACTTATTTGAATTAGTTGGGTTTGTTTGGGAATCTGGTGGGTCAGATTCAGAACTGGAGATGTGAAATCCAAGTCACAAACTAATTGAAGATCCCTGTTTCTGGTATTTGATATAATAGCATTTTCAAGTCCAAGATCCTAAAAATGAAGCATCAAAAATTAACTTCTAAAGAACTTTAAAAATGGTTTTAAGAATGTGAAATACATGTATTACATTTAATGGATGGCAAAATTAAAAATGCAGTAAATAACATTAGTCCCTACAGTCTAGAACTGAAGCTAAGCACCTGCATGAGGTGGGTGCCATGCACCCCAGGCAGGTGATAACAGATGTGGTATGGGACTCATCTGCATACAAACGGTGGCTGTTTGCCTAAGAAATTCAGGTGACTGCCCACCCAAACTGAGCCGCTGTTCAAATTACTGGGCATTCAGAAACTTTTCATAAATGTGATTGTTTTTTAAAAACAAAAGACAACTATTAATAGCAGTCTGTTGCTGAAATGGTGGGTGGTGTGTTTGCACTTGTCCTGCTGGTGCAACAGGGCCTGGCAATGACATCTGTAGTAGAGCCAGCGCTACTGGGGTACAGGAATATGCTAACTTACTGGAGGGTATGTAGCTGCTCAACAGTGGTCCATCAAACATCCCTGATCTCAGGTTACTGGTGGTGGTCTGTTTGCTCCCCTGGGCTTTTACCCTGCTACAATGCAAATGAAAGACGTGAGTCTCACATGCAAAACAGATGTCCCATCATGAATAAAAGCACAACAACTCATGAATATTAACTTTGTTAACAAGGTCAACAAAACCTGAACATGTTTTTTGAGAGCACACCTTGGGCACTTTTTTTTTTGTGTGTCTGTCATTTTAGATTAGATACGGGCAACTTTCCTGAGAGCTTTCATTAGGAGAGAAAAGTATTTTACATGGAAAGAGAATCATTATCTCCCAGTTCTAACAAGGTATCTGGGTAGACAATATTTGTTCATACAAACTTGGGTACTGTGTAACTATAGCCCTAAGAAATCTCTCAAACTTTCTAACACCTAGCAGCCACCTGTGATGGCATGGGATTTGCTCTATATATTATTTATTTATTTGTTTGTTTAGGAAAAGCTCCATTATCTTACTTGGTGTCCATGACTTACGTTTGTGATGTCAGTCTTCTGTCTTGCTGACCCTCTGCACAGAGATTTTCATCAAATCATAGAGTCATTTAAGTTGGAAAAGACCTTTAAGTTCACCGAGTCGAACAGTTAACCTAACACTGCCAAGTGTTTTGCTTAACACAGAAGAATTTGTCATTTCTTTGAAAAGTTGTTGTTCATCACTAGCATAACAGTTATTTTTCCTATTTACAGGCTGAACAGTCAAAAGAAGAGCAGAAACAAGGTTTAAGTGCTGAGAAACTGATGAGGAAAGCATCTAAGGATGTGTGCCGGTTACGGGAGCAGAGCCAGAAAGTGCCACTGCAGGTGCAGTCGTTCAGGTATGGCCTGTTCTGCTCTTCATGTTCTTTTTAATGTACTGAATTTACATGAATTATTTCTAAATATAATTAGACCTGCCCTGTAATATCTGTCAAAAATCCACATGCTTCATGCTGGTGAGGAAGCAGAGTACAAAGCACCAGATCACTATGTGGCATCTGCTGTGGGCAAGCAGACATCTCGCCTGCGGCTGCGGCTTCACAGTAGGCTTCAAGGGCCTTTCCTGGTGAGGGCAGGTACCTAAGGCAAAGAGCTCCTCGAGGAGAAGTAGGACAGTGTGCATCTCCTCAGGAGAATGACTGACTGCTGCTTGTGCCTTGCTCAAGACTCATTCAAGAAAGCTCTTGAATCCATCCTCCTTTTTGTTTTCCTCCTCCTTTTACTTCCAGGAACAGCAAGTGGAAGTGTTCTTGCTAAGCATAAGCCAGAATGAACACTTTCTGTCTCAAACCTTAGTTCTAACTGGTTTGAATTCCTAAAAGGCTGGACCATAGGTCACAGCCCAAAGGCCACGCTTCTATATAACAATAAATACAAAACTGTTGACTGAAAAGTACACTGCTTCCTTTTTCAGAGAGGAGCAATACTGAAAGCTTATTTAATCTGTTTTGTCACTAACACACAGTTTTGAAGTTCAATTTCTGAATTCCTGCGTAGGAAGCTTCAGTTAGCTGGTATTTCTTGCTTTTGTAACCCAGTCTGTTGTGAGCAGTTTGCGATGTCCATCAGGCAACAGGGGCCTGTGAAGCAGACACTGCAAACCACAACTCTAAATGACACAGAATGAAAGCCAGAGAGAAGGGGTGTGGTGGTTTAGCCCTGGCTGGAGGCCAGACGCCCACTAAAGTTGGTCTATCACTCCCCTTTGTAGTTGGAAAGGGGAGAAAATATATATATTGAGAGGCTTTAGGAGTCAAGGTAAGGACAGGGAGAGATCATCCTGTCATCAACGACATGGGCAAAACAAACTCAACACAGAGTGAAGGAAAGAAAGAAAACTATCTGATGCATTACACTACACTACACACACAGTGAAACCAGAGTTGGGAGCGCGACTGGACAAATAGTTACCCCTGAAGGCTGAATTGTACTCGCCCCACTGCTTGGACTTTTTACAGGGCTTGGGCCTCAAAGATCAATCCCACAAAGACATTTTTGAAGCTCTCAAGAATGACGACTCTTCTGAGCTTTAATTTTTAAGCCCCCAGTACTCATCATCTGCTTTCTAGGCTGCTGGCAGACAAGCTTGGGTAAACTTGTTCTGGTTCAGTAGCCTCTCAGTTCATAGGGGACAGAAATGGTACAGTGCAGGGGAAGCAACGAGAGACTGGGTTGACAATTCTGCTTCTCTGAGTCTTGCCCAGACCCAATTATTTTATTCCCAGCACTCCCCCTCCTTTTCCAAGTCAGGATATTTTGCCATATTTTGTTCCCCCACTGAAATAACACAGGAAATTCAGTGACTAGATCAATGTCAGTCTCATCATTGGAGTTACTAATGAGATACCGATTTTTTTTTCCCAAAGTTGGAGCTGCTTTTTACATAGATCAGCCCAAGAACAGAGTTATGTCAGAATGCTCTGGCAGCCACACGTTGTGAATAAATTCACTGTGTATTTTCCTCACTGTGTATTTTCCAAACCTGTACTGAACTGTGCTGTGCCATTAGCAACTGTACAGCCATGCCATAAATAGTAAAATAACAATTTAATCTCTCTTCTAATTCCAGGGAGAAGATCGCGTACTTCACAAGAGCAAAGATCAGTATACCAGCCCTCCCAGCCGATGATGTGTAATTATGTGTTTGCATTGGAGTGTCTTTCCACTGGCTCCTCTCTTCAGATGAGCTTTGTAGCTCCAGTGACCTGCTTGTGACGATCTATTTTACAGTCACTACCGATACGCTTGTAAAACATAGTGAATGGAATTGTGGTAACCTTAAAAAAACAGCAAAGCCCCCAACAACCAGAAAACCAAAGTAGATTAATTTTGGTATACTGATGCTGATTTTGTACAGTTTGTATGTATTGCATGTGTTTTTATTTTGTAAAGATGGAACAAAGGAACAAAGGCAGTACTAAGCATGGATCCTGTTGAACTGCACTGTGTTGAGAAATTTTAGTTCAACAGAAGATTCCTTTCACTGTTTTCATGTGAGCAGACTGTGAAGATGGCTGTTTTGCCACGCAATATTTTTGTACAAGAGTGTGACTTTTATAGCTTAAAGTTAACCACAAGCATAAGCTCCTTTCCAAAACGTCAAGGCTGCCTCACAACAGCTGCTAATTAGTCATCACCCACGTTGGAATTTCATTTCTGAAATAAGATTTCTTCTGGTTTTGTTTTTTAATACTTTGTAGGAAGTAACAGAGTTTAGTTTTGTGAATGTACAGTCCTTTAACCTGCACTAAAAGGTTTCTTGCATCTGCAGGAGAGTGAGAAAGGCAAGGCAGACAAGTAACCCTAAAAACTTACTCTAAAGAGACTCCCACAAGGGGCAGCTGCTTTCTGAACTGAATCAAATTCATTAATATCAACACTGAAAGGGGAACAGCTCTATCCACTGAACACTTAAAAGTGAGAGTTTCTCTACGTTACTCTCTTGACCTAGACACTGTCTTATTGCCAACTAGGAAGACATGTCTGTTAGGTTTACAAATACCAAGATGGCTTTATTCAGGTTTTTGTACCAGGAGAAAAATCTGTCACATAGTAACTGTCAAGGTAAACCCTTTCTGAAAGGAAGAGTTCCTGCATAGAGGTCTTCACCTATTTCAGTACAAGAACACTTCTAAAAACACACAAATTAACCCTATCTGCAGCTGAGGGTGCACAGGTTTAATAAACAGACATGAACAGTGTGTTGTGAATTTGTCTTAACATGAAGGAAGCCCAGAACAGAGGTAGGTGTTCAAACAGCCCTGTACTGGGAAAGTAGTTGGGGTCTGACCTTCTGCCAGTACTGTGTAAGTAAATGGATATTGCAGCTGACAGAATTATTTCATTTTCTACTTTAATATGTTGCACTCAGATGTATTTAATTCACTGGTTAATGTTTTCTTCCCCAGACAAGCAGCCACCTAGGCATGGACTTCATCTTTCTAAAACGCTGTAATGATCTGGTGGTAAAATGGAAGCAAATATAAACTACAATATGGCAGCAGCTGTCTCAAATTCAAAGTGACAATTCTGTGATGAGAGAGGCCCATGTAACACCCAAGAGTTTCCTTCTGCACAAATACATCAGTTCACTTAAATGTATAGCCAAACATGCTATTTTGAGCAAGATGACTGATTGAACATCCTTTATGAATGCCCCGTTTGTTTTTTGTTTCTTGGGTTTGAGCTAACATTCATGTTAAAGGTCAATTTTTAAAAAAACCACCACCGATCTGGAATTATTTAATGTAGAGGTGAAATGAAGGTTGACAATTTCAACTTCTCAATTTGATTATATAAGTTGTTTGTAGAATAATGTTTAGAGGTGTACTTTATGATTTTTCCTTTATTTATTTACAGTCTTATTTATGTTCTGTTTAATATAGTTCAGTTCTGGCCATAAAAATATTTGACATAAAGGATTCTATTGTGAAAAATATTGAGAGTTGTCTGAATTCCTCCCAGATTAGCTGGGTTTTTTAAAAAAAAAAATATTGTCTGATTTATAAGTGTGAGGTGAGGTCAAAATTAAAGTATTTGCTGGCTTTAGTTTTCAAAACTAATTAAAAAAATTAAACAAACTTATTCATGGTGAAGTTGAACATATTTCTAGGCAGCTTTAACAATTCTGGGTTTGGAGTTTTGGGGGTTTCTTTACTAATTCAGATTATTCACACTTGTGCCACTCAATAGACTAAACTAAAAAGAATACATACAAGTAAATCCCCATCAGTTTAAAATTATAAATATTACTCTTGAAGTGGAATTTACTCTGCACAGCAGTGTATAATGAATGTAACTAGTTCTGTTTCCAGGTACCAATCTCACTGCAGTTGCATATATAAAAATTCAAATATTACTGGTACAAGATTATTTAGCCAAATGAGCAAAGTTTAGCAGAAATCATGATAGAACACAAATCAAGTAATTTTAAGATTTTTTTTTTACTATTGCTATGTTTATACTGTATTAAATATCAAATGCTCAGGACTGAACTAAATATTTAATCAGGTTATATTCAGAATGTGTTTCTGTTCTAATTTTGTCTGTAAGAGTATGCAAATACATCACATAGATTAACTTGTCTGCACTTTCCATGTGTTTCAGTGATTGGAAAATACATTTTTTTAACAAAGCTCTTTCCTAGACTGGCGTCTAATTCTTTTATTGTTGTTCTATGTCTTTATGTGCTCCCTGCAGAAACAGATGGCTGCTACAGCTTTGTCAGAGGAAAATCATTGCAAGTTATAGAAAGTTCACATCAGTTGCTGACAAATCTTAGGATAAGTTCCTATAGAAGTGATTCAGATACTTGAAGTTAGTTCTTTACATTCATCAAGTTAAAAGGTGCAATAGCAATGAACATGATCAACCCTGCACTGGACAGCATCCCATTATTACTGAGAAGCAGTGCTTTCCCTAGAGGTTGTGCAGGCGTATGTCCAGTCACACACGCGCGATGGAGAACACTGCATGACAGAGACCATTGAGTTTACACTACTATAACTGATACAGGACCACAGGACATCGTTCAGGGTTGCACTGTATTTGGGGTTTGTGGCACTACAACCGGTTCAGGACTGAAGGAATGTCTTGTTTACAGTAACAGCATTAGTGTAAAACAGCCCTGGGAAGAGTTCTGCTATTTAAGAGATGGTCACCTCTCCATGCATGCCTAGAGACCGAAAATTTTTACTCGCTTATCCTTAGGAAATAAAAAACAAAACCAAAAAACAACAGCAAACCCAAACCCACACACAGCATTCCCACCAGAAACACCACAAAACAAGAACACCAAAGTCTGCAGCTGATCAGATTTTACAGAAATACAGCAGTGACTCGGACCTCCATAGATGATCAATTAATATAATTAAAATTGAAATTAAGTAGTGATTAAGAGAATCACTTAGCAAGAAACGATCCCTCCCCCGACGTTGTAAACAGTAACCTGTCTGTTCAGTAGACCTCTCTTACTACGATGGAAGGGTAACAAGTCTGAAAGCCTGGTATCTACCCTTTTCAAAGTCCTCTATTTCCAATTTCCAGGTGTTGATAGGCGTCTTGCGTATCTGCCATTGCATACCGCTCTGGAAAGTGGTGGTCAGATGACAAGCAGATAGTGGAGAGGAGAAGAGATCCTCCTAGAATCATAAAGAATCCACCAAACCAACCACTGTACAGTGCATCCCCTAATTCCCATCTGGGCACAATCTCTGGGAGGTCTTTATCCCAAAATTCCTGGATTATTTTATGGGCAACCCAAGAAACCGGGACTAAGGCCAGAACAGCAGACATCCACAGGAGTATTCCTCCAAGCAGTAACAGCTGTTTCTTTAGCTTCTGCTCCATATTCTCCATCTTTAGGCAGTCCAAACCAAGACCAGAGATCACAAGGCTCAGAAATCCTAGTCCATTTGATGTAGACACTAAAATCCTGGAAACCTTCAATTCTAGAGGCAAAGCTAGGAAAGAATCAAAGTCTTTACACTGTGTTCCTCCTACATCTTGTACTACACAGGTTTGCCAGAGTCCCATGGTCCAAAGCTCCAGCACGTTTAAGTCTAAGTTGAGATTTTTCCAGTCTGGTAAATAGTTACAGGTACCAGTTAAAATCCATCCTAGCACAGAAAACAGAAATCCAACTAACTGTAGCCTGTGTCTGTGAACCAAGTTCATGTTTAAGCAGTCAGAGACACGCTAAACTCTCCTTCACAGCCTCTACTTGTCATACTGAACATAAGCAAAAGGTAAAGCGTTATAAAGCACAATCTACTCCTCCCTCCCCTCTTTGCGGAGCCAGTGCCACTTGCAGTGTTCAGAGGACTGGGAGGCAGGCTGGTAAACCAGTAGCTGAAGGGAGTGGCCACAGCAGGGCTCACCTTTCACTAGTTTCTGGGTTGGTGTTTGGTTTGGGTTGTTTGGTGGTTAGTGGGTTGTTTGGTTTAAGAAAAGCATATGCTTTGCTTTCTATCAGTGTGCCAAAGGATTACAGCAGTTCTGTATTTGGCATCTCACAGTTTGCTTTAAAGTTCAGTTTTAATGCCACACCAATGCATTTCTACTGCCAGCAAGTGAAGCTGGCTGCTTTGTGGCCAGTTAATGATCATTTGCTGAAAGTCAGTCATAGCACCATGCTCTGACCATGGAACAGAGCCTAAGGAGCCTCTGACAAGAAGCATTATGCCTTCATACCTGTGTCAGAAGACCACAGCATGAACGTTTTCTTTAAAGCAGCATTTTGCAGCCTGGTTTTGGTGGGGAACACATGTGGGAGCCAGAAATGCTTAGAATAACTTGTATGGGTAGCTTAGTGTGCCAGGCTGGGAAAACACAGCTTCCTGGGTACATAGCACCCACCCCACAACACCACATGCATGGAGACACACCTGCAAGGCCTGCCAGCGTTTCAGAAGTCTACGGTTTGCTTAGCACAACGATTCCGAGCACACAAAACAACAGTTTGATGCAATGCATCTATTTAGGCTGTTTAGGATGCAAAATCTCTGGAGTTTGTACCTCACTGCAGTAGGCAAGTGGAAAACTGCAACAGGGAGTCAAGCTTTGAGGCTCATTTAATTGGATACATATGAAAAGGAAGCAGATTTTGGTTAAAAGCCAAGCTGTAAGAGAACATGCACATTCACTTTCAGGATTTTACAGTGTAGTTGAGAAAGCAAAAGCACCTTTTCTGCACAGCCTATGACAACCTCAGCATTCTGCTGTGAAACAAAGTTTTAAACAGTTCCAGAGGTGAGAGAACACGCCACCTTCCAATACCAGTTACAGACAAAACAGATGTAAGTTTAGGAAGTCAGCTAGGTAACAAAGATTCCTTTGAACTACTACTGGAACAAGCTTCTGGCTTGCACTAGGGTTTGAAAAGGACAGGGCAGTCTTTCTGTTACACCGCTTAAACCTTTCCATTTTAAGGCCTAGTTTCAGTTTCCAAGTGTTGACACTGATCTTGCTGTTCTGCTACCGCATAACGCACAGAAGACGGGAGGACTTCAGCTGAGCAGGTTGTGCAGTTAAGTAGGGATCCTCCTAACATAAGACAAAATCCAGCAAGCCAGCCAACAAATAATGCTTCCCCAAAGTCCCACCTGGGAACAATATCTGGTATATTCTCATCCCAAAATTCCTGGACTGTGGAATGGGCAACCCAAGAAACTGGGACAACGGCTGTAATCCCCGATATCCAGAAGAGCATTCCTCCAAACAGCAACAGCCGTTTCTTTTGTTCCTGTTGTCTGTCACCAATTTTCAAACAGTCCAACCCAAATCCTGAGAGCAAGAGGCCCAAAAACCCCAATCCATTAGAAAAAAACATCAAAATCCTAGAAAACCTGAGCTCTGGAGGCAAAGCTAGGAAAGAATCGAAGTCCTTGCACTGCATTCCCCCTTCCTCCTGGACAACACAAGCTTGCCAGAGTCCCATGGTCCAGATCTCCAGTTCATTCAGTTCCAAGTTAAGATTCTTCCACTGGGGTAAGTAGGTGGTGAGACAGGACAGGACCCATCCCAACAGAGCGAACAGCATGCCACTGAACTGCATCATTGGTCGGTAGACCAAGGCCATTACAAGAGCAGAGCTCTAAAAGCTTGAGGAGGAAGGTCTCCCCAGCGGTTCCGTAACAGCCGCTACCTGGAGTGATGGTGGAAGCTATGATGATTTTAGTTCTCTGCTGCCCCAAATATAAGCCCTCACTATTAACCCTTTGTAGGCTCTGAAACACTTTTTTGTTCTTCCTGAATATAAAGTTTCACATAAAGGACGAAGGACTTCACTAAACCATGAGTTAGGCTTTCCGATAAGGATTTGATCTGTTACCTTCCAATTTGCCTGGTAAAATTATATCCCAATGCCTGATAATTACAAGCCTGAGGATGAACAAAGAGGGCTCTATGACCCCTCACCCTAAAACACAACAGAAATCTTTGTGCTTCAATACGGATTAATTAGATTTTAAGTGGTGATAAAAAGTCAGCTCTGTGTGCAACAGGACTTCATTGTAATAGCTAAATTTGAGATTTCAGGGATGTAAATCAAGGCCTTGTAAAGAAAGGTAGACTGTTTGCCTATAATCTTTATTCTTAGACTTCCTCAACATACATAATGGCTTATCTTCCACTGCCCTGTTTTATGTCCCCAGCACTGTAAAAGACGCTTTGTAAAAGATCCTTACGTTTCACATTTTCTACATTCATTTCTTTTAAAATGGGCTTTGTTTTGACTGACTCTTAAGGGGAAAAGGAGACGGGTATGGTGAAAGTACCGTAGAAAATGAAATCCTAGACATCCCTCCACCATAATGAACCCAGGCAGATCATCCGCCAGCATAAACTTTACCTGCCCCAAGACTTCAGCAACACCACGGTAGCAGCTTACAGCAGCTCAGTGTCCCCTTTCCCAGAGCCCATGTCCCAGATGGCACAGAGTGTATACACTCAGTGTCTAAAAACATTTGGCACTCAATGCTCCCAGGGCAGGGATGCCTAGTACCTTTCTGATCAAAGCAAGATACCATTATGCCATTACCCCATTAGGAACCCCTGCTTTTTTTCTGCTTGCTTGTCAGCTACACTTGTGCTCGTCTGCAGGGTCAGCAAGGAGAACATTCGTGTGCTATTCCCCTCCACAGATGTAACAGCACAGCCTGTCTGCAAGGGAGCTGGGCAGCCTGAACACACGCATACGTGTATGACCCAAAGGTGCTTTTTCAACCCTTCTCAACCTCATTTTCTAGATGTGATAATCTGCTTATTTTAAATTTTGGCTGTTCAAAATGTTTTTCCATCACCTGATAACCCATAATACTGCTTCTGAAGATTCACAAAATCCTGAAGGCTAGCGTTACAAAATATCACTGAGAGAAGATCCCACCCTCATTTCTGTGTAGAGTTTTATTTTCTAACCCTTGTGTTTTTCCTGTCACAAGCCACGAAGAGCCAGCACAAGGGAAGATGATCCATTTCACTTTGCTGGTATACCAACCCAGTCCAACGGCTTACACCTGGTTAAAAAAATTGCCAGGCACAAGAGCAGAGTCAGTGATATCCCTGGTGATAACGGTGGGAACAAACTGTTGCAAGCAAGGCTCTAACTTTGGCCATCCACTAGGCAAACAAAACAAAAAAAGACCAACCCTGCATTCATTCAAACTCCAGATTGTATTTTCAGATTTGGCAGTGTTGTTTCTCTCCCCTTTTTCTGTTCAGAGCAAAAATGCTAGTTCTGGAAACCATCACCACATTCAATGAGAAACTTCATGGTGTCATTTGAATAATTTTTCAGATGCACAACTACACTTCAGGAGTGCTTCTGCTCATTCAGGGTCTACATGCTTATTTGACTTTAAAATCACAGTTACTGCCAGACTGTTACTGGAAGCCTGTTGTGCTTCTCTTGTCTGCAAACATTCAACATTTTCTTCTCTGCTCTTAATCCAGCAGTCAATACAGCGTGAGAGCATGAGGTCAGGCACGTAAAGTCATTCATTCTGCTAATGTTGACCACTGCTGGAGCAGTAAGCCAGCCTGTAAATTTAGCAATCAGAAAGATTCAGAGTGCCGCATCAGTAAGATCTGCCAATTAAGTTCTGCAACTTATTATTAACCATGCCCTAACTTTAAGCAAGCAAAGCTTCCTTGTACTGTCCCATGCAAGATTATAAAAGAATCCTTGTTCTTCCCAGGATGGGAGGAGGGAGGAGTAAGATTTGCCTTGTCACCAGGCTAGTGACAAGGTCTGAAATGCCTTTACTTTGAACTTACCAATCACATGAAAATCTCAGGAAACCCATAAACAAAAAACAACCTTCCAACTGAACCAAGATATCTAAATTCTCAGGTCAGTAACTGCCCCAGTCTTATCTCCCTTATGCTTCTTTTGCACTTTTCCTTCCCACTATTAGGTTTTTTTTCCTCTCACACCTAAAAATGCCTCATTCCCATATTAATTTTACTTTGGTTGACTCATGCCTATACGGAAAGTAAGATGCCAGAGTTACTGCAGAGCCTAAGGGCTAGAATTGGGTTCCCATCAATTTCTGCCTTCCTGCTCAGAGTTTGAAACATAAGCCCAGGGTGCAATGACAAAAACCATCTGCTGACATCTGCACTGCCTGAAACCACAGATCATCTTAAGGGGTTTCAAAGGAGACAGCCACTGCCCCAAGCCAGGGGCCAGCGGGGAGGAGAGGATGGGGATATGGAAGCAGCCTGCTAGGGACCACCATAGCCAGCCAGTGGCACGGGACCCATGCAGAAACAAACTGCCCCAGGACAACCCTGCACGTTCTCCCTCCCTTGCTTTCCTTGCCAGCCTCTGCAGCAGGGACTCCGCTTGTCTAGCACAAGCTTGTCAAGAAGAAAAGGAAGAGTGGGTACAGCTATCGCTGACCAGTGCGCTTTCAGGTAAGGAAGGTGAGGATGAAGTCAGAGGGTTTTGACCAAGTTTAGAGCATTTCTTTTTTTTTTTTTCCTCTATAGACTTGAAAACCTGATGTATATAATATTCAGGAGTACCATCCTCAGCATGTGAGGAACGAAGCTGCACAGAAGACTTCTGACTCCTTTGCCAGTGCCTTGTGCAAGAGTCAGCAGAGACTCACTGCCTGGGGTATGAGCCCCCCCGAAGACAGGCACTTGCTACAGACAGAGACCCGCACACCTTACGCTGCTGCTCTTGCCATTTGGCTGTTCCAACTGCCAGTTCTGCAAGATGTGGAGCTTCTGACAGAGGATGCCCATGAAGAACACAGCACAGGCCATGATCAGGTTTCTACCGTTTCAGTAATACTGCTTAAAGTGCTGGAGATTACATCATTTATTCAAACCAATTCCAAGCACTGTTTTGCAACCCAATTTTGACTAGACTAAAGCAGAATGAGGGTGGTCAGCATGTATATCATTTTATGCAGGTAAGCACACTAAATTTTTACTCCCCATAAAACCATTTCATGCTGAACACAAGGATTCTGAATCTTACTGCACATAATGCATACTTTTAGCACTCCACCAACTCCTCTGGAAACCTCCACGGCCAGAGACAGACTCACTAACACTTTACCCCCTGCAAAGAGTATTCAGGAGTTGGTGTCTTTACACAGCTCAGCAGCCCACACCATTACCCAAATGTTTTATGTTCAGCATTAAGAGGAAAGAACTATCAGGTGCAGCACTTTGGGAGCGATTAGGCAATTTAATCCCACAAAAGCAGTCAGTGTATTATAAGAGACAGACTCTTTCCTATACTTTTAATTCCTTCCTAGAGCATAAGCACACTGTTGTGCGCTTGTTTGCTGTCCTCCAGTGGTCTTCCTCATCTGTGAGATACAAGTGTCTCCAATAATGAGCCCCAGACACTACCTCTTTTTGGTAATCTGAAAAGTCACAGAGTTCCCTAAATATTTTTTGTTGCTCATTTAAATATCTAGTATTTTCATGAATTGCAGGTTTCTCTTATCTTTAGATTCCCATCTTTAGATCCATATGCAAAATACGAGCCAACACATCGATTTTCTATAACTGAATCTTAGTTACAGCCAGTAAAACACAGCTGCTGTTAGAAGTTGGCAAGGTGTCTTCAGCATCTTACAAGTGAGTTAATTCATTCAGCTTGGCAGTCTTTTGCCTTCCACTTTGTTCCCTGAACTGGAAGTTGTGGGAGTTTGCATTTTGTTACCAACTAAGAACTCATTTCTTTGCAATGCTGTAGACCTTTTCGTTTTGCATAACCAGCGTGCCCTTAAGTGAAACCAATGCAAACATGAGGCAGAGAACACAGCTCACACTGCTATCCACACTGACCGACTCTGGTATGCATTTAAGTAATAGTCTGACAAAAATAACTATTTCCACTGGTAGATCCTAAAGTCTCAGGGTGCTTCAGAGAGCATCACAGTAGAGAGAGGCTGCCTTCTTCCTGACTAATTATCTGTGTGTCTCCAACACAGAGTCAAACTTTGCAACAGAGCGATAGCAGGTACATTCTGACCTGATAATGAAGTGGACTGATCTGAATTTTATTTATTATTATTAAAGTTATTATGGTTCTACTACTGTTTGACTTCCTCCTTGTTTTCCCACTGAAATTACAGCATCATTAGACATAGCCTCAATTAGAGCTGCAAGGGCCTCTGTAGTGCCCATGTGAGAAGTCCAGTGATTCAAGCAGACACAGCATCCACAAATGCCCCAGTGTATGAGTGGCGCTGGTGGTAATGCACCTGCTGGCACCCTAGTGTGATCCACAGCAGCAACCCTTCACAATAACCACTTAGAGGCCACTGCGAAAGCAGGGGAGAGAGGCAGTACGGAGAGGGTATGCTGATGGTGAAGAGAGCAATTTCCATTTTGGAAGGGGGTGGAGGGGTAAGTAACTTTTAAACACTGTTAAGCTCCTTGGTGTCATTATACTTCCATAGAACATCTAATTCAATATCTAGAGGCGATGATTTATGAGACTACATTATTTGTTTCTGTAGATTGTGCCTTTCAGTGAATGCTAGTACACTGCTAGAGCAAAGTCGTCACAAAACAAACAACTGAGTACTTTGTTGAGAAGTTACAGCAGAAGGGGACAACCCAGCAGAGACTCAGCAAATCGTAACAAAGGCCATATCATCTCTTCTGATCCACCCTCCCCATTGCAGGCAGAGAATACACCCCACCAGCATGACCACTGACAGTGATTTTATACCACTGGCACAGAGCACAAGGCAAAACTGGAGCAAGGACTCTGTGAGCACATACCACCTGTGCACGTTCACAAGAGCTGGAAGGGACTGCAGAACCTTCTCAGCTGGGAAAAAGGCACATCCATCACTGGCCCTCTGACTAACACTCCCCTCCTCAAATGGGCATATTCCCAGTAATGCAAGGACTGCCCAACCCTGCACGCCTTCCCTCTTCAAACACTGCATGTAATCCATTAAGCAACTTTAAGAGCAGTCCATTATATATGCAGAAGCGGCGTACTTCTGGGAGTGAGAGACCTTGCTAAGTTTTACTTCTATAAGATTAATCAAAATCTTGAAGTGTCATGTAAGATTAATGGCAGTTGGACAAGACCTAGAAGGGAAACGCGGTGAAAGAGTTAAGCACAGCAAGGTGAAACTGTCTATTTGTGCTTTAGGGACTTATTCAAAAGCTTGAAATGAGAGGGGTATATTTGCCATCATTACACTGGAAGAATAAAGAATGCTGCAAGGCTCAGTACTTCAACCTTTGCAGAAACTTTTCCATCACCATCCCGATCCAGACTTCAAAGTGAGGGTTGACTGGGTTAGAAAATTAGCCTTATTCTTCAGGGAACTGTTTCTGATGTACTGTCAATACAGTAGATTACTGTAAGTATGAAAACTCATGTCACTTGAACAGTGATTGGAATGTGATTTCCTGGAATGATGGAAGGCTAAGAAATTAACTTCTGAGCTGTGAAATGTGTAGGCTTCTTTATCATTATCCATCCTTTATTATGAGATTCTGGTTTAAATAGAGCGTTACACATGTATTTCTATAATGTTCTTCATTTAACACCTGCAAATAATTATTGTAATAAGCTTTCTCTCATTCCTCAAGATGTATTTCTTATTATCAGTAAACTTATGCAAAATTATTTGTAGTACCCAGCTGAACCTACATGGGGAACTGTTATTGCATCACAAAGACAATATAGACTCGTTAACCTTAAGTTAGAAGACTGTGCATACCTTTTAGCATCAAGCTAGCCAGGGTGTGAAACGAGCCATGAGAATTTCTGACAAGTGAAGGAAGGGAGGGGCACCTATGGTGTTCCTCTCACCTGCCATAATTGAGATGGGGGTCAGGAGGGAGAGAGAGAGAAAAGCTGAACAAATTTATAGTAGTCATTTGAAATATGTCTGATCTTCAGATTGCAGTGGGTTAAACTCTTTTAGTGTTTTACCTTTTAAGGTGTGGGGAGCTAGGAGAAGCAGAAAGGGAAGGTCTTTCCTAGGAAGCAACTGTTCTAATATTGCAGATCATTTTGGTGTCAAAAAAAGCGCCGCCTCCTCCTCGTCCCTCCCCCAAATATCTAAGCAGACATAGTTTAAAGAGTTAATGACATCCTGACACTAAGTTTTAACTAATACTGGCAAATGTTAATGTTTAATTTTGTTAAATATCTCTTTTACTGTAACCTTCATCCCTACCCCTTCTCTCTGTTCGCACCAACCTTTCCTACTTTACATCAAAAACCTCAAAGGCTTCTGTCTATTCAGGTTCCTTCAAGGGGGCAGTGCAGGGAGGGACTCCAGTGGAGATGCCTATGGCTACTCCTTGGTGCAGGGAGGGAAGGAGGAAGAGCAGTTTCCTCCCTTTGCTTTCCCCTGGCCCTCCCACCAATTGCAGCCACCCAGCAGCATCCTCGGTTGTCAAATACTGCCTGCAGAGCCCACTGACAGATCTAATGCATGATGTATTGTGAAATACGGTATAGCTGAGATGAATGAGACCGCATGTCTAAATTAATTCTGCATCAGTAGACTGAAATAAAGCCTGCCCATGTTCAACGTCAACCCAGAGAGAGAACTGCTGAAGACTTCTAATATCATGCCTCTGCAATAGCTTCGTGATAGTTATTTCTGTTTTAACTAAATTAACGATAACTGCATATTGGGAAGGTACTAAGTATCTTCTCCAAAGTTATCACACACTTTCTAAGCACACTTGCACAGAGGCGAGGGCTACCTCTGTACCACATAGTCAAACATTTAAACAGAGAATGCTTTATTGCAAGTAAAAGACAGTGAGGAGGCTTAGGTTCTGACAGCAAGAAAGCTATTATGAAGATGGTTACAACTGGTATTTCCCAATATAAAGATGACATGTTTTTACTGGAGCAGATGTCTGCCTTGAATTCTTTGGTCAGCCACAAGAGTCTATTGTTCTTCACGGTACCCAGCAAGAGATACTGGGAAAGCAGCTATTCAAATCTTCGTATTATTTTGTACAAAATCCCATGCAGACAAAACCTAACAACTGCACGAGGTAAGGGAATGTATGAGGACAGTACAGACATAGACTCAGCCTGCAAAACTACATTCACTGATGTAAGAATGGCAGTACTGAGCCAGGCCAAGCCAAAAGTTTATCTAGCAGGAAATAAACAGAATAACATAGATGTTTTCTCCATCCTGCAGTGTAAATAGCCCTGAGCCTGGACTTTAAGTCTACATCATCATGTACAGCAGCCTTTGATGGAACCCCTTCCCCTGAACGTGCCCCTAAAGCCCACACCTCCTGCATCCAAAGCACCCTGCAACATTAACTTACATAGTTTAATTTTACCTTGTGTCATTTTATTCCCTGTAATAATGAATTCAGTACTGGATCATTTTATCTACTAGCCTCTAGTTCTTATGTGATATTTACTATTGTTCCTAATTCGCTCTCTCAAAACCATTCTTTTTGTATATATGTCTAATATCCTCTTGCAGATTTCTTGTCCACGCTAATCCTAGTTTATTACAAATATTATCTCTAAACAAATACATATTAACTTTAAACAGCTATCTTTAAACAGAGTGATGATCTCTCTTGTGGTGATCCTACCTTCCCACTGTCAGGGTTTAACACAGTGTGCATGCTATCCTTCCAGAAGAGAATTAATGTGGAAAATAAACATCTCTTCTTTCACACCATTACTACCATGATCCTCATAGTTATGTTCCTGTTCACTATACACTTTTGGCCCCAAAAAAATTGTTAAAATCTTTCCTGAAGTTTGAAAAATTGTGAGCAGCACCGTCTTGTTAGTATACCGGTATCTGCATTCTGGCATTTGGGGAAAATGAGAACTCTAGTCCAAGAAATAAGAACAAAAAGCCCAAATTCTCTCAACAGTAGTCTGCTTGAAATTTAGTATGTTCCACTAAGACATGATCTAAATATGGAGTGGTTTGTTGTTTTGGGTTTGTTTGGCGTTTTTTTTTTAAATAGGAAGGATATGATCCCAAGTGGATGTACAAATGAGTTTCCTGTAATATTCTGCCAGAAGCACAGATGGTACGAGATTAGGAAAGTGCTCCTGGCACCAAGTGCACGATGATTTTCATAAAGTGTAGGATCAGTGGGTAAGAGTAATACATCTGTATTCATGTGAAAATCCTTTATGCTACATTATATTATCATGCTTTCTCTTTACCTAATTATCACTTCTCTGCAGGACAGTGATCACAGAATTTGCTGCTATTGTGGTAGAGGGAAAAATGGGACATTATATCCCTCAAGGAACACAAGTGAACTTCTCTGACCTGTACATCCAGTCACACGAACGACACCCCACAGAAATACCACTGACAGCACCGTGCAGAAAAATTTTTAACCTGGGGAGTTTCCCTACAGAGATGGGATAAAATTACATATAGTTTCCATATAAATGGAAAGAAGCATTAAAAGTATTTTTGTCCATCTTTTTCTTACAAGACAAAAAAAAACCAAACCTAGACTAACAGACAGTTACTTAGGTTTTCTTTTTAAATCTCTGCTGACAGAAGCAGCATAGCATTCCTAAGCAAACTGTTCTAATAAAGCCCTGGGATACAGATCATATTTCCTAAGACCATGTTCTTGTTCTCCTTTTTTATCTTCCTTTCGTAAGCAATAGCACCTAGTAGTTAATGTCACAGGGATGGGCATTATCTGCTCTCTTACAAACAACCCTCCTCTTCATGCAATCCCTAAAAGGAAGTAGCTTTCTCTTATTGATGCCATCATTAAGTCCCATTTAGTGTATGATTTGCTATTAATTTTGAATTCTGGTATAATGTTCACATACCTTCCAGCATATAAACAGTTTCTGTCTTCTCATGACATTGAGAGGACAAGGACTTTTCCCAGCACATGTATGGAAGAAGATGTGGGTTGACAAGCGTTCCCCTTCCTCTTCACCCTGACAGATATGATGGAGAACACACAGGTATCCATCCACGTAGCCCTGAGAGAAAAGCTTCTCTCACTCTGCATGTGGTTTTCTGTGATAAGAGTTTGCATTTCTGACATCTGCACAAATGCAAGAAAGAAGCAGCCTTTTTCAGATTTCTGAATCAGAATCAAACTATGCTTGAAGTGCAAAAAAGCTGGAAGTGGGGTGATTTGAGGAAAGGGACGGAAAAAACACAGCTTATTGAAGGCCTGAGCTCAGAATTGTGCCCACATGAGGCAGAGTATGTATCGGGGGAAGAAAAAAAAAGGCAGAAAAGTCAGTAGGTAACTTTAGCTTTTGCTCCCTCTTAATTACAGAAGTCACATTTCTTAGATTGTTCTTTTCTAGGTCACAGAAAATATGAGTATGTTCAAATCATGTCACAGCTACCACACGGAACATCTACTGTTCTTGTTGTCAGACTGTGTTCCACAAAACATTGCAAATAAGCCAACTTCTCAGACCTGTGCAGGAAAGCAGTTTTATCTCCAGCGTATTTGGGGTAGCCCAGACTCCAAAGCCAGCAATCCTCACAGGGCTGAGGAGCCCAGCTGCAATGAAACCCATCAGAGGAGAGAACAGCTTTTATCAGCTGTCCTGGTTTCACTTGAGCTAATTTTCATTCTAGTAGCAGGTATAGTGCTGTGTTTTGGATTTAGGATGAGAATAACATCAATAACACACTGATGTTTTAGTTGCTGCTAGGTAGTGGTAGTGCCTACACTTAGTCAGAGACTATTTCAGCTCCCCACATCCTGCCAAGTCCAGAAGCAGCTGAGAGAGCACAGCCAGAACAGCTGGCCCAGACCACACAAAGGGCTATTCCCCACCGTACAGTGTCATGATGTGGATATAACTGGGGAGGCCAGCCAGGAGGTGAGATCACTGCATGGAAATAAACTGGGCATCAGGGGTTTTCTGCATGTGCTGATCAACTGCATTTGTGCATCACTAGTTTTATATATTACTATTCTCTTCCTTTGTTATTCTATTAACTTGTCTTTATCTCAAACCTGAGTTGCGTTGTTCCCCCCACCCCCTTTCTCCTCATCGCTTTGGGGAAGGAGGTGGGAGTGAGCAGCTGTGTGGTGCTTAGTCAGGGCTAAAACATGACATCAGCATACAGCAATAGTGCTGCATCACAGTCCTGAACTCGCAGCACAACAGGATCTTCTGACCCACTATTGACTAGAGAGCTGCATTATCTGTGTAAGACCATGAGAAGCAGGCAGGGAAAAAACGCAGGTGGTCCCATGGCAAAAAGGTAACAAAAATCCTGGCTCCTTTGTCTTGTGTGATTTATCTTTCTGTATCAGAGAACAGCAGGAGTGAAGATACATTGTTGGAGCCCAGTTAGTGACTTAAACAACCAGTAACAGATAAAAAGATCTTGGAGTGTGATGGAAAGAAGATACTCAAGTTTCAGCAGAAATATCTACAGCGTCAAGTACTGCAGCACAGCCTGGGACTGCCACAATCCCCAAGGTCAACTGGAACAGGAATTAAGGGCAGAAATGAATGACTCTTGCAAATGAAGCAGGAGCTACAGATGCATAATTTGGGAGTTTCCAACAGCTCAGGGAAGAAGCAGTAGCTGATAGAAAGGCGAGAGCTGCCTACTAACACTTCAGCAGTAAAGGCAACAAAGATTTATAGTCAGCTGGGCAAACTGGGACAAGAAGCTTTCTTTGAGAATGTGCCTCACAGAAATGCAGCAAACTGAAGCATAAACAGATCTTTGAAATGCTGTGTATAGTAAGCATTAGATAATTAATATAGAAAACTTGAGACCCCACACAGCCACAAGCATCTGATATAGACTAAAATCTAATTTATAAAGGCATATCTAGGGCCCTGCAGGTTAAAAAAAAAAAGAAATCATTTAGACCATAAAGCAAAGAAAACCCATGGTTAGATTTGGTATGAAAAGCAGTCAAGGAGGTGGATTGTTGCAGGACACAAAAGGCAGTTTGTATCTAAATACATCTTGAACTGTCTTTAACTATCTTGCTTTACTTTGTTTTTAAATGGGTGGGTGGGGAATGCATTATTTACAAGTTCCAACTGAAAACATACTGACAGCCCCAAAAGTAAGAAAAGTCTTCTGTCAGCCCAACACACACAGATCATGCCACATCCAAGAAAGTGTGGTAAGAGCACAGTTTAGTCATATACCAAAGCACTGCTTAGCCAGTATCTATTTCTGTCAGGGACTGGTAGTAGGTGATAGGTAAGAGCCAAATAGACTATGATTTCCTCAACATCTTTTCCAGCTTCTGCCTAAATACGTCAGGGGCTTCCTAAATCTAGAGGTGGTGTCTTTGCATTCAGAAGACATACACTGTTCTTCAATGATTTTGTCCAAGCACTTGCTGAGATCATGTTCACCTACAAAATCCCCCCAAAAGAAACAAACAAAAACCCACCAAAACAACCTTCTCATCTCAGGCCAAGGCTACAGAAAACTCTTGCCAGTGAAACTGTTAGGTTGTGGTGAAAGTCAATCCCTCACCCCCCGCCTTTTTTTTTTCTAAATCATCACCTAAATTAAGTTTTTCTGCTTGTACAGCTTCTTCCCTTTTGAGGGAGTAAAATACATTAGACAACAAGACATAAGAGATGGGTTTCCTAGTTCAGATATCCTAGGAAGCCTATTCTAACCTTTAGAAAAATAGCCAGATGACAGAAATACATATTTAACAGCGCCCACAGAAATTAAACTTTTAAATATAAACACATATTTTGGTATTTCACATATAGATTTAAAAAAAGAGATGCCAAGCTGTTCCAAATTTAATTTTGTGTGAATCAGAGCTTATGCTTTAGTTTCAGAAACAGAATGCTGTTCCCAGTAGTCTCATCTACACTTAAAACATCGTACTTACACCACAAACTATTTCTTGGGGTTCTGGAAGAACTGAACAGTGCTTTATGCCTTCTCTTTGTTTTGTTATGTGCAAACTAAATGCTAATCCCCTCCAGGCAAAACGAATTTACTGGTTCTACAGAAGTGACAAGAACCTCAAAGGTAGCAGAGTTATTGTACAACAGTAAGCAGAACCATAAAGTCCATTTGAATGCACTGAAATAAGCAGAT
>VZTU01022761.1:0-13710 GCA_013400835.1 Zapornia atra
TAAAAAATGTCAAGGGCAGATACTGGGCAGATGTAAACCACTGCAGTTACAATGAAGTCACTGAGGCCATGCTGGTTTGGATGTGATTGCTAAAATGCAATTATAATGCAGAATTGGGCCTGTATTGGAGCACTGCTGTGGTTTAACCCCTTGGAGTGGTGCTCAGTTGCTGGCTAAGATTAAACTACAACAAATACTCTTGATTGGGAGCAACAAGCACATTCCAAGATGCATAAAATAACATGTTCATACTACAAGTTTTACCTTAGCTGTAATAAAATATGTTAACCAGAAAGATTATTTTTTAAGGCATTTAATGTCACTTAGAAGATTTTGCATTTTTCATTTTTGCATTTTTCTGTAAATAATAATGCAGACATTTCCTCTTGGTACTTCATCTGAAAAACACTGATGGAGCAAAACTAGAAAAAAAGCCAAATATTCACATCAAGTCATTAGTACTATAAACACTTTAGGATGAGCTTTTTAATGATATCAAAAGTAAGGAAAAAACCTACAACTGCCTGTAAGGTATAAATGCATGACTTTGCTATGACTAGAAGGCCTTTCTGCCCAAAACTTATGTCTACTCCAGATGATCACATCCTAATACCAGTAAGTGACATAAAATAACCAAATAGATAGTAGAATTGCAGTTCTTTGGGAAGAACTAGAAGTAGACAGGATTAGAATTCAAAGAGATTTGAGCAAATCAGAAAAATACAGTTTTAAACCCACAAGAATACGAGTCAGTGAAAACAAGTGCAAAGTGCTCCCTAAAGAAAGAATGACTTGGCAAAACTAGTAAAGCTCCAGATAGAGATTTATGTCAGGGAACCGTTTTTCAAGGACACAGAACTGTAGAAGTGAGCTCAAAGATGAGGATCAGGAATGAAAAGGACTCTAGCAGAAACAACTTGAAAAAGCAAGGGGTTTTGGTCTAAGGAGAGTAACACTGAAAGGTAAGAATATGACGATGTCACTCTTTGCGATGTTGTCGCAGAAAGGAAGAGAACAGTCTAGTGTTTCTTGGGTAACTGTAAGAAAAAACCCTAAGTTTCAGAAATGACTTATAGTAAGATTTTTTTTAAAAAACATGCCAATACAATCAATCATATTTCCTAGACATGTTGTGGGCTCATCATTGCTTTAGTTGAATCAAGACATTTCAAGCCTTAGAGATAGACAAGGGGCGAAATGACCACATGACAAACTTAACAGCTTTGTTTTTGTGTTTCTATGAAGAAAGACTATGCTCAAAGAAAAACAAATGACACCTCATAAATTATAAATCTCTTTCTCTAAGTACAGCCTATCAAGAATCATCAGCTGTGTCAAATGTGCCTTTGGATTGTTAAATCTTTGAGGCAGGGATTGTGCATCTGCTGGAGACTGTGATGCATTAGCAAGGCCATTGCTAAAATCAAACTAACAAATCATACCACTAACCCTGGTTCTGAAGAGGCTGCTATAGTGTTGCAAGTACACAAACTCCTGATGATGGAGTCCTCCCATCTTCTTCCCCTCCAGATTTTTGAAAAGTGGGTGGTTCTGACTATTTAGAATTCTGGAAAGTTAGCCATTAGTAAACATTTATCAAGAATGTTTTATCAGGTGCAGAAAGGAATATAATGGTATGTAACATAAAGACGATACAAAGTTTTCTAATTTTGCAAACATACAGAACTAATGAATCATGTCAACCTTCACCTACATCAAATACTTTATTACCTGAACCTAATCTGACTAATGCTTGCTTAAAGATCCTGTCACTAACAGCTGCCTTAAAAAAACAGAAAGGCTTTGATTCCATTCTCATTTGAGGTGTCTTCCTAATCATCATCAGAAAAAAAATAATTACTCATGACCCAAATAAAGGGTCAGGAAATATACATTTTGGCAGATATATATTAAAAGACAGTGTACTATTTTCTTCAATACATATTTCCATGCATCTGTGAAGAATAACCACTTTGGAACCAGAATTTCCTTTAAGTCTAATGAAACAAAATATCTGTATGCAAGATCAAGTGCAAAGTTTCAATTATTAAAACATTCCTTCTGGATTGTAGGAATATTAGTGCTGCCTCCTTCAGGGTAAAAGATGGAGAGAGCATTTATTTACTGGTGTTTGAGTTCTGTAATGTTTCTCTTCAGCACTCAGAAAATCTAATTTCCTATGAATGAGGCTCGTGTTATCATCCATCACAACCCTTTTATGCTGGCTACTCACTAATATTGCTCATAACAACTTGGACTGATAAGATGACTGTGGTCTTTTCCAAGAACAGATGCTTGGACCCAAATCAAAAGAGATACTACTCAAACAATATGTGTTAGGGCAGTACCAGCAACACACAGCGAGCTCTCTTTTCTCAGTTCTCTAACTTTAATGAAAGATCTTCTTTATCTAATTTGCAGTGTTGCCAGAGTCTAGCCCTACTGCTGTCACTAGACTGCATTATTCGTAATTTAACACCACTGAAAGCTGAATCAAAGCAGTTGTCAATCAAGTTCTAAAATGACCCAGTTATTTTATTTCTTGGTGCCATACGGTGGGAAGCATTCACCAGCACTCCTGTGTATGTAGTAGCAGATATATTATTTTTTCACATGCTTTTCTATCTCTCCTGCAAATCAAACCCAGATATTTTGGTACTGAGATCTGTGCCCTGAATGATTAAAAGCACACAAGCAAAGCTAAGACACACAAAAAGGGCAAAATGCATGCAAACCCAGTCAATTCTGCGTCATTCTGAGAGACAAGTGAAGTTAAACAGCAAGTTAATTGCATAAAAAGGCATTTAAACAAAACTTTTTCTATCACTGTGGGTGTTTTACAAGTTGGTGGAACAATATGCTGCTTTCAGAGAGCAGAAAATAATATGCAGTTGTGCTTTTGTTTGTTTGGGGATTTTTTTTGCAGGTCTTTGAAAACATTATTATAGTGAAAGTTACAAAACTCTTCTGAGGACTGATTAGCTAGAAAATGCAAATTGTATTGATAAAGAATTATTTATTGAAGATTTCCACAAGACTGTTTGAAAGCTGGACAGCTACCAAGCTAGAGAAGGTTTTTCAGAGCCCTGGGACACCTTTTAAAAATTTGAATGTGATGTAAATTTCTTAAACTTCTTAAAATCTTAGAGGTTTAAATTCTAAGCAAAAAGCTACTTAGAGCCGGTTAATTCAAAGCTCCCAGCAGGGTATCTGTGCAGGTATTTCCAACTTCTCTGGAATATAAGCATTTTACCTCCCATTAAATCATTGGCATAATATGCTTAATCATCTTTGTACTTGGAAAGCAATCATTATCATGAGTAACTGATAAATGAAAATATGTTTGAGCTGTTCAAAATGAATAATTTTATGGAGATTCTCAACACCAGAATTTTCCTTTTACTTAAAACACAATGTCATAAAATTGTCCCATCAAAGTGAAAAGCAAATATCGATTATATTCTTTCATCACATGTTGACATGGAAACAGCAAATTATTTTCTTCTCAGTCTATCTTACTGAATAGCACAAATGTAATGTAATGGGGGATGACCATTAGGTGCACTTTCAATCAATATGGCTGTATTTAAACCTTTTTTAACTGGGAATAGCCAGAAAACTCCTTCTTACACTGATGGCTATTAACCAAAAATTACATTTGTTCAAAAGAACAAGATGAATTGTTTAACAGAGAGCTAAGTTTAGAGAAGACTCTTGTAATTTTGCCATTATTTTTCCAGACCCTACTCCAGCATTTCATGTTGCTGGATAGATTGTTGTACGCTCCTCCTCCCCCCCACTCCTCCCCCCTTAAAAAAAAAAAAGAAGCCTGATGAAGTGAAACCCTTCCCTTTTTATATCATTTCTTCCTAATGATGACTTCCCAAGAGTCTTAATTGTATCCTGTGGAAGCTATTGGCTGTTGACATGAAATACACCATCAACTTTTTTTTCTTATTTTTGCTAGATTTAAGCAACAAAATGCAGATTCACAAGTAAGGAGTCAGTGAGGAAGCACAAGTCCCCAGAAACCATTTAATTTTATTAAAGGCAGTAGGATTTGTGCTCTAATGTAATCTGTCTAAAATTTAGGGTGACTAATGAGAGAAGAGCAATTCCCTTAACTAGGGTGATGGCAAACATCTGTTGGAGTAAAAAAGGAAGAAGAAATGAGAAATCCAAGAAAAGTCTGCTTTACTGGTGTAAAGAGGAAGTGGGTGCTATTTTTCCATGCTATATCATAAAACATAGTATTAGACACTAGGGAGAGGGGTTGTAAAGTGCTGTTCTCACTGCCAGGGTAAGCCCAGCAGTATCGGCATGTTGGATGAGTCAAAGCACAGGAGTGGAGCTGAAGAGACTCCAGGAGACTCAGGCAAAGCACAACATGGCAGCCTGTCACAGCTCTCCCCTTCCCACACTGCTCAAGTTCACTGCTTTGCCGACCTTCCTAAGTGGCTATTGATCATGGGGACCCCTTATAATTACAGAAATTATTGCTATGCTGTATTTGTTTATTTCTAATTGTTTGATACATGGACCGAGGTTGGGAGGCCTCCACCTTGTAAAACAGTCTGTACTTAATTCTTCTGACATCTGAGAGACAATAAAATAATGAAAAAGGATAACCACTATTCAAAACGTTTAAAAACTCAAGTTTGTTCCCTTTTCTCGTTAGAGTTAGAAAAATCACAGAATGGTCTGGGTCGGAAGTGAAAACTCAAAGATCATCTAGTCCCAACCTCCTGCTGTGGGCAAGGACATCCCTTCACTAGACACAGTTACCCAAAGCCCCATCCAACCTGGCCTTGAACAATGCCAGGGAGGGGACAGCCACAGTTGATCTGGGCAACCTGTGCCTGTGTCTCACCACCCTCACAGGGAAGAATTTCTCCCTAATATCACCTCATCTAAAATTCCCTTCTTTCAGTGTAAGGCCATTCCACCTTGCCCTATCACTCCCTGCTCTTGTAACCAGTTCCTCTCCAGCTGTCCTGTAGGTTCCTTCAGGTACTGGAAGACTGCAGGAAGGTCTTGCTGGAATCTTCTCTTCCCCAGGCTGAACAAACCCAGGTCCCTCAGCCTGTCTTCACAGGAGAGGTGCTCTAACCTTCTGAGCATCTTCATGGCCCTCCTCTGGGCTACTCTAAGAGGTTCACATCTTTCTTGTATTGGGGATTCCAGAGCTCAAACAGTACTCCAGGTGGGCTCTCATGAAAGCAGAGAGGTACAATCACCTCCCTTGACCTGCTGGCCATGCTGCTTTTGATGCAACCCAGGATATTATTCTCTTTCTGGGCTGCAAGCATGCATTGCTGAGTCATGTTGAGCTTTGCATAAATCAACACCCCCAAGTCCTTCTCCTCAGGGTTGCTCTCAATCCATTCTCCACCCAGCCTGTATTGGTGCTTAGGATTGCTCTGACCCAAGTGCAGGACTTTGCACTTGGCATTATTTGAACTTCATGCGGTTTCCATGGACCCATCTCTCAAGCCTGTCAAGGTCCCTCCAGATGGCATCCCTTCTCTCTAGGATGTCAACCACATTACACAGCTTGGTGTCATCAGCAAACTCCATCACACTGTCTATGTTGCTGATGAAGGTGTTAAATAGTGCCAGCCCCAGTACCAACCCCTGATAAATATCTCAAATACTGCTGGGGGTGCTTGTGATTTTTCTGAGAACCAGAAGACATGCTTGTTAAAGGCATTTTTTCATCCCCAAGCAAATTTAGGATGCTTCTGATTATTTTATCAGAAGGAGCTCTTCTGCTCTCTCCACTGTTTCTTTTGTACTGGCTTTTTAATTCATATATATGCTATAATGACTGAGACTGATTATTTTGCTGAGTTGGTGTTTAGCTAGATCAGTGAGCTGAGCTCATTGTGAGCACATGCAATCTCTACTTTCAACATGAGAAAGATTGAAAAATGCATAGCAAGATAGATACTTGATAGTATCCTCACTTTGGTGTATCTAGTTCACAGACATAGCATATTCTGAAATGGCAACCTAAGAATTATTTTAAAAGAGTTAATTACCATTTAGAACTAAAGACAAAGTTATAGGCTATATAATAGTTGTAAATGGTATACTTTTATTCATATTCTAGCAGTCTGATTCTTCACTTGATTCTGTAGGAGATACTGTTCCCCACAGTATCTAGCTAAGTATTAGCAGAAGTATCTGAGCTAACACTATCAGAAGTCACATACCATGATGAACATGTCATGGGAAGACAATCACTGCTTCTGTTGATAAGCTCTTACTATTCAGTATATGTGTACAGACAAAGCCCCAAAGTGATAAATGTAATGAATCAGTACAACTCTGCAACTTCAAGCTTTCCAGAGTTTTGAGATAATTATAACTCTGTTTCTTTAGAAAAAAATAGCTTTTCTTGAGGAAAAAAAAACCAATTTCACCCACAATGTGGCCCTTGTGATCTAAGAAATCATAAATCATTTGGGCAGAAAATACACTGAAACAAAAGAAAACACAATATTGCAAAGAAAGCTGTTGTGGGAGCTGTATGATGCGTACCAAAACCTTACTGTCAAAAGTCACTCTTGGTGCATTTCACAAAATGGACACCCAAAGAAGATGAGGCATTCAGAATTGAAAGCACTAAAACCATTCACCCCTAAGCCTTTGCCTTTCTATATGCAAAGCAAATTGTTATACTTATCAAAAAATTATGCTGAAAATGCACAGGGTTTGAGCTGGGCTTAGGCAGAAGTTAAATAAATTATTGCCAACCTTTGAGAAATAAGGAATAGAATTTTACAATGAGAAATAAGGAATAGAAGTTATAAATTTCAGTATTAAAAGAAAACTTAACTGAATTGAAGAAACTCATGCATTTTATGAGTGTTATTCTATTATCCAGTCCATGAATACTCACAAATTTAAATGGCTAACAGCGACGCTGTTCAGGCATAGTGAGGTACATTGAGATTTGGGTGACAGCCCATGTATTTGCTCCAGGTATCAAACTGATTGCATGTTATTTTTCCAACAGGCTAGAAAATATAAAGAACTTAAGCATTAATGAAAAATCTACAGCAGCTTCATTAATGGCTGCTTCCATAGAAACACAAAAAAGGGAAAAAGGCGGGGGGGGGAAGATGAAAGTGTGACTGCCACTCTGTGGTTATCATCTTGGTAGTTTATACTCAAGTTTATAACAATAACAACAGGCCAGAATGTTTGTGTGATCTGCAGGTGGAAGCTACCCTCTCTTTCTTTGATCTTGTTATCAGGAAGGAAAGATAAACAGATCCATTTCATTCGAGAGAAGAGCAACTCAGCGTGTGAAGGTTTGTCTTGCCTTTGCTTTATTTGTCTTTATTAGCAGTATTAAGACATTTACCCAGTAAAAACAGAAAACAAAAAACTTACAAGTATTGCCCTCATCCAAAACTCAACTGTTTGAGTTTCTGCAACTTCCTTCTTACCCAGAGACTGCCACAGCTGAACAGATAGCCCCATCTACTAGGAAGGATTAATTGTTTCACCTCTTTAAATGGTCAGATTGATCTCTTTCACAGACACTCACATCAGGTTAACCTTGCACCAAACATTAATACTAAAATGATATGGTTTTCATTAAAAAATTTGCACACTAAGCAGGAGTGGGCTGAATATCCTAATAGGAAGAAACATGAACCAAAGGATCTCCTTGTTTTGAAATAACAGAGAATAACAAAGACTTGCATGTATTATCTGAACATAAAATGGCTAGCAACTAACAATCCAAGTAGCCATGACAAAAGGCATGAAACGCTTCAGAGAAAGTATTTCCATTACTGCCAGGAAACTTTGAGTTTTTGGCACCAGGGAGGCAGAGTCAGTGATACCGTGCAAAGTGCTGCTCAATCATGAACTGAAATTGGAATAGATGAAGACAAAAATTCCCAGGATGTCCTGGAGCTTGTTTAGCTCAGTGAATGTAGTGCCAAGAAAGGACATGGCTCTTGTCTGCAATTACACCAAAAATGCAAACTTGAAAACTGGAAAAAATGCTATTGAATCCAAATAATGAATTGGGTATGAAATAGCTGTAAATATTCTTAAGCTGGAAACTAACATAGGATTTTTAGCTATCATGAACTTGTAGTCCTTCAATAGTACTAGAAAGGTCAGGAATATATCTAGCTTTAAGATGAATGCTTGATTAAATGGCAGAAAAGATTATATGACAGTTGCTTTTGAGTCTATGGGACTCAGTGACAAAGAATATATCCAATTTTTTTATTATTATTTCTACTTGTATTGGGAGAGCTTATGGTAGTGGTGGGTGGCTGCAGGGCCACCACTGCAGCTCAGAGGACCTCAACAGCATGGCAGGAGGATATTTCCTGAGGAAAGCTGCAGCCCATGGAGACATCACGCTGGAGCAGGTTCCTGACAGGAACTGCAGATCACAGGAAAGACCCACGCTGAAGCTGTGAAAAAGTTCAAGGTGGAAGGAGTGACAGAGAGGAACTTGCTATGGACTGGCCACAACCCCCATCCCACATCCCCCTGTGCTGCTCAGCATGAAAGAGGAGGTAGAGGAGTCAAGAATGAAGGAGTCAAGTTTCTCAGTATCCAATTCTATTTTAATTGGCAATAAATTAAATCAGTTTTCTCCTAGTCAACTCTGTTTCTTCCATGATGGTAACTGACACGTAAACTCCCTGTCTTTAGGTCCACTCATGAGCTTTTCCATCAGATTTTCTCTCCCAATCTGTTGCAGTGATATTGGTAATTGCTAATCATTTGATATTGCTAATAATTTTCACACATCATTAATTTACTATAATGAAATAACTGCTATTCACCAACTGGTTCTCTATGGCAACTTGCTGTGCTAACAGACCGCTGTTGAAGGTTAAATGTTAGTAATTATGTAACTATAGTAATTCAGCAGTTTAGATTGAGAAGTCATTGTTGTCCAGAGGTATCTGGAAGATTAGAGAAGGGGGGAAACATCGACTAAAAATCAGATGTTCTGAAATAAGTTGAGAGTGATGTTATTTAAAGTAATCTGCCCTTGCTGTACTCCATTTTACTTGTAAGAAAGAGGAGAACACACATTTATCTCATCTCACTGATTTGGAACCAACCATATTTCTTATGCTGAGCCAGAATAACCAAGACATAGCCTTGGAAATAAGCATGCAAACTACATTTGGTCTGCAGGCAACCGTATGGCAGTACGGTCTGAGCTGAACACCACCTTAAACATAACATGATGTAGTAATGCATCAAACAGAGCTTCTAAAAATACCTTTTTAATTCTTATAGAAATCCAGGACATCACTGTTTCTATATGAAATATGCAAATATGAGTACCATAACTTATTAGTCAAGATTTTATAACTCCACCATCATCCTAAATATTTTCTCCACAAAAGAAGCAATAATTATTCCTGCTGAAATTCTCCTAAATTCCTCCATTGTTTTTTAGTGCAAGTTCTATCAACACTATGCTTACTAGAGGATAAAAACCTCAAGCTAGCCCCACATCTCACAGTAACTGGTTAAGAATGTTAGCATAGCTTGAAGGCACTCATTTTATCCCAGCCTCCAAGGAGATTGCATTGTAACAAGAAGCAACTTTAGAAACTGTTAATGTAAACACATGTCCTGAAAAAACAGCTGATTTTAAATAATATTATGACAGCTTCTGACTTTTCAAAGTTTCAGCATGTTAAACTGTAAATCTGCTTTTCAGTCTCCAGACGCTCTCTCAGGATATAAGGTTGTTCAGACAGCACCCTACCGTGAAAAGTTTTGCTTCCTGGGCCCTATGACTACACAAACTCTCCCAAACACTTCAGTTATTAAAACCCTTCCTTTTCTAGAGCATCAGTTTGAGCAGCACTTTGATTTACAATTTACATCCTCTGGATCAAGCAACAGCTACAGCATAAAACATATGCAACTTGCAAAAAACCTTCCAATATACCTTCTCCTGGCTTTAGATATCCCATAAAATAAAATAAAATGAAATTTTTTTAAAAATCAGGTGAAAAAAAATTCCTGGTTTTATTTCTTTAACAATTCATTTTTTTTTTCTACTTGTACCAGAGCTATTTAAGTAGTACAGGGTCCTTCCTTGCCTCCTGGACATAAATTTTTATCCCTCAACACAACCCGTCTCATCTACTATCACTCTCCAAAACACCTGGTCAAAAAATGTCTTATGATGGCCATGCATGTTCATCAGATGATGTCTAATACCCTTCTTAGGTGATCTTTAAGTGGCAACACTCAAAATTGTTCAGAAATACTTCCATGTAAATAAGGCTAATCAAACCTGGGCTGTTCTTTCTTAGCTCTTTTTCCAAAATGGTGGTAGAAAATGGAGTGAAAATGGAGTTTCCAGCCTGACATAGATATGAGAGTTTGTATTCTCAAAGTTAATTCAGAAATTATACATAGGCATATTCCCTAAATCACCACGGTAATTATTGTGACCTAGAACAAGTAACTTAATTTTAATTGTGAACATAGGTGAATTGCAGAAGTTTGGGAAAAAACTGGGGCAAAGCTTCTCCACAACTCTGGTGCATTGCAGGTGCTTCAAAGGAGTTCTGGGAAGGAAGCTGCTGTGAGAATGTGTCAGGACTGAAGTCCTACTTCAGTCTTGGTCCCTTGGGGTTTATTGTCTACTTGGCACCTTGCAACACCCACAGTTTCTTCAGCACTTTTGAGTGGACTTCATTCAATTGCAGGGTTGGCTTATGGTTTGGCCAAGAAATATGGTTTGGCAAAATAATCTACTGACTAAAAATGTTTTACTCAGTTTACAAGTTAAAATACTCTTGTGAAGTGATGTCATTTAAACATCTTTGTGAGTATATAAAGCTCTTATGAAATACCAGGAAAAATAAATAGAATTTGAGCTTTTTTGTGACTATTCTTATTTATACTAAAATTTTTGGATACTTTTTGTCAGCTGTTTTTGACAGTTGTACATACACTGTGGCTACGTTTCATTTAAAAATGCATATACTAAGCCTTGTTATCTGAACTGACAGTTTAAGAGAAACACTTTCACTATCTCTTTAGACCTCAATTGGACTTAGAAGCTGTAGGTTTCCTGTTGTAATTGACAATTTGTTCATCTAGACTATTTTCCCTTTTATCTAGAGAAAATACCTCAAACACCAGTTAGGAAAAGGCACATGAAATAAACTTGTTGAAAAGATGTTAAATGCTGTGCCCTTACACCAGGTATGTCTGACATTGAGTTATGCTGGGGTTTTTGCAATTAGTACAAACACTTTAGCTTAATGGTTTTGTTAGTAACGAATGAGCTCTTCAGTAAAAGAAGTCCTCAAAGGTATGGTTCAGTTCTCACATTTTTGTAGATTTCAGCATCTCACCCTATTTCTTGCATTAGTGGTAATACAAAATATTTATCTACCAAAGAAGATATGCTCCTATCTGTCCTCATTAGGGGAGACTTTCTGTTCAGATTCTCACACTATAAAAAAAAAGAGATAACCATCTAATTTATCCTTGAACATGTAACGTAGTAAAACATGCACATGGGCACTTACTAAAGAACCGGTGACTCACAATAACACATTACAAGTTACTCTGTTGTCCATAATCTCAGCTTCAAGACTACCTGCATAAGATACTGCTTAGTTATACAGCTCAAGTTTCCAACCTCTATTCGCATTGTCATTACTTCCCATTCCAGCTTGACATATGGACCATCTACTTTTATGTTTCAAGAGTTTCAGTGTGCTTCAGGCACTGACTGAAAAGCTTCTTTCCCAATGCACCCACCATACAGTAACTCTGTTCTTTACCAGTCAGGTGTAAATGGTGCACAATACAAACTACGGGGAATCTGCTCTGCTCTGGCATCAGAACATGGAAACACGGAGAGCAGATAGAAAGAAAAATCTCCCTGCTTATGTGGAGGTGAGCATGATAGATGTGCCAGAAATGCCAGTAATACAGAATATTCCCGATTGCTTCTTTGACCAGTAGGAACTGGTATTCCACATGATGGGAAATCAAGGTTAAAGGCCTTACATTGCCACAGATTTTGAAAGTGATTTTCATGAATTATAACTTCTTGTTATATTGTTTTATTGTTACATTGTTATAATATTATCTTGTTATATAGAAGAAAATAGAAGAATAATGGGCCACGCTCCATTTGTCTGCTGTACCTACCTTTCTAAAGCATGGAACTGCAGAGAATGACACATTGGAAAATCAAGTCAGATGGAACCTGACAGTCTGTGGAAATACAGGTAGAGTCAGTGAGGATCAAAGACAGAAAAAGAAAAAAGACCAGCAAAGAAAAACTCTATAGCTACATTTTACTGAGGAACACAATTAACTTGGTAGATGTATTTTAAAATCCCAAATGGCGCACACAATTGTACACATAGCTCAGTAAAGAAGTCAAGAGAGACAATATTTACCATTTTCTTCAGAGGAGGAGCATATAAAACTAGAATTAAAAATCTGCCTCTTGTTTTGCTCCTACTATGCCCTTTACATGGTGTACATCGTCAGCAATTTAAGAGCATTTAGAATTGATGTGAGCCCTATGTATCTTTACTCCTATACTAGCAGAAAGAATTCCTCCTCTCCCCCACCTCCAAATATTTAAAAATCCCCTCCTCATCTAAAGCCAGCCCCAGAATGTTGCTGATCTGACAGCAATGCAGACAATATTGGCATGATATGAAGGAGGGAAATTGGAAATGACAATTCCTATTAGTTCAAGGTAGAACAAAAATTGAACTGCTCGCATACATAAAATTAAATAACTGAGATAAATTAAAGCAAGAGTTCAGAATTTTGTCAAGAAATAAAAGCTACTGAAAGTTTCTCAGAGGCCACAGATATATTCCATGTTAATACAGTAATTTTTGAGAAAGATGTGAATTTAAAACTCTCCTGCACAACTACCAGAGATCAAAGGAAGGGCCAGTAACACAGGCCATGGTTTTCAGTGCATCTGAGGGATGTCAAGAAGACATTAGTTACCTTTAAGTTTAAAAGAGATGATCTGAAGGAAGAGCTTTGGAAAAATATTTTTAGATGGAAACAGAAAGTTGAAGTTTGTGGTAGAAGAGGGAAGGAATTTATCGGTTAGAAATGAAGGAACTTAGGAGGCTTTTACCAATAATCATCTCCGATTTTAACTCATAGAGGTTCAGAGGGGGAGCAGATTATGCTTTCACAGAACAGAGGGAGGGGGAGGGATTTATATAAATATTTTATTACAAAATATAGTTTAAATTTATGAAAAAAATGTACAAATAAGCAATAAAATCAGCCCAACAGAGAAATTGACACAACCTATGCTACTAAAGATGATAAATTCCTTATTATTATCCTCTTTATATATGCTATTAGATTAATAAAAGGGTTTGTAACAGACTGTTAAAGAAACTATGTTTTCCAAAGAATCACACAACAGGCTGAAAATGCCTTGAAAAATAACAAGATATATAATGGATGCTCAGTGAAAGATAGATTTAACCCGAGAAGTAAATGTAACCTGCAAATCCTTATGGTAACAAACTGAAATTTTGTAAGAACATACTACTATCTTATCTTTGATAGGCAGCTGAACAGAGAGGATTGCCAAAAGCCAAGGCTACTAACTAAATACTGATATCAAAACACATTTTTCTGCTCTCAAAAGTGCACGATACTATGTAGAAGAGGACCTGTGTGAAG
>VZTU01022761.1:16015-61953 GCA_013400835.1 Zapornia atra
TTATTCAAACTTTAAGTTTTGTCCAAGTCAAAGCACAGCTCATTCAACTGATTTTTAAGTGCACAGACTTATTCCTTTTAATTTACACATTTATGTAATTGTCTGCAGAGAAGAAATGTGGTTAGCACCTTGCAGCACCAAATTCTTTGTAAGTAGTGTCTTAGAAAGATGAAGGTCAGCTGAGGAGTTTCAAGACCCCACAAAGGGTCTAAGTCACATTTGACCATAGGAAAGTCAGTTTTAAGGACAGGCAATGCTACATTCTTATTTGGAAGTAGAAGTTCAAGTGCAATATTTTTATAAACACCGATCATAAAATCACATATATTTTCTTCGGTTTACTGCATTCTCAACTGAAAATACCAGTCTGACGTCTTTCTCCCATCAACTTCATTACATAGACAGGAAGAAGTAAAGTAAGACAATGTATCTCTCCACTCTAACATTTCGTCTTTAACATCAGTCATTGCAACCATAATAGACACAGAAAAGACCAAGTTCACAAAGCTGAGAGGTTAACATTAACTCTAGTCACAGTGAAAACTCTAACTTAGAATGATTCCTGTAACGTATAAGAATATATTAAGAAATAACTAAGATACCAATATTTCACTATGAGCAGGGACCTCATGAGCAGAATAGCTAGAATTTACTGTCACTGAAAAGCTGGACAAAGGTGAACATCTACTTGTTTACCATGAGGACTCTACATGCAAGAAGTTATTATGCCTTGAGACTCTAAAGCTTGATAAAAAGCTTTCAGTAAATTAGGTTTGGACCTTTTGCTGCAGACAAATTCCAAAGTTTAGTTGACCCTGAGTGAGGGTAACTGATTTCTGTCTCAAACAGATGAGCTTTCTCTGGCTTACTGACAAGTATTACTGATAAAATCTTCTTTTTGGAAAAGAACTGAAAACCTGACAGTCAAGATAACTTTTACCTTGGCAGCTGTAGCTAGAGTAACCTCAAAGCTTGAAAAATGTAGTTGTAGACTGCTTCAGGAGAATAGTTAAATATTGCTTTTCCTCTCAGCACTTCATACAGATTTTCACCATTTATCTTCACAAAAAAAAACCCCAGGAATTGAGTCCAAGGGAAAAGTTTGCTTCTTGCTAAATCAATCCATATTGTTTGGCCTTTCTCAAAGAGGAACTTGTATTTAACATACTTTACAATATGTTGCTTTATGTTTTGTAAGTGTTGATATAATATAACTTGTATAATACATTCAATTATCTCCTCTATTTCTTAGACTGTCAATGTTGCAATCATGTATAACCACAATAATATTGTAAATTTTCTTGAGTTTTTTTCAGTGAAAAATACTTAGAAATATATTAGAAAATTGTTACATCTGTCTCTTTATGAATATCTCCATCGGTACGTAAACAAAGCTGGATACTTGTGCTTTGAACTTTAATTCTTAATTTTTCAAATGAGGAAAAAGTCAAATATGACCTTACAGTACAAGAATCTGCAGTTTCCTAATAAAAAATAAAGTATTGAATAAATAATAAACTCTTAGATAACCTTGAAAACCAAATTTGTGTGTGCTTTCAATGCAGCAAACTTAATTGGTTTTGGAAACAACACTCTGGCAAATAGTAGAAAACAATCCAAGTGCTACACAACCTTCTATAAGAAGGGTAAGAGTTGGGTGAGAAAGAAGTCAATTTTCCAATAATAGCCTTAGTACACAATTTAGTTGCTGTGTTATACATAAAAGCAGACGAGTTGCCTTGCACATACATATATGACAAAACTAGCAGTTATTATTATTCCCATTCTGATATCCTGTTTTCAGTTATGACTCCTATTTTACAAGTCCTAATGTGTGTGAACTAAGATTTCCCATCATTTCCCTTGCTTTGTGGAGAAACACTGCTGTTACTTCCATTACTAGAAAAAAAACCCCTTTTTTTTCCTGGCTTAAAAAGTTCCTGAAGACCTTTGTCAAGCTATGTCAGCTTTGAAAGTAGAACCTGAAATTTAGCAGGTAGTTACCCATTCCTTGAATGGACCTTTGGACTTCCTTTTAAAATTTACAAAAGTTTGGACACGAACGTAAATCTCTGAAACTGAGATTCTCTAAACCATGGTAGAAATTTTGAAAAAAATATTGTTAAGTTCCTTTTGTTCAAAGCTTTAGAATGCATGGAAGCCAAAGATGAACAGGATTTTCTCAGCAGCAGGTAATACACAGGTAACCTGAACTGAGAGTCAGTTAATAACAGTCAGAATAAACGTAGGCAACATGAATGAAAGGGCTCCCAAACTAAGTGCTCCAGGGACAAGAGCTGGACTGGTTGAAGTAGTAGTTTGAGGATCTGAAGTGTAATGGAATAAAGACAACAGGAAAACAGAGAATACAATTCCTAGCCCAGTTAAAAGATTCTGAATTAGAAAATGTTAAACAGAAGCCCTGCAGAAAAGCGTAGAAATAGATTTTTAAAGTCAGATCTAAATTAAATTCCAACTCCAGACAGTTTTGGTCTGCGCACTGAAATCTTGTGAAAATTGACTCTACACCATGATTACACCAATTGTGCAGATATTTGAGTGCTTATATATTAAGCAGGGTTTTATGTGTGTATGCTTATGCGTATCTATGTTGAGAGAAGAAAAATTTTTGCTACGAAAAAGATCTTTTTTTCAGGTCCTTTAACATAAATATTCTATATTATGAGGTTGTACTGACTTCTTGATTCCAGATGGACTGAGCAAAGAGTGAACTGAATTACAAAGACATTTGCAGTCCCCAGTCCAGTATGAGTAAACGGTCAAAAGTAAACAAGTAATAAATAGAGAATCAGTTTTAAATTAGATCTTACTTTTTTCTGAGTTAGGTTTCTTATTCTTTGTATTAGGAAATATTACAGAGAATATATGAGAAATATAACATTTCATATTTAACTCAAATAGTGAACATTTGATGTGGATTAAATTTGTCACAGACAAACCTCATTTTTCACAATTCTTATCTGTATTTTCATGCTACAAGAAATCCCCAACAGAGGCAACTTGGAAAAACGGACCAGCCGACAGAACACTGCTTCCCTATAAGAGCTGTACTCCATACAGAACATCTTTCTTCAAATGTTTTGCTTATTTTTCCTTTCCATTTTTTAGCAACAGTAAGACATACACATATTTAGCATTTAAAATGAGGATCTAAATTAAAGAATGTAAAGAATTAACTTGCTTAGAGAATACCTAACAAAACAAAATCTATATAGAAGCACTAAGAAATTTAACATGAAGTTACAAGTGCTTGAAAGTTAAAACTGAAAATCATTACCCCTTCAAGTCCCACCCAAGTCATTATCCACTGCAAGCTCCTGTGTAAGAAACTGATTTATATTGAAGAATTATCTTTGAAAAAAGAGTTGATTTGAAACCAATTTTTAAAGTTTGTGAGGGCTTTTTTTCCCCACAAATAAGGAAAAAATGATCCCACATCTGGCTTGCTCTTCCTTGATTTTGTAGATATAGTAGGAATATCACCACAACATGCATAAAAACAAAAACTTGCATTTTTTCCTTAAAAAGACTGAGTTTCATGGCCTTTCAAGGGGTTTGACCTGTAAAACTGATATGAGCAGAAATCTTAATTTTAGATTTCCACTGTTTGAGGATGTAAGGTACTGGAAATATGCATTAACAATTGCCAAGAGAACCATACGCCGTCTTCTTTCCTCTCACCTACCAACACCTACCAAACCTCATTCCTACCACCAGTCAGACTTAAAGTGGCTTACACCAAGGACCTAATGGCTATTCAACGAGCCACCCTGAAGACATCAGAACATTCCTTCCACATTCCACCCAAAAGATACCAGGAGAGACATCAGGAGGCATTCACATATTGAGCCTTCAGTTATCCACCCTGAAGCATTCCCACAGCCAGGTGGAAGGTTGTGGCTATGCCAAGGATGACTACAAAAAGGGAGCATTCTGCCATATTCCATTGGGTGGAACCAAGCAACATGGAAGGAAGCAACTGAGGAACAAGAAACACAAGGAACCAAGAAGAGATGGAGACATCAAGGAATGTTCCATTCCCCCGCCATCAGACCCGGAGACACTGAAGAGTGCTCTGCCATCACACCTGAAGTCATCAGACTGACAGGATGCCATAGCTCTGTGGTGGTAGATATACCTTCTCTCTATATATATACATACATATATATCTTTTCCACTCTCTTCTCTTTCTTCCCCCCCTTCCCCTGCATGTTTATTGAGGGCCAAATAAAGCAACTTTAACCTTGACTCCATTTTGAGTCTTAACTCTGTTCTCCAAGAATTGTGAAAAACTGTTCATGATAAAACACCTAACAATTGGATGTCACTCAGGGGTTAAACTCAGCTGCCCCCAGCCACCCAAAACATCTGAGGTTCCCTTGGAACCAAGGGGGTTTAACCTCTGCCAAGTTAAGTCTTGTCTGGGTTGTGGATTGGGACAGAGGAACCAGCGGTTTCTGTGGAGGTTTTGTTGTACTAAGTATCTAATTTTAGTTAATCTCATCTCTACTTTGGTGGAACAAAATCATAAAGATGGTCAGGCATTTAGCAGCAGGGTGGTAAACGTAACAGCAGTAATTTCTGCTGAGCATTTCAACTACTACAGCCTGAATGCACAGATGAAGAGTTATAGTCATCAGACCCAGGGAACAAATCAGCAGTTAAGAGTTAAAACATGTGGAAATTGTTTGAGCCTTCCCCAATACAAAACGCACTGTGTCATGCGGAAACTGTAATCAGATTCCTTAAAAAATGATTATTGCTTCTGAAGAGGAGCAGAACTGCTTCAGTGTTTTAATAAATTAAGCTTTGTGGAATACATTTTTGCTATGTGGAACAACCAATTGATTTATATGAATCATTAGTTAAGCATGACACGTTTATTTTCAGGCAACAACTGTAGAGAAACAATAAAAGCAAGAATTTTCTCTTCTGAAATCTGTACAAACATAAGAGATCAAAAAACTTGATTCTTGAAAGTCTTTACCAGATGTTCCTATTACTTTTTTTTACCTCAACACATATTTCAGACTATGTTAAGGTTTATCTCTCCAGCACTCTGGAATGTTTTATACTCTCTTACTCTCTATTTTATACTGTTTTGCCACAGTGTATTCAGTGGCACTTGACACTCACCTTCTACCTTTTGGCCTGACTTTTAAAAATATGCAAGCAACTGTGAAAACATTAATGTTTATTAAGCTGCATTTTAGGAGCATGATGGAGAAGGTATTGTAAAAGTAGAAATTCTGTTTGCTTTATTGCAGACAACTGACAGAGGACTGGAAAATTATTAAAAGAGCTAACTGGACAATGGGAGTCAAGCCATTTGAAACAGTTCACGTTCTGTTGGAAAAATGAGTCATGTCTTCCACAGAGACATGGGGAATAAGATTCAATTATTTGTCAGACCAGCTGCCTGCTTCCAGGAGATATATAGTGTGGTTGCCCAGGCGATTCCTCCCCTGGGATGTCACTTCTGTCCTGTGGGAGAGGGCCCAGCTGCCCATTAGGTCAGTTCTGAGCACCTGCCACCAGCCCTTGTGAAAGGGCCAGAGCTCACACTCCTGTGCTGCTCTCTGCAAACTTCACTATGGTAATCTCAGCTCAGGATGTTGTCTAACCTGTCCCCAACAAGGGGAACTGACAGCTGACAGAGATGGCTTCACCTGTGTTGCTCTTGGTGGCCCATACTCTGCATGGCTGAATGTCTGGGTGGCAACCCCCATGTTCCATCTGGGAGAGCCTAGCAAAACCAATTACCTTTGCAGAGCTATTTTTCTCTGCCAGCCTATGACCAAGGAAAGATCAAAGGTTGCAGAAGCAGCCAAGAGGTGATTTTACTACAAATTAACTGTTCGGAAAGGTAGATTTCTCCACTGTTATAATAGTTGGCCACTGTGATGCAGCAGTTTGCCTAAGGGATTTGCTAAACTAAAAAATGTCTTTCAATTACTATGTACATGCTAGTAAAAAACAAAACAAAATGAAAACCAAAACCAAAATGCAATTAATATTTTATAGCAATAAATGTCTCATTTTCAGAATGGACTTTTGTGAAGGGATAAATGTGTATCACCTGAACAGGAGACTGAAAATCCTTTAATTTTTTTTTTATTATTATTCTCACCAAACAGTTCTTCATTATTAATAGCTCTTATTAAACCAACAGTAGCAAGTGGTCACTTCCACTCTGTAAAAAAGATAGAAGCTGACCTTTATACTTTTTAAAAACCCAATAATTTATTAATAATATTTGAAGATTATTGTTTTGCTGATAACAATTCTGCATTTCATATGTTCTAAACTCCTGGGGAATTTAACAATGAAAATTATTATCGAGGGATCTTCATGGGGAAATGGGAAGTGGGAGAAAATGAGGGACAGATGCCAAGTAGCTATGCATTATGAATGTATACTGTGAACATTGTTACAACTGTGTGTTCTTGTTAAAAATACCTTTTACATGAAATAGCTATTTGGAAAAATAACCAGCATATGGTTCACCGCTTTCATTTTAACGTGACAGGTAAAATGTCTCAGTGTGTATTAACCTAATTTAAAAGAATGTTGCAGAAGGAATAATAAGAGACATGGTTTTCAACTGAAAGTTCATTTCAATTAAAGGGAAAATATTATTCCTAACAGTCTCTGCTATCTACAATTTGCTTTGGTGCTGAAAATATGTACATGACATTGTACATATTTTAAATACATACAGGAAAAGGGGAGTAAAGAAGTTATTTATCTCTGGAGCACACATCACGGGCACTGTCATACCCCAGGTCACTGGTCAGTGGCCTGGTGTTAGACTAAACATTAAAGTGTGGCAAGATAAAGCTTTAAATGAACATACAAATGCCTTGTAGATCCAGCCAGTGAAGAGCTACAGGAAGATAAGGCAGCAGCACGCTGCAGTACCCAGTACTTAGAGAAAACAGAAAAGTCTAATCCAATAAATATTGATAGAAGTTGTACCTTTTCAGTTAGTTTCAACAATATCCTTTATTGTTCAATAAATTAAATCAGCTTGGTTCTGGAAATTAATAGTCATCGTTTCTTTTCTCCTTTTCTTACGATAGTTTTCAATGAGAGTCCCTAGTGGTGTTTCAGCAATTTGAGGACAAATATTATCTTGGCGACTAACATTTACAATATTTAGATCTTTCATGCTTTTTAAATTCTTTATTACAACATACAAGAACAAAAAAAATCACTATTAAAGGGTTCTGTAAGCAATCTTCAGATCATTTTGACTCAACCTTTACATTTTAAATAGGTCACTGAAGTATGGTCAGAAACTATGTAACTGTCATGTGATGTCTTTAACATGCTCTCCTCCTTAAAGCATATTGCATCTCCACTGTATACCACACCTTCACACCTTCCTAATCCAGTACTTTATCATGCAGTCATAGTAATTTGCTATGGAGAATCACTCCAGTTAATCCCAACCCAGCCTTTCTCATGAATCTGCCCTTCCAGCAGCAGTTGTAAATGAACCTTTTAATTAATTTTTGCAATTTATTTTTTAATGTCCTACTACCTTTAGGAGGGTAAGGAAACAAATTGAAACATATAATATCAAGACAACCCTTCTTTTATTTACTGATAAAATTAAAACAGTCTGCTACCATAATATCAATTAATGCATTTTATTTTAAATATAATTTTAAACTTTCACTTTAATATAACTCAGTTTTTATGTATTACTTTTCACAGAAGTCAGGAAATAAGCTATCACTAAGCTCAGAGGTTGTGCTCTTCCTCCTCTCACTGGCAATTGACAAACAAGGAGTTTCTGAGAACCACAGGCTGTCAGCTGTAGTGATGGAAGACAAATATCTATACTTTCAGTTCTAATTTAAAATAACACTTTCAGAGGTTCTTTCCATTTTCTTGGCTGTTGTTGAACAACAAACACCTGATTGGTGTCAAACATATGAAGAACTGACAGACATTAAATGGAATACAGTTATTGAGCATTTAGTGTCAGTTAATCTTCCACAAAAGAAGCTGAAACACTGATTGCTAGCTGAAACTATCACATACAATTATTTTGAGAGGTAGGAGAAATTTGCAACTAATAAAATCATCTGCAGAAATAGTTTCTTAGAAAATCCCAACACATATTGCAAGAGCATAATTACAGCATTACAGAAAGTAAATAGGCAGTACTTTTGCATTCTTCATTACTCAGAATATTACCCACTTAATCTGTTAAAAATCTCATGTTACGTGATTTATTTCATGTACTTGATTGACATTTACACGTTTAAAGATATGGTAATTCAAGGAAGATTTCCCTAAAGCATACAAGTCAGGAACTCATTTTAATCCTCGTGCAATTACTATACATATAAATTACTCAGGTTGCTCTCTGTTGTCATTCTAAAGCAATGTTTAGAAGTGGAAAGTTTATTAATTGGGGAAAAAATACGCAAGATGGGTCATACATGTATACAGCTATATGAAAAATCAGAGTGCAATCCACGTCTTTATAGAACACTATAGAAGGTAGTATAAACGTCCAACTTCTGACTTATTCTGAGGTCTTAAAGAGTTTTCTGCAGCTTAACTTCTGTACAAACTTAGTATAAAGATTTTCTAAGTGCTTTCCCACCTACTATTATATTTAGGCAGACAGAAACAGCTGAGAAATTCAGAAGAGGCAAGTTATCACATAAATGTTCTCCAATAGGTGCTGCCCATCATTTTTCTTGAACATGGTTTAGAGAGCTCAGTACTTCTGTCTCTAAGTCTCTTCCATAGTCTAGACTAGAGGATAAATTTATATTAAAGAAATACATTTGGGATAGGAGTCTAGAGATTCAAAGTTAATGAATTTAATTTATTTCTTTTCTTTTGCTATCCTTGCAAATTTTGTGAATAAAAAAATATTTAAATGTAAAATATGAAATATTAAAACATTAAATAAATATAATCAGAAAACATTAAACCAAGTGAAACTTGATTGTCTTCTGTCAATTCACATTCCTATCACCCCTATGAATTCCTAAGTTTTATTTCTGTGGAAAGTTTGCATTTTCAGTTTTTCTCCATAACCGCTAAAGAAACAAACCCTTAATTCTAACCTATTCCTCCTTCCTTCTCTTCATAATGAGGCAGAAAGACCTATAGAAAAAATCCTCTATATAATTTTTTAGGAACTAAAGATTCAGCTCAGATAAATACTTTGCAGAAAGACCACAACTGCAAAGAAAGCAACAGAAAATATGAATGATATTTTTAATCTTTTAGAATATCTCAGTATGTTTTCCATTCATTCTTATAATTAGATTCTTCTAACCATTCTCAAATACATTCCAAAGCAGGATCAATGCTTTAATTTATTAATTAAATTAAAATAGGATTAAAGTAATAAAGCTATTATGTTCATTTTTTTTCTCAGAAATGTGCAAGTGTGTAGTACAGTAGTAATACAGTATGAATCACTTGGTGTTAAATAATGTTTCTTACTGCCTGTAGGGTAAACTAGTCTTTATTGAAATAAAGATAATTCAAAAAAACCAAGTCTATATAGCCTGTTTTCTCAGCATGAAGTAGTTTAATGTAGTTTCAAGGAAGCGTCCTGGCCACCTGAGTACTCTTACACTCCACATCAAACCACCAAAACCTTGGATAAATTAAGCATGGAGTTGTGCTTTAGATCTGCCTGGATTCATCTCACTGAAGAGACTGATCATACAACTTTAAAGTACTAAAAATCATCAAAAAAGATGATTTTCTGCTGAAGATAAATATCATGTGAAGAATTACCAGTGCTTAAACAGCATTTTAAAATGTAGGTGTCTAAATTGGGTCACAAAGATCAATATCTAGGAAACTGAATTTAGGTGGCCTGATTTTTAGAAGTCACTTCTGAAATCTGTCACAATTCTCATAGTCCAACTCTTCTGAAAAACAGAGCATCTTTATATTCCCACATGGCCAACTAAAGGCTCCTTTGTTTGAAAGCAGATGTTTTTCAGATGTTAGCTTATCATCCAGTACAGTAAATAACTGCACTTTGTTTTTAAAAAAGCAGCAGAAAATCCCAAACAATTTAATCTTTTTGGTGGTGTTTCCCCTGCCCCAAGGTCCTTCTGTTTTCTGTCTGCATTGCCATACAACACTGATACATATACATACATTAGGTCAAAGAGCAAAAAATGAGCAAGATCTAAAGCTTGCTTGCCCTGGGCCTCTGAAGTCTGTTGGACTTGTCCTTCAATCTTACCTACTTTGACAGACTGCTAAGATCATCAGATCCTTAACAGACCCTGCTGAGCTTCATCCTTACAGTTCTTTAGGTGGTTAACTCTCTTAATGAATTAACCTATGATGATAGTTCTAAGCCCTCATTAAAACCTACATTCACAATGTGGTTCCACTGCAGCATCTCTGGGCCTGGTGGTGACCTAACTATACAGAACACACAAAATCTCCACTTTCCTCTACATGTTGTTCCATGCAAATGTCAGGTTGCTTGCCACCTCCTCAATTGCAGAAGGGTTGAGAACCTGCTCTGTCCTGCTTTCTATTCCTGTAAGCATTGCATTGAATCTCCTCTCTCTCCCTCCCTCCCATCAGATGTCCCGGATTAGGATGCCATGCAGCATGAAGGAAAGGTGAGCTGCCACAAATATTGACCCACTTGTACTTGTCTCTTCCCAGCAGCAGAGAACTAGAAATGAGACTGCTGTTCTCTGTGTCACCAGCCTTTTCTTTGGCTGATTCTGCAGCAGTACAAATAGAAACAGCCATCCAGGCAGAAACTCTCCTATTTTTTAAATAATAACCAATAGTATGGATGCAACTATGGGCTCTGATTATACAAATAATATAAAATTGCACAATTCAGTAAAATTCATACAAGCAATAATTTGCTACTAAGGATTTTGCTTAATTATGACTTTTCAGATGCTTTTAGTCAAGTGTTCATCCATAAGATACATGTTTAACCTGGCACAGATAAAAGAGATCTGAATAAAAGCTTTTAATAACACTATTTTCAGCAATTTCATCTCCATTTGGAAAAAGCTAGAAGCATAAATTCATGGTAATATATGGTCACACAGTGAAGCATCCATTTATTGGCATTACTTTGAGGTTCTCTACTTTCATAAAAACCGCTTATATTTTTGAGTTGATTGCTGTATTTGGAATGTGCATTTTTTAAAAAATATTCTGCTGAAAGAATAAAGTGATGGACATGTGTAACCTCTGAAGAAGTCAGCTAGGATTCTACGTAGTACAATGCATTAGACTTGTTCATCTGAGAAATGCAAGTAGAAAAGTTACAGTTTTCTGACATATCTGAGGATCAGGGGTTAAATCCAATACCCAAATGATTACTGTAAGTTAATTGATTTAGGTCTCTTTAGTGATTTCAGTAATGAGGATATAAAATTGCCCAGAGGGTCAAAGAACTAAAAGTATTTTTCTCAACATTATTATTGAAAAATAAGAAAGAAAAATTTATTTGAAATACAGCATTATTGAAATACAACAAGGAGGAGTCTATCTGCCATGTCAAACTAAAATATTTTCCTTCAAGTTATTTATAATTTATTTAAATTAAATGAATTCTATTTCTTATGTTTGGGAAAACAAAACCAATAATTATCTTCACACTATAACAACAAAATAGTATCCTGTGCCGAAATTACAAGCGCTTTCAGATTAAAAATATGTAGTATTAAAAGATTATTCACATAAACTGATAAATAGGAAGAAATTCAGAAGAAATACAAATCAGTAAACATTTTCTATTTGCAATCTGTGAAATAATGCAAATCCACCTACTGGAACTTAACACACCATAAATTAAAATATAAAATCATTTTCCCTATGTATTTCATTGCATATGTGTATATATGTATTCTATGTGCTATATACCTTGTGAAGGAGTGTATTCCTCTCTACACATGTATGAGTTCAAATAAATTGTATTGCTCATAATAAACAAAAAGAAACACCAAGGTTTTGGTTAAAAAGAACGGGTAACATGAAACATTTATAGCTGAAAAAAAATATATAGGAGTACAACTTGCTATGCTACCATAACAATCTTACTGTAATTTACTTTACAGTAGCTTTATATTGGAATCTGAGATAAGAGCACCTGCTTTCTCAATGAGAAAGTAGATACTATTCATAGTTTAAAAAAAAAAAAAAGTCTCGGGTACTGACTGATGCCAACATGTTCTGGTTGGATTCAGAGTGAAACAAGTTAAATAAGTTGAAGCTATTTATAACTCCACTAATCACCATGATCACGTTCAAACTTGGGCTCCTAGTTTTGACAGTGACATGAAGAGATTTATTGCTGTGTGTCTCAATACTCAAATGGCCTCACTATTCTAGCCGCTTATGTGAAGCATCTTTTGATCTATTTACTCTCACAACAGCCAATGAGTGGACCTAATATAGTTTTCACCATTTTCTAGAAATTTCCCTAAGGTCACAAAGGAAAAGAATCATAATGAGGGTTCCTGACCTCCCAACCAAACTTTCTTACTATTTAATTGTGATTCTTCTGATTATATAATTGAAGCTGTTGATAACTGGTACCCACCTGACAGAAGTAATGGAGTAGTTTATGTCAACTGAAACTGGAGAAGAAATATAGGGAGAGGCTCAGTGCAGATTAGCAAATAGTCTAAAGATAATAATCACACATACACTTGTTAAAAAATAGCAGTAACTATCTGAGTGTAAAAAGTAGCACTGCTCTACCAGCTGTTGAATATCATCAGGAGTGATATTTCACACCCAGTGGACTATTCCTCTGTTGCCATCTCAGAGAGAAATTCTGATTATTGCTTCACAAATAGAAGTTTGCAAAACAAATGCCGACCTACTTAGTTTGCCTTAGCTCAAATCTCACAATGGAGAATTTCATGTGTAGACTCTAGAACTCTGTCTTTTACTGAGAAACAAAAGGGCTCTAAAGAATTTAGAGTACAAGAAGGATACAATCAAACTGCCAGTACATAGGTTACATATTATAGCTAGAACTGAAAAATGAAGTTATGTCGAAGCCACTGCTTCAGTCATTGTGTATATCTGGACAGTCACAACTTAGTAACAAAGTGTCCCCCATTAGATCCCAGGGGAATGTAATCCTCTTTGTTTTGATCATTGAATGCTACATTTCCTCACCTTACACAGGAGTACATGCTTAAATGTAATGATTAACAAATGACATAGAAAAATCTAATTCACTGAAACTCCAAAGTCTTTATGTTTACTTTCCTAATTACTATTTTTTGGTTTAAATTTGTTTTGAGGCCCTCCCTTCCTCACTACTTACGTGCTTGGTGATAGATCACTAAGGAAACTACACCTTTTCTTTCCTCCTTACTTCTCAACCACCCCTTCTCTCCTCTAACTCCCCTAATTTCTCTCTCCCACTCCAAACCCAGGAGTTTTAGCTGCTAGGAACAAAGCACACCTTTGGGAGCATCATGAAACAGTCACTTCACTGCTGCACCTCATTTTGATTAGACTAATTTCAAAGAAATTTGATCAATATCCTTCTAACTTTTGAAAGCCCTGTTGTCTGAATAATGATTTGTTTTATGACATAATTCACTCTTTCTTGATGATTGATAAAAGGCTGAAAATAAATTGTATCCCAAGTATGGGAAGATGTCTACCAGAAATATTCAAGGTCTCTTCTATATAAATATCCATCAATTTACTTACAATAAATATAAATATAAAATAATTTATCTGCACAACAGCCTGCCATTTTAGTAAGGAAATACAGATCATTTAGCAGTAACACATTTTAAAGACAAAAAAACCCCTCAGTAATGATAATATTTTTTATTTTGTTTTTAAACATTAAAAGTTACCTACTTGCACCTATGTCAGACCGTCCATTATATAGCTGTTCCCTTGATATACCATAGTAATTAAAAGTTACTTAGTCTTAGATTTTGGTTATACAAGGTCTTAATTTTTTATTATCTCTCCTTCTTCAATAAATGTACGCAAATACACACAACTGTTAGAGTATTTCTAAAAGTTCACAGATTACAGACTTTGGAAAGGCATATTACATTTCTATAGTCTGATTTGTGCTTCTTTATATCGCTCTAGTAACCTGAACCAGTTATGTAGCATTAAGGGCCCAGATGAGACTGCAAAACCTGCTTTATGGCTGCTTTTGCAATTTTTCCCAAAGGTAATTCCATAAGTATTTTTATTATGAGTTAAAATTCATAGTAGAAAAAGAAATTAGAACATAGTAGCTTTAACTTATTATTTTTGTGTTACATGGAACAGATTCAACTGCTACATAAATCTTGATGTTTCATATAAGTCTGTATGTATTCCAAAAATATAAACTCGTACAAATTTTGAGGAGTAGGTCCCAAGTATCATTATTATCAAAGATCAAAGAATTCTGGTGGAAAAAGCGTTTCAAGAATGGAACAAGCAACACGAGAAGTCGAGAGACCAAAGGTGACTACATTATTTCTGCATCATTGCTCTGTTTTGGATTTGAGTTTTTTCATTCAGTCACTCCATCATTGTACATATTAAATCTTGTTCTGTAATGCTGTTTTACACAATGATTATTTACATCTTTGCAAATAACATGCTCTAACAATAAAGCCTTCTATATTCTCTAGCCCTGAAGTACATTAGTGATTAAGCAATGCTTTTCTCTCCTCACATCTGCTCAGCTGACCAAGTGTAGTTATTTTTCAGAAGCATACTGTGTCATACAGAATCTCTGTCATCTTAAAATGAATTATTTTATGTGGAGTTATATTTTTAAATCAGCCTGAGCCTGGAGCAGTATCAGAGTGCAGAGGGAAAATGCATAAGCAGGGCATTCTGAAGGAAGCCCCTGGTGTCCATGCTCTAGGACACACGCACTGGATGCAGACTTTGCTACAGGTATCAAATATAATTTAGTCATCTGGACTTGGTGTGTTTTCCTCTATATACAGGGAGAACTTTCACAAAATATGTGATTTTAGCCAGCAACAGCTGTCACAATAGAATCCTGAATGCCTTCTCTATGATCTTTCCTTCCTCTTCTGATTTCTGATAAAGAATCAATTTATTTTAGCATTCTGTAAGTCAGAGGGAGCATTGGTCACAGTTAGTACATGTAGCAGCACATCCTGATAAAAGCTAGTACTCTCATTTTCTTCTCTGCATCTTAATTCAAATATATTTTAGTCCAGTTTGTACTCACAGGTATTCATAATGTACTTGAACAGGTTAGTTTGACAAGGACCCACCTTTTGTAAACCCATGTTGACTAGGCCTGATTCCCTGGCCACCACACATAGTGCTGCATGATAGCTCCTAAGATGACCCTCTCCATGATCTTCCCCGGGACTGGGGTCAGACACACAGGCCTGTAGTTCCCAAGATACTCCTTCCAACCCTTCTTATATATGGGTGAAAAACCTATTCCTTTGTGATTCAGAAGATCTGAATGCTAAAAGGCCCTGGAGAAGTCCATAGGAAGTGGCCTTCCTTACAACTCTGCGTAAAGCGTCCCATTTAATTCACAGTTTGGTAAGAGCAAATGTTTAGACTGATGCATTATTTCCCTGGTTTTGCCATGTATGGATCTTTATCAGACACATTACTTTACACTTGTATAAGTTCATTAGGTCCTAAAACCACTAAAGTAAAAGCAAAATTAAATCCTCAATTTCAATACAATTATGTCAAGATTAAATTCTTCTTACATAAGACAGTTAGTCAAGATGGTGTTTCCCAAATAAAATAATTCTGCTAAGCCTGAGACTATTTTTGAGGGAAGGCAAAGAGTAACTAGCACATCTTGAGCTAGATGTAACAGATGGTTACAAGTTTCAGTAAGTCTCGGCCTGTCTTGCACCCAACTTAATTGTACAGAAACATAGATAAGCAAGACAACATGTCCTTATAATTAAGCACATCCTTGTTTAAATTTGCATCTCAATTTTTACACCTATTTGAGATTGGATTTAAAGCAGCTACTTAATGTCGTTTTGCACATGTTCTGAAGTAACTATTGTCTGCTGTGAAATCTACAGATGGTTCTATAAAAGTTTTCTAGAGTGACCTTGAAACCAGAATCTCTGTCAAGATTTACAAAGGGGTTGGGGAAGCATCCAAAGGAAAAAGAAATCCTGTTTGTTCACCTCTGAGGGCAAGAGGTTTCTGGAAAAGTAATGTTGGAACATTAACACTTTCCATATTCAGCAAATACAGTATGTGCACAGATGCCAATATCTTTGATGCTGAAGGAATTATTAGTTGTCATTTCTGATGTGAAATATTCACTGGCAACCACAGGAATTGCAACTGGCATATCAAAATCCATGAACAAGAGAGGGTTTTTAACTTCTTGAACTTACTCAAATACAAGTAGTTTCATAATTCCTACAAGTGTCCCTGAGGAAAAAAAAAAAACCAAGCAAGAAGTGGACATTTCACTATGTGTAAACTGAACAGCTTACTGACAGCAAATCCTAATCAGGTGTTATAAGCAGCTCCTGAGAAAAGGCAAGGGGACATGTACTGCAACATGGGATATTCTTTACCCTTCTGGTTTACGTGGAATTAGGCTATATAGCATCACATTTGGCTGAGAGGTAATACAGGAGAGAGAGCGAGCACCACAGAAGAGTCTGTTGGAAACCAGACTTACAGCACAGCCACCAGTGCACAGGTAAGATATCAGCCACATGTAGACAAGGAGAAAACTCCCTTGCTTTTTTGAGGTTCTTTTTCTTAGAAAAAACATGAAGCAATAGATAATTTTTCAGCATCTGTCTTTCCTGATGTCATTTGTATTCTAAAAGTGAGAGTCATGCTGCACTCAAGACAGTATTTTAAACCTCACAGTTTTTGCTAAGCTGTAAGGGTAACTAACAACATGTTAACACAGACGATGGCAGACAGAGCTAACCTTATCCTCTCTGTGCTTTTAAGTATCCAAGCGACAAAAGAGGACACATTTTAGCATCTTAGCATGACAGAACAAATCAACTCAAACATCGCTTCTAGACTGAAGGTGGCTTCTGTCCATCTAAATTAGATTAGAAAGAAAACAAAACAGTCATTCTAAGATAGACAACTACCTCCAAAACACACCCCTTCCCGAATTTCCAAATTCTAGCCAAAGTATCAAATTATTCAATTTACTCTCAAAGCTGACTTTGCCGCCAAATACATTTTTTAATAAAACTGTAAGTGAACAGCTCTTCACTTTGCAATAAAGTAAGAGAAACTAACTATCAAATATTTCTACCTAGCCATAATAGCCTATTGAATTGAAAGACACAGTGGGTCCTACTAGACAGAAGATTTTGAGTTCACAGGACATTTGTTTGTCAGACATGAAATTTATATCTGAATAAGCATTTCCAAGATAACAAGAAGCTCTGGTAACTGTTAGAGGTTATTGGAAAGAAAAGGGGAGGAATAGCAAGGTCTAAAATAGGTTGCAGTGTTTGTTGATTGTATACACAAGCAAAAGAAAAACTGTATGAGGTCTTACACTTCTAAACTTAATGCATGATGAAGGAAGGGGCATAGTTTTCCCTTTTAAATACTTATTTATGTCCCCTGATGTTTACAAAGTTGCTTACAGATATTTGCATAAACTCTCTGTGTAGCTACCACTTGACAGATAGCCAGGACACACAAATGCGAAGTGAATCCTTAAATTTTCCATCTCTTCCCTCCAAGTTTCTAGTGGATGAATTTCCTCTAAGCCTGGTGCTGCTACTTTACTGCTCCTATCCTTTGCTCCTCTCTGTCTCTTCCAGCTGAGTAAGAACACAAAAGCTGTGGAGGGAAGCTGGAGGAAACATATTGATCAGCATCAAACCACTTTCACAGTAATATAAGGAGAGGGAAAGGAGAGTTTCATTCTCTTCTAGTAAAAGAAGTATTGATTAATTTCTGTCCTAACTGAAATAGCTCACTGGCTCCAGTGAAGGCAGCTTTCTCGTTATTCTGGTCTCTCTTACTTATTGAAAAGTGGAGGATGGATGAAGTTGAAGAACATAGTCCATAGCTTGGGACATAGGATTAAATTTGGTTCCCTGTCCTGCCAAATGTTGAACGCCGTAATAAAACTAAGCAGATTGCCTGGATTCTCCTACTTTCTCACGGAGGAGCAAGTGCAACTCAAGCTCTTATTCACAATAATTCCTTTGCTATATAAAGGAGGGTGGTTGTCCATCACAGCATGTGAATAACCCATCCTTTTGCTTGTTCAACTCAAAGTCCGTTATTGCAGGAGAGATGATTGTGTGGGGAAGAAGCTGTACTGGTAGCACACTTCCAGTATCTGCGTTAAAGAAGAAATTTTTCTGCAAGTGCAGCATTATTTTATCTCTGTTATTTTAAAAAAGTAATAAAATGCACAGAATTCATGATTTAGGGTACTTTTTATCTCATTATGAATGATTATAAAATTAAACAATAAAGAAGCTTTTGCAGTTTCACAGTACTAACACACTAAGGAGTAGTGGAGCTGAAGCTACCCCTATACTTCTGTGGACAGAGGAAAAGTTAACTGGAAGGATGGAAACACTCTGATTACTTAATCCATGATGTTATTGTCCTGCTCCCATTCTGCTGCTGACTAAATTTGGGCTTAGACAAGTGGCTTTGCTGGTAGAAACAGCCCTAACACCTGGTCATGACCTCACCAAAACCAGCAGAGTTTTAACAAAGTAGCATCTATGGATTTGTCATTTAACTGTCTTCTCTGCCCTTTACTGACAAGTATCAGGACAAGCACGCTGCCCTATCTTTCAGTGATTTTTTTCAGAGTCAATATATCAGGAACATGAAGACAAGCATGTTACGATGTCTGAAAGCCTAACTATTCAAACAGATCTGCATCAGCATATGGCTCATGCCCGTCCTCCGTGAAGTAGGTGAGGAGGGCTCATGACTCACTTTTGGTTTCAGGATCTGCACTGGCCATTCAAGCATGTATGAATGGAAAACATGTCCTTTTTTCAGTAGGAGAACAACAACTCTTATACAATATCCCTTAATCATTTGGGGCAGAGTTCTTTAATAGTGATGACAGTGCCTAAACATGGAAGGGTTAAATAGCACAGATCAGCTTTAAAGGAACTGGAAATCCCCCATCACTGGAGCTATTTACACTCCGGACATTACAAATGTATGCACTGTACTTTATAATTTTTAATCTTTATGCACGTAGAGATTGGTTTTATGTTGCTAAGTACTTTTGAATGAAATCATTACATTACCATGTAAGGAAATACCATGGTGCTAATCGGTGCATTAAAAAAAAGTTATACTTCAATTGATATATCATCTTGAACTTATCTATATTAAAATCAGTATAATTTCTACTGGGGGTTATTTTTTAAAAGTTGATTTAATATATATCAAATTTTCCCACAGACTTAATGGCAATATCATTCTATGAGAAATCAAGAAAGGGATATAACTGTCTATCTGCTAAAAAAAAAACCAAACCCGATATTGCATTTTATTTTTTTTTTTCCTATCTGTTACCATGTCTTATAACAACATATGTCTAGTAAGAGGAGTTTTTAGATGTTAAGAATGCTATCCATCCAGGGTATAAACAAACCCCAAAGTGAGCACTGTTGTGAGAGAAAAAATACTCATTTGTTTAGAATTCATAAAGTAATTTAACAATTCCATAGCCAGCAACGCAGCAAATGTTATACATTCTAACCACATACAGATTTAAGGATGATTTATTTTAATACTCCAGTAACTATAAAAGCGCTGTGTTAAAGATTTCACATTTTATCTGCACTCCGAACAATTTTATGAGGTGACGATGTGAATGTGCATCCATCAAAGGTCCTATTCCATGATGAAAAGTTAATGTTTCAGAAAACTAAAGTGTTCTTCTTGGCTGTGTGATTCTGACAGAAATCAGTTACACAGCAAAAAGGATTAGTTTGAGTTCACATGCACAAACATACTGACAAAAGCGAGTATTTTTTGAGCAAGGGCTCGAGTGAGCGAGCAGCTTCTGTTTACTACAGCAGCCCACACAACACATTTTATTAAAAAGTTGAAAAGTATACCGCAAAAGACCTCATTAATAGTTGAGCTGAAATAGCCTATTTCTATAATATTTCTAAATATTTCTATAAGAAAAAGCTCACTTCGTATAGAAAAAAAAAATTCCATTAGAATTAATGTGAAGTTCTCTTTGAGAATAGATGAAATGATACAAGCCATACAGTAGAGAGCAGACAGGAATCTAAGCAAGCAAACAGGAATTTTAACACATGTATATTAATCATAGATATTTTAAATACCCACATTTAATGTTAGAATCTATACCTTATTTTGAAAGGTGTCGAGCAGACTTAATCCTAAAGCTTACGCTGTAGTGATGTGCATTTTTCTATGAAACAGATTTTTAAAAACACAGGTACTGATACAGAGTAAAACTCTAATTGCTTCATAAATCGGAAGAGCAAAGTGTGTTATAAGCATGGACTGAACTGAGATCCACTTAATCTATGAGTTTTGTAGCAGCGAACAGCTTTGAAAGGTACCTGACAGGCATTACGTTCACTGCTTTCAGTCTTTCTAATAAACATCCACTCACAGACACTTAGAAATTCATTGCAAAATACAAATCTTATGCTAGCGTCTACTTCTGCTTTGCATTAACAAAGTAAAATCAGCAAAAGCAAACTAAGGCTTTTAGTCCGAATGTAATTTTCACTTTTTAAGCCTTTTCATTTCACAGCTGTTGCTCTCTATTTTAGCAGATCAGACACCACACCTACAAACAGCACAAACTGTGAGTGACCACTTTACCTTCTGAAAAATCAATCAGTCCCAGCAAATGAAGCAGCTTCAGAGATGCAAATATAATCACAACAATACCCACTGTTTGCAGTCCCTCCGACTCCCACTCGAGAGTCAACATTCTTCCAACAGGCAAATCATTCCAGTCCTCACGCTGGTTCACAATCAGAGGGAAATTATAGGATTTTACCAAGAGTTTGCTTTGAAGAAAGTTGCAGTGGTGTAAAGCAACGCTGTACTGAGCTGTGGAGATTCACCAGCCACTCTAGCTGAGACAAAATATTAGATAAAGCCCCACATCTCATGCTCCTCTAAGCACTTGATTTCATCAGTAGTAAGTCCTCTTAGAAGGCTGAGGTGAACCATGAACCCCTGGGTATGACATTGTATCCGGCGAGCAGCATCACTTCAGAGCTACTTGGAGGAACATGTGTCGGAGCTGGAGACTTGGCTGTGTCACTGCCAAGAAGAAATGCTCCCTGGAAACTTGCACACTGCTATCAGCACTCTGCACTTCAGTGCTTCCAGACCCAGGCTTTGCGACTCTCCCCCAGCTTCACAGCCCTTCCCCAGCTTCTCTTTGCACAATTTTTGTTCAGTTTGCTGAAGACAGATATCTGTTTTCACACGTGCTAAATGCTGCAACATCAGAAAACTACTGCCCTCTGCATTAGAAAGAATAATGTTCAGAGAAACACCGTCCCTTCCTCTTCTTCAGCATCACCAGAATCTAATTAGAATCTTCAGTGGAAATGAGAATGGAAATTAAAGAAATACACATCAGCACGATCAGTGCCTCCAGCTAGCAAAATATAGTGCTGCCAAGGAGACATGCACTGCCCAAACCCCCATTCGGTAGCCAGGAACAATGTATTATTTATTGATTGAGAAACAAAACAGTGCTTTTTTGTCTAAGGACATGAACCTAGAAGTGCTGAACCCCAGACTCTGATATTTATGAATGGAAATTAGGAATTTTCCTCAGCTCCCAGGAAGATCTTGCCCAGGCTATGCATCAGGGGAAAAAGAAAAGAGGTTTTTGATCCCAGGTGATTTATTGGATAGTCTGTATAAGACTATTTGTCCTGTGTTTATTAATATCATTACCAAGAGGATACCCAGTGTTAAGAATAGGCTCAGAAGAATATTCATGCTGCACTTGCATAAATATTATAAGGTTAGGCCTAAATGCTTATTCTAATGTAGCTAAATCTTACACACTTGGCATACAATGGAACAGAACAAAGGGAAGAGAAGTCTCAGAAAAAATAGTATTAGATACCCTTATTAGAAATTTTAAAAAAACTATATATGGTCCAACACTAAAAACAATCTCATAAATGTTCAATATTGACCACTCATCTAAGGTTGCTTAACTCTTTCCATTAGAAACAATTTTTACTGACTTTAAAGAAGCTTAGAAACATATAATTTTGTTCAGAAAGCCATCTTTCAATCAGCACAACAAATTGTCACATTAAAAATCTATTTATAGACTGTCAGGTAGAGAAAGAAAAATGTAATCTACAATTTACTAATCAGCTTCTTTTTGTTTTCCTTTAAGGCTCCCTGTGTTGAATTACAATAACTAGATTGGAGTCACAGATTTTTTCCTTATAGGCAGGACTCCAGAATCTGCGTATCTTTGTTTGTAGGAAAATTACATACGTACTTCAGTTAATTTTATGTTACATCTAGGCAACATATAAACAGCAATATTCTTTGATTTTGCACTTCTGGATATTTAATACTAGAATGTCATGAGTTGTTATTTATATATACTCTCAACCTGAATGTCAATTCCTTCCCCTATTAACCTGTAGAGCTAAAACAGCATCTGAAGAGGAAAGCACAATAAAAATGAATCAAACCCAACACACTATCCCATATCTGCACCTTCCAAATATGTCATTACCTCTGCCTCATATCATAATTATTCAATATATTTTTGTGTTAAATTCTATTCCTTTTAAAAGAAAACTGGCATTTTATTTCCTCCTCTGCGGAAAGGAAAATCATAAATGGAGCGCCAGCCATCCAATATGAATGATAATAAGGGCTCAATTTTATTGTGTTCGTACATGACTTATATAACCATACACATTAATATTAAGCAACCACTACAAATGTCATTCTTCTATTGGCCAAGCTCTAAAGGTTAACTTAACATAGGCACTCCTACTTGCATTTCTGCTAAATCATCCTGTTTTGCTAATTGCAGCTAACTTCCCTTTTTCCACCAGCTCTAGCCGGTTAGAGTTTCGCATATCTAAGGGCTTAGGACGGGTTCAAGAGCGGTCAAAGTCAGCCACACCAGGCCGCAAAGCCTCTGGCTCAAACTACCAAGCCAGAGTTCTTTTGGCCCACCACGGTCCCGTGTCCCCGTGTCTTTAGCCAGTTTCCAACACTCCTCTCAATTTCTAGTTGTTCCATATCATCTTTTAAGGCTCTGATGTGCTTATCTTAACTCATTCTCATCTCTGACTTCTATCTTTTCCTGAAGTTTATTCCTATTATCAACTTTTTCTCAATTTTTTTTTCTTCTTTTTTCTCAGTTGATGGAATATGGCCAAATATTTGCAGTATTTCAAGTCTTAACATAATATCAGTATAGAAATGCTGACACATTGTTTTACAGGAGTTACAAAAAAAGATACATNTTGTACAGGAGTTACAAAAAAAGATACATGAGAAAAGGCTGAGGGAGCTGGGTCTGTTTAGCTTGGAGGAGAGTGAGGGGTGACTTCATCAATGTCAATAAATATGTAAAGGGCAAGCATCAGGAGAATGTAGTCAGGCTCTTCTGAGTGATATCCAATGATAGGACAAAGGGCAATGGGTGCAAGCTGGAACACAGGAGGTTCCATGTGAACATAAGGAAAACCTTTTTCACTGTGAGGATGACAGAGCACTGGAACAGACTGCCCAGAGAGGTTGTAGAGTCATCTTCTCTAGACATTCAAAATCCACCTGGACGCGTTCCTATGTGACCTAATCTAGGTGACCTAATCTAGGTGATCCTGCTCTGGCAGGGGGGTTGGACAAGATGATCTTTCGAGGTCCCTTCCAACCCCTGACATTCTGTGATAATACAAACAATCCTACCATAACAGTGAAAAAAAAGACTTGTTTATTGTTAATAAACAGTATCAGGGAAAATATTAAAAGGAAGAAATCTGTCACAGTCTGTGTTCTCCTTTCATGCAGTAGTTCCAGGCTACCTTGGGGTCTCGAGTGTCCACTCTTGGGACCAGAGGCCTTATTATGCTACTGCTCAATGTGCCAACCCGCATACAGAAAGCCACCCAGTGAGAAGTGGTCTCAGCCATAACCAGTGTTTAGCCTTCTGCTTTCACACAAGACATACCTGATTCCCTTCTAAAAATGAAAGGGAAGAGATTATGATTTTGATTAATTTTAAGGGCTAATTCTACCCATGCAGCAGATGAGTTACAGAAGAATTTTTAAAGAATAAAAAAAAGCAATAACCTGAGAACATCCCGTAGAATTAATGTACCTGATTACAGACTTCACAGATTACCTCCTTAAAAAATGAAAATTATTTTTCCTGTTGTTTCTCATGATAGATCTCTAAGTTCAAAGAGTCACATATAGACATTGTGAATCTCCAAGTCCCAGCCCTGAAAAGTAAAGCAATACAAATAAGAAACTATTTGGAAAGGAAAAGAAAGTGATGTATGAAATGTTTCCTTTAATACACCATGTAACAGACTCAAAAAGCACATCACTTACAAAGGCAAATTCTTCTGGAAGTGGTTCAATAAAAAAAAAAAAAAGCTCAAAAACCTCCGTGCCTCAAGTAATTTGAAAATTAAATCAATCTTGAGCAAGGAGATAATAAAATTGTTAATATATAGGATACCTCTTTATATTCTAATTCCTTCCTAAACCAAGTGTAGTTTCAAGTAGTCAAGTGTAATTTCTCTTTCTCACTTTGTATTCTGTTCAATTATTTAAAAATAAATATTTCTGTGACAAGCCCTTACAGAGTGCCTATATTGACACCACGAGCAAATTTTAAAAGTTCTTCAAAGAAAAGGAAATTTTTATCATCACCACCCCCAGGACACAAAGGAAAACACTATCCTTTACATGAAGCACTAAAACCAGGGGTCAATAGCTTGCAATATCCAAGCATTGCTTGGGCTCATTGTAAGTCCCTGATTCCTGCTTTCATTTTCAACATTGCAATGCATTCTGGTTGTGATTTATTGATGTATTAAGTTTGCATAAACTTCGTTGTGACTCTTAATTGGTTGCAAGGACAAAAATAAAAAAAGCACTAGCATTGTTAGGAAGGTATCCCATCTAAACAGTGCATCCTCCAATGGGTGTGAATTCCTCTCCACAAAGATTTGAAGTAGAATCTTTACTGTTTGCTGGAAACTTAGGCAACATCACCCTGTGGGTTTACTGAACTATTAACTATGTGAAAGGCTAATTGCATTAGTACCAAACACCAATACAAAGCATTCCTGAATTGGCAATAAGTACACACACAAAAATACAGCGTTAGGCTGATGTGCCCCACCACAAAGTAAAGTGAGTGGCATGGCATTGGTGGTCCACAAAGGATGGAGTAAAGGAGTTCATGGCTGTGGCCCTGCTCCTGCTGATTCTTTCCCTCTGGTGATTAGTTATACAAGCATGAAAAGAACTACAAGTTGTTTTCTCCTAAGTAAATAGACAAGAGAAACTTGTGTTGAAGTGCCATACGAGATACATCTTATTTCTGGAAGCACAGATCCTAAGGGAGTTCTGAACTGAACAGAAGACATCTGCCAGAATTAGTAGAGTCTACAAGAACAATCCCTTTCTTGAGTCCTTATGTTGTTCTAACAAACAACCCTAAGTAGTTACTGGCTATACTCACAATTGTAAATAGAATTATGTAGGTATGGAATACAGTTAATATAAAAGATACACCTTAAATATGTCAGTGTATTATGTTCTACGCGAATTGCTGCATGCTTGCAGAACACCTACAATTTTCCCCGCTTCTTGGAAGACAACAGAAATGCTCAGAGATATTATTTATAAAGCTTAGATGTTTAGAAACTGAAATTTAATTATTTCAAAGTTGACTAAAAGCAGAAATGATTTGCCATTTCAAAACAAATAATATACACCTAATTTAACATATCACAAGTAGCAGCAAATGCTTGAGTAACATGTAGGATGCAATGAAGTGAGCGATTAAGGAATAAACTGTTTTAAAATTCTAAAAATAGCTAAATAATAATTCTGTGATTAGTGTATTAGGGTACGAAATTTCCCTATAATTTTCTATGATTACACATCTCTTTCAAAATTATCTAGTATTATCATGCTTCTTTTATATACATTGGTAAACTCATTTAATTCCAGTACAGAGTTTTTTTAACTATAAACTGTCACTGTAATAAGCACAATAAAATGAACTGCGCATTTTGCTTTTAATTGCTTTAGTTTTCATAAAGAATTTCTATTTTGCTTTTTTTTATTTAATGCATATAGGAAGTTTTCACTCCAATTTATAAACTCTTCTTTTCTGAAGTATTTCTTCTTTACTACATGAGAGAAGTATGAATGCCTACTTGACACCAAGTACACTGAAAGCGGTTTACATCTTTCCACTATATTTTGGTTTTTAACATCTCTTCATAAACAGTATCAGTCTATTCAGGCATTTCTCAAACTGAAATCTCGTCATACTTAAAATTTTATGTTCTGAGCTGACATTCTGGGTTTGCTGTTTTCTAATGTAGAATGGGGCTGATCAAAACTGAACAGTTTTCAAGGCAAGAATGTTATTAACTGATTTGATTTGAATTATACTGCTTTAAGTGATGAAATCTGCTCAGTGTTGTAACTAATTTACAGGGGCACCAAAAAAAAAAAAAGTCTTAATTGACTAGCAGCATATAGTTCATTAGATTTTATTTGATATTTTCCCACCAATGCAGCCAAAAAGGGAAACTGCTGATGAGTTAGAAATAGAACCAAAATTTTGAACTATTAATTAGCTGTCCTTCTTTCTGTACACTTTTTCCAGAGGGAGGAGTCACTCAGTCGGAAGAGAAAGAAATTTGTCAAATAAACACAAAAAGGGCACCTATGCACAGGTCATATGAACTGCTAAACTGCAGCTTCTTCTCCATGCCAGATCTGAGCTTATTAGGAAAGTTATCTGCTGGAAAATGAACTTAATCATCCTGTTAGTTAGGCAGTAAGAAATATGTTCACAGGCAATAATCTGGTTTTCTGCACAGAAAAGTTTCTATCTTAGATCTGCAGAAGAAAACTATGTCCACTATAAAGCACTTAGAGAACAAGGAAAAGTTATTAACTTACCCACATCCTTTCAAGAATTGTTCTTAAGGTAAAAAAATTTATATTTTTTGAATTCAACACCTTCTGCATCAGCTGCTATAGCTAATCACAGAACATCACGCAATTTTCATAGAACTCTGAAAAATTACACTGACGTATAGAATCAGTTCATCTCATCAGTGTTGCAGCTACTAAAGACCACAATATTGCACTAGCAGATTACTTATCCAACCAAAATTGCAGGGAAACTCACTGGTTAGAAGAGCTAGGTAGAATGTAATTATCCAAGATTAAATTTGTCAGTCTTCATATATCATCTTTAATATTTACACTAAGTGCCCTACTTCTTTAATGACTATAAGTGAGCATAGGCTAAAATAGAAAAATTCAACACCTGTACAGGCAAGGTTCACTGGTTTGTAATCAAGAGAGAAAATATGATATACAACTTCTGAAGCTTTGGCCTCATACTTTGAATTACACTAAAATAAGATTGCAGCTATAGCTCTATAACATTACTTAGCAGTTGTTTTCGTAGTCCAACTCTAGGCTATGGTATCTTTATCCCTTCATTTTTACCTTCTGACTCTCACTTGCTCCCAAGCAACTTTTGTTCTTGCTTTCATCTAAATCAAAGGACTGCTGCCATTAGTGATCTGAAAGCAAGAGTCGAAAAGAATCCCACAAGACAGCCGTTACCAACTCTCCCCATGACATAAGAGCTACAGGTCATTTCATTTTTCTATAAAATTAATTGATACAGCATGTTATAAAATTATGCTTAAAATAGCTAGTGTGCAAGTGGATTGTAAATTAAATGGCATGGCCATGGGAGTAACAGCAGCATTTTAATTTATTAAGCTTCAGCAAAGCATTACAGAGAGGCTAGCTCTTTCCTAAACAAGGTTAAATTACATTTAGTAATAGTAAGTAATCAAATTCTGGTTTGTTTTACTGCAAAGCCCACTGGTTTGTTTGACAAACAAAATTATCTCTAAGTTATGTGAATGTGTCTTCAGCCTACAGACCTGTTTTTCTTTTTATATCAAATCAAACTTGATCTTGCAGCAGCAGGAATTGCCACTACCAAGTCTGTAAGCATGAATGTATGTCTACACAGGAGAAGTGCAGCATAACGCAACTACCAAGGGCCAGTCAAAACCAGGTACTTTAATCAGCTGTAATACAGCTATGTTATCATGAAGCTCAGACTAGATTCTTTGCTGGTTAGGTTAATCATCAGGGCAAGTAAACTTGCCCCCCAAAAAACTTTCTGTAGATTGTCTCTAAACTTAAATGAATGTTGTTTCTCTGGCCACTGAACTACCTGAACGGGAACACAAAGAGTATTTTTAAGGCAGCTCAAGCCCAAGGCATACATCGCACGTATATCTTTAATTCCTATCCCTTCTTTTGAAGTATTACCTGAGTAAATCTTTGACTTATCTTCCTCTAACTAGTGTTACACAACATGTTTTTTCTTGCTTGTTCAAAAACATAACTCTTTTCCTTCACAACTCTCCTCCTCTTGAATCATTTCACATTTGTAGAGAACAGTAATAACAGTGTCTGACCTGCTGATTTTCTTCTTTCACTACTATTTTTGTAATTATACGTTGAAGGTGAAGGACACCATTAGCAACCATCTTGTTTATGCGAACAAGGATGTCCACAGAACAAGCTGGTAGAAATGATGGGACAGAGTAGCAGTAGCATTTACAGCTCCATATTCAGCCATTTTCTGTTACCATCGTTATTAATATACCCACTTACACCTGTCCATACATCTAGGAAGCTATGTTTTTATGGACTGTGCAGTTAGAGGACCTCAAAGGAGTTCCTAATGAAAGGGACAGATATTTTCTGCTGTGATGAATGTAAAAACAAATTAACTGTGCATGCTAATAATAAAAACTAACTTTCTAGCAACCAACAGGAATATTCACCATCCTGACTGCCAAACCAACCACTGATCAATTTAAAACACTCAGTGTATCCTGTGTGACACCTCTATATCAAAACTGGTATGTCTGGCTCCCTATGTTTCAACAAATGGTTAAAAACTAAAAATAAATAAATAAATAAATTATTGAACATTAACATAAGAACATTACTACTGTATGGCTCTTTTCTTGCGATGCACCTGTCTTTCTCTAAAATAACCAATGCACAATAAATGTTCAATTTCTCTCCTCGGCTTTTAGAAAGGTGAAACACTATTTTTCCATAGCAACAGGAAAGCATTATAAATTAAATCTGAAGTGTCTGACATATTACTGCATTTGATGTACTTGTTAAAAGATCAGTGTATCTGTCCTATAAAGATGAGCTACAACAAATTAACCCATATTACATGACTGAAGCACATTCAAGAAGCCTAACTAAGGAAGCCTGTAATCACAATCTCAGGTATATGTAGTAAGACTGAGACTGCACATAACATATGCACAGATTTGACTACAGATATTCAATAGGTGGCTACTATTCAGAACTCTGCAACATTCGGAATGCATACATAACATTTGCTTACATCTTATTGTTTGATATATTAACGTGTTCTGAAGCATATCACTGTTTATTTTTTTTATCACTGACAAAAAAAAAAATGCCTCCTCAGCTGAGGCCACACCTGGATAATTGTGCTCAGTCCCCAGTACAAGGGAGACATGGACATACTGGACAGAGTCCAGCAGAGGGCCACAAAGATATCTAAGGGACTGGAATGTCTCACCTATGAGGAAGGTAAGACACATATTGAGCACAATGTAAAGGCATATTGCTGGCTCATGGCTAACTTGTCCACCAGGAGTCCCAGATCCTTCTCCACAGAGCTGCTTCTTTGCGGGTCAACCCCCAACCTGTTCTGGTGGTGGGAGTTATTCCTTCCTAGGTGCAGGACCCTACACCTGCCTTTGTTGAATTTAATTTGGTTCCTTGTTGCCCAACTCTCTAGTCTGTCAAGACCTCACTAAATGGCAGCACAGCCTTCTGGCGTGTCAGCCACTCCTCCTGATTTTGTATCATCAGCAAATCTACTGATGGTGCACTCTGTGCCCTTGTCCAGGTCATTGATGGATATGTTGTATAAGACTAGACCAAGTACTGACTAGACCAAGTACTGACCCTTGGGAAACATCGCTGGCTGCAGATCTCCAACGGGACTCTGCGCTGCTCCCAAAACCCCCCGAGATCTGCCATTCAGCCAGCCGTCAAACCACCTTGCTGTCCACTCATCTAACCCACACTTCCTAAGCTTACCCATGAAGATATTATGACAGATGGTGTCAAATGCCTTGGTGAAGTCAAGCTAAACACCAACTGCACTCCATTGACCCAGCCAGTCATGCATTCATAGAAGGTTATAAGATTGGCCAGGCATGATTTCCCCTTGGTGGAAAGGGGGATAACCCTCTTTTTCTCCACATGCTTATGGATAAAACCCACAATGAGCCATTTCATCACCTTTCCAGGGATGGAGGTCGGTCTGACTGGTCTGTAGTTTCTTGGATTCTCCTTCTCACACTTTTTGAAGACTGGAATGGCACTGGCTTTCCTCTAGTCCTCAGGAATTTCTCCTGTTCTCTGTGATTTTTCAAAGATTATGGCTTAGCAAGAACATCTGCCTACTCCCTCAGTATATAATTCCCACTCTGAAAGTAATCTCTTTTTTTACTTTTCTTCCCCTCCATTCAGAGCTTTCACTCCATTTGGAATCTCAGAGGGTTCTAAAGCCTTCTAATTCCCCCATCAAAAGTGTAAGTTAGGTAGAGCACTAATCATTTAGGAGATTTATAAGCTAGACTCCCATTCTTTGACAAAAGGCATGAAGGAAAAAGAATTGCAGGGAAGAGTTTGGGAGAAATAGCATAACAATGTTTCTCAACTCCTAATGCAGTTGTTTTTTTTCTTGGCTTAAAGCCCTATCCCATTGCAGGAACCTACAATGATATCTGAGGATCCATCCAATACAATGAAAAATTATCTGCTCCAGCAGTTTTGCTGTTCCAGCACTCTGGAAAGCAGCAACAGCAGCAGTATAAAACCAAACCCTGAAGGGAGTGATGAGCTTACAATGCCTTGTTATCACTTAAGTAAAAGGAAGGTTACAGCTCTTCCCAGAGGAAGCATTATAGTGTCCAACTAACTGCAGCATCATCAGGTTCTTGTAGATGCTGAAATTAGGGAAGCAATAAAATACAGAAGCACACTATCTTGAACATCCAACTAAAATTTTAGTTACCACTTTTGATTGTGTTACGTTATTGCAGGGATCGAGACCTGTCTTCAGTAGCTTTGCAAGCCTTACCTCAGACTCTATGCTACCCACGCCTACAGTTTAGATAAGAAGATATTCCATTATGTGTAGTGGGTTTGTGAGCCATGAGAAGTTTGTTTTCATGTGGTTCTTGACATGCACACGGCCATAACAAAATTCCATAAAGAAGACACCTGCACGTCTCCCTCTAGGTGAAAGAACATGAATTGGAGTTGGCATTTTTAAGACCAAGAATATTCTTTCTGCCTTCAATATTTCAGGAATCATTTCCCTACAACAATCATTTGTGCACAAGGCTATTAATTTTATTTCTCTAATCTTCTCAGAAGTAACTTCCTCAGCTTTCCAATCATGCCGCTCCTTCCTGAACGCACTCTAATTAGGCAAACAGTTATCTGGAAAAAATTTGGTAACTAGTTTTTAGGTAAAATTCAATTAGTCATAAGCAAGATTGTATGATGAGACAGCCAGCCACAGCCTTAGTATCTCCTTATAAAAATAAAATTAAACATTTATTAATATTTTGTCTTGTTTATAACTCAAAAGCAAATACATTTCAGCATCGCTTTCTCTCCATCATTAGATGCCCATGTATGTCCTTAGTTTTCAGGAACTTGTATTTCAGTTGAGGTACCCCCAAGAGTGTGTCAAGACTTCACCCCATTCCCTCACTGCAACTGATGCTTGTTTTGGTAATGTTTATTTTCAAACTTATTCTTAGAGACCTTTCTTTGCTAGTAGTGACAGCAACAACTGCCATCTTTCACTGAAGCAACTGTGGTACACTGGAGAATAATTAGGCTGTTCAGGTCTGACAGTTTGGTGCTGTTCCAAGCACGTTACTTCTTCTGCACTTATTTCAGTGCTTGTCTGATAATATGTCCGTTTTCACAGATTGTTAAGGCAGAGAAAAATAATTTAGGAATAAAATAATTAATAAGTGGAGTCTGTTTTGTAAAGACACTTGGCAGACAATGCTCATTTCACTTTTGAGTGCTGATCTCATGGTTGTATTCCAAGACTAGCAGCCCAGTGCAGACTCAGGAGGGCAGAAGCCAGTTTAACTCCAAAAGAGCAGGGAAGCAAGGAAGCAAATCCTGGACAGGTTTTAACTAACATAGCCAGCACAAAGATATTGTAGGACAAAGTCAGAACTTGCTGTCATACCAGATGTATGCAAAGAAAACCAGCAAGCAAGCAGCAACAACATTCCTTACTGAGTGGATTCAACAAGATGCACAGCCTGTATGCTTGTGTGCAATAGCAGAAAAACACAGTTTAGTCCAGCTTTTTTTTTAGTCCATGTATTCCAAAACTAATCCTGATTCACACTTCTAAACATATGTATACAGGACATGCTTATAGAACTAATAACTGAGAGGTATTCCTTACATTTTCTGATTTGGATCCTGGCTGTAGGAAGAAGTAGCAAAGTTTCTCTCTTACAGTGTTTAGCCAGCTGATAAATTCTCTTGGTAAATTCAAGTCTAGTACATTTCTTCTTCCTAATGAATTACACCGCATAGCATACCAAAAGAGATGCATAGAGTATCTGCTCTGAGTCGCAAGCTAACAGAACACGATGTCTGCGTCTCGCCTTCACTGCCAGAAGGCAGTTTTCTTTCACTTTTAATTGTTTGGGGGGAAAGGGAATGCAACTGCAGTAAAGGTTAAGCAATACTTGCTGCCTTATTTGTTGAGCCGAGGTTCCCATTTAGCAGTGCGAGGGAATTTCTGATCCCCAAAGAAACTTCTCAGTTGTATTAATGAGTCAAGAACCATAAAGTGCTTTAGTGTAGGCAGAGGAAAAAAAAAAAAGCAAAAAATAGTTAAATGGTTTGAACAAATGCAATAATTTTTTCTTATCCCAAAGCCCAGCATATGGTAGATTACTTGAAAAGACATTCTCTATGGATTATCATTTAAAAACCAAGCATCTATCAAGATTTTTCTTAAAAATTTAATTTCTTTAAAAATAAGCCAAGATATTGCATCTTTTCCATGGTACTACTTACACTGGGTGTTTGAGAGAGGTCATGAATAAACTGATAGGCTGACTCAGAACTATGGTGGTTTTATATTCTTCAGGAATACATATCAGCAAAAGGCAAGCTTCAAAAAAAAAACAAAACCAAACACACACCCCAAAAACCAGGACAGAATAATTAAGGAATAGTCCCAACCACCTCAGCCTCTCTGGAACCATCAATCTCCAGCTAAAACAAAATGAATACACTCTAGGCATAGAGGAGTAGTGCTCAGCTTACTTTTGTCCATTCCCAAGCTTTCTGGTGTTTAAAACGGTATTTTGTGGACTATGCCCTGTGCTGACAACTGGTCAGGCTAAGTAGAAATTCTCAGCCTATATTTGACAGGAGGGGCAATTTTAGCCCACACGTGGGATGACCAAAAGGTTCATGGACACCCTCAGAGTACCAGAACCGGATGCCAGACCCCATGTGCAGCCCTATTCAAGACCTTGGTTCAACAACCTTTGCAATACAGCTTTCCCAAAGTAAAAGAAATAAAAACAGGTATCACGATTCACTGCAGGGGTAATTGTCATTTAGGGGTATCTGCAGCATTCTGAAAAGTATCAAGAATTATTTTGCAAAGAATAAAGAGATTGAAGCTAGACACATGGTCCCAGGCATAGCTGCACATTGTTCTATGAAGCAATTGGTGGTGAGTGACCCTAGTTATTTGGTACAGTATACTTTTTTTAGTTCAAGAGTGACTCATGCTTCGAGTGAGAATTTAGGGGTTTTTTTCATTATTTTCATTTTGTGCCCTGAGCTATCAACTGTCCAGCAGTAAAAAGAATGTTGAAAACAATTTCTCAGCCAGAAACATGACATACAAAGGACATAAAAGCAGCAGTAAGAGAACAATTAATACCAAGGAAAACTTCCCAAGTTTGGTTGCAGTTGTTCATTTCTTGAGTTTTGTTGGTTTGGGGGTTTAGAAGACCCTGTCTTAGGAATTTCTGGGTTCAAATTTGGAGGTTTTTTGGGTTGTTTATCCTTTTCTTGTCCTGGGAAATTCAACTAAAATGTGTGCATGTATTTGAATTTTAATATGTAGAAAAACCAATCTTTAAAGAAACACTCCCTTATACATATAGCACGAAATATACTTCAGAAGAAGCTCTTACACAGCGCATACCAACATATAGCAATGTATATCATTCATTACCCTATACAGTTCATTGGTAAAGTTGGTGACTTCCGTTAGAAGATACAGGATTTTCATCTTTTTAAGACTTTGTTAAAGTCAGATTTTTGCCTTGGGCAAACTTACCAATACACTTAAATATAACAGTGTAATATAGTATTACAATTAGAAATTTAAAATTTGAAAACATCATCTTTATGATGATGAATGAGGGAAAGATAGCAGAGATTTTGGGTTTCCTTATGAAAAAAAATGAACAGGAAATATGTTAACAGGCCGCTAAGTCTGTTAAACTCACGACAGAAAAAACCCAAACTATTAATGAATTGTAAATTCTTACTCCCTTTAGACAGGGATGGACTAGATAACCTGTGTAGACCCTTTAGATTTCTTTCTCTAGTCCTGTACTTCAAACAAACCCCTCTACAACATTTGTAAGCAATACTTTATTTCACTAGTGGAAGTAGAATCAATCATAGAATGTGTAAGGTTGGAAGGGACCTTTAAAAGCCATCAGGTCCTACCCCCCTGCAGTGAGCAGGGCCAACTTTAGCTAGATCAGAGCCCCATCAAACCTGACCTTGAAGATCTCCAGGGATGGGGCCTCCACTACATCTCCGGACAACCGGTTCCAGGGATCTACCACCCTCATATTAAAGAGCTTTTTCCCTAATATTCAACCTAAATCTCCCCTTTTCTAGTTTGAAATCATTACCCCTTGTCCTACTGCTACATGCCCTCGTGAACAGTTCTTCCCCAGCTTTCTTATAGGCACCTTTCAGGTACTGAAAGGCCAGTATCAGAACCCCCTGGAGCCTTCTCTTCTCCAAGTATATATTAAAGATGTAAATTGACAGTAGGTAAATATCTATCTGGCATCTAAAGCCCACATTTAGAAAGAACATGTATAAAAAACATACACCCACCTATGCTATTGTACTTTTAAAAAACTTTTAAAATAAACTGATTGGATTACAATATCATAGTAAACAGACAAACAGCAGATAAACTGATTAGGAAAACTAGGAAAAAAAACATGTCTCAAGGTGGACACTTAAAAATTTGACAATGACAACATCAGGTCCTTAAGGTGGTGGTTCTGATTCAAGGATGCATATGTCAGAGTGCCAGCCCTACTCCAGGTGTTCAGTGAGCTGGCCTTGAGCACAGGCAGCTGAGGAGAGAGGAGGAGCTTGAGGGGCTGCCAGTGGCCATGAAGCTGGAAGAAATTACGCTCTTTCTCTTGGTAGCTGCCTTTATACGGAGGCTGTTGCTCTTGCTCTCTTCCAAGGCTACATTACAATCATGTAGAATAATAAAAAACCAAAAAAATAATAAAAAGAAACAACAAAACAAAAACAACCCCAAAATATTTTCTACATCAAAGTTTACTATTAAATTTATCAGTAGTCAGGTGCAGAGTCTAGGAAAATATTTTTCTATTATATACAGGTGTTGTGGTTAAACAACCACGTAGCTGTTCATTCACTCCCATTCTTCCCAGTGGGAGGGTGGGGAGAATCAGTGGAAAAATTAATTAAAACTCACGGGTTGAGATAAAGATGATTTAGTAGGACAGAAAAGGATAACAACAGCATGATTTATCACCACCCAAAGCCAATGTTCAGCTAGTTCCTGAGCTGCCCAGCCTCCTGGCCAACCCCCAGCTATGACATCATACGACATGGAATAGCCCTTTGGTCAGTTTAGGTCAGCTGTCCTGGCTGTGTCCCCTCCCAGCTCCCTGGGTGTCCCCTGCCTTCTCATTGGCAGGACAGTATGAGAAACTGAAGAGTCGTGGACTGCATGGCAAGAACTAAAACATCAGTGAGTTATCAACATGATTCTCATCCTAAAACCAAAACACAGCACTACCCAGCTTCTGGGAAGAAAAATAACTCTGACCCTGCTGAAACCAGCAAGTATGCCATGAAAATTTAAGAAGCGAGATCTAAGCCTTATTAATTAACAACTATGCTTAGAAGATGAACACAAAATGCTTGTTGTGCATCATGGGCAGTCTGTTTGTGCACACTATAACAAGCAGAAGTTAATACATTTTTCATTTTTAGAATGCTAACCAATTTGCTGAATAAATACCAAAGAAGATTTATATTGTTATTTTTATATTATGACACTTTCATCTGTCTTCCATCTTTTATCTGTGGTTTTTCTCTTCCTTGAGAGCTAGGAGCAGCCCTTCTCACAAAGCTGTAGTTGTTCTAGCTGTGCCTACAGCAGTCTATAAGAGTAAAATATCTACATCTGTTAAATCTCTTTATTTCACCCACCCACCCCCTCAGCCCTAAAGTTGCAAACCAGTTTATAACGAATAGCAAGTACCAATCTGGTTCTAAATTTAATGGAAGAGATATATTCATTGTGCTTGCTGGTCAGCTGTTTCTTCCTTCCACAACTACTGTGTTTTTATCTATTAGTAGATCACAGTCTCTCCAATTAAAGCCTTTTTCTGCTAAGAGATAAAAACCACTTTGGTTTCCAATTTGTGGACACATCAGACTCACCAGATACCAATGCTGACACATCAACAGTTCTGCTTGTGCTTTGTTTAATTCTGTGCTGCTTAGCAAAGCAAACCAGTTATGCTTTACAGAACTGGGCTGAAGTAAAGGAAAACAGCAGAAGTGAGGCAGAAAAACAGATTCAGGTAGTTAAGCTGTAAAATTCTCTGGAGGATTAGCTCAAACAAAGGAAGACCTTGCAACTTTATCATATTTCTACCTTTATTTTTGAAAAGGTTGGAGGTGCTCCCTGTTCTGGAATCACTGGTTATCACTGAGGTATATCACTCCCTTTCAGTAACCGCTGCTTCTTTACCAATAGCTGCAGTGATGAACACCTGATTAAAATATTGAAATGAAGTAACATCAAAATAGAAAGTCGTTGCTTCTAAGTTACCAGAGTTACGAACTTTCTGCTCCAGGCAACTAGCCTACTAAGCTCCCAAATCTAATACAAGTTCTTTACAGAAAGAGTAGCTGGAACGGGCTGCCCAGGGAGGTGGTGGATGCCCCATCCCTGGAGGTGTTCAAGGCCAGGTTGGATGGGCCCTGGGCAACCTTGTCTAGATCATGCCTAGAGGTTGGTGTCCCTGCCTGTGGCAGGGGAGTTGGAACTCTATGATCCTTGGGATCCCATCTAACCCAGATCATTCTATGAATACTTAATCAGTCTAATTAGACTTGAGGTGTATATGTATATATATAACCCTATATACAATTGACAATGAGTCAACAATGCTTACTGGCAGTGCAGATGTAGGGGCAAAGAACCCTTGGTAAAATTCAGAGTCCCCCTTAACTAGGAGAGTTATCTCCATCCACCACATCCCTCCCCTGGCAAAATGCTCTCATTTTTCTTCTGAATAAACTCTGACTTCAGAATCTAGCATTTGCCCGTGGCTACAAGTATTGACCCTCCTATAACATTATGTCTGTTCTTTTCTTCAGGTGTATTTACAACAAGGAAGAATCAATCTGCCTGAGAAGACAGATAAAAATCTGTTCGTTTCAGCATATCTTATCTGTCACTGCTTTGGTTTGTGTCCATAGCTCTGTACAGAGGAGACAGCAGTACAGAGTCTGAATATCTTACTTCAAATGGAAACATTCCTATATGAAAAGGAAAATTCTGTACATGTTATATTCTGTACATGTTAATTTTTACTAAGGCAGCTGCAGAGCAGTGGTGTCATTATGCAATTTCCATTTGGTATATTCTGCTAGATAAGTACTGCAACTACAAATTATTTTTGATCAGTACTGCCACCTGCTAATAAGGAAAGTTGTTTTTGTACGTAGCAAGCTGTTGTGCTGAATACTAGTATTTAGAATGGTATTTCTGCTAATAATCACTAAGATAGCTGATAGGATAAACAACCCCTGTTTTTTTCTCTTTTTTATTCTTGCATACAGAATATCGCAACGAGGTTATAGCCAGCAGATCCTTTAAGGCTATACTGTTTCAAGCATTAAACACAAATGACAAACTACTATCTTCAGGTTTGCAATTGTATTTGCAAAATAGATGACTGAAGACAAGTATTTCAGAAAATGAGAGAAGTGAAAATAGACTCATAGGAAGAAAAACCATGCAACTGCAGCAGCAATGGTTATCTGGCTTTTGGCATGATTTTGCTAATGCTGAACTTTGTTTAAATAGAATATAAAAATTAATTATTTCTCATTTGGTATACCAGCTGAAGTATACCCACTCAATAAAGGCAATAAACAATGTAATATGAGCCAAGAGAAATGCATAGTTGAGGAAGACAACATCAATGGACAGAACATCCACAGAGAGAAAAATCTTTGTGGAAATTCTGAATGTTAAGAACATCACCAAGCAATGTCTGGGGTCAAAATCATCATGTTGGAAACAACTCAAATCCAGGCTCATTCATAAAAGAGAAAATTCTGGTGATAAATTGCACTTTTCAACTTAAAATTTTTGAATCTTTGTAGATTTAAAATTAAAAAAATAACAGATTTCTATTGGAGCTAGAAGGAACATCTATCCATAAGATTTTAATGCCATTGTTAAGACTTTTAAAAGCCGCATAAATTACACTGTTATTCTAGATCAAGCACGCTAACAATGTAGCATGAGTGTCCAGTGCACTGAAATTCACTCATGCTACCTCTGCCTTGACGTACATGCTAAAATGTGACTTATTAGAATGCACTGACAGTGAAACAGGTAGGTAAAGCATATGGATGCCTGTCCATTTCTAGTGATTTCTTCAAAGTGCTAAATTGTATCAACTAAAGCAAATTTGCAGTTATTTCAAAAAATAAAAATAAAATTTAAAAAATTGTTGTGAAACAAGTTCCTCTCCTTCTCATGGTAGAAAATATGTCTTTGGGTGTTCAATTTGGTTTAGGATTTAGATTCATCTGGACCAAATGACCATGGACTTCAGGACTTCTGACAGTCCATTGTTTGATATTGCTGTGTCCTAACATTGCAACTGCAAAGGCAAGTTATACTGACACCAAATAACACGTACTCCAGATTATCCTTGTCCCCAGCGATTTACTGTTACAATTAACAGAATTACTGAGCATTTTGCCACCTCAAAAATCTAAAGATTAGCATACTAGTTTTAGATTACAGTATTTAATATTCATAATCCTACTGAAATAGACTTAACTTTGCTTTAGGACAGCATCTTTAACCAGGACAGCACTGAAGCCGCATGTCCTCCAGATGTAGTAAAGATAGTAAAACTTGAACATAAGCATGAAGTTATCAGAAGGAATTAAATTTCTGTATTCACTGCTTACATAAGCAATGTGTGATACTGATGTTACAGAAGGAAGCAGAATTTCAAGGGCATCGCTAAACGTTTTGCAAAAGTTTCATTGAAGTTCAAGAGAAGGTTTACTTAATTCAGAAAGAAATACAACAAAACCTCACCAACCGTGACAGGAATTGAATAGGTATTTTCTGCATGCTTTAAGAATTGTATTGAAAGTTTTAAAAAGAAAAAAAGAAACAAAAAACCCGTGGAAGAAAAGCCACATGCACTGGCATAAGTGACCTGACAGACAGACAGGAGCAGAACCTGATCTATGGCCATTAGGAGATACTGCTAATGAAAACAAAGAAGCTGCACACCCTGACATGACTCCTGTTATTTACAAATAGCATTCTATTTAGATATCTTGACAATGATTGTCTAGCATCAATACTGAAATAAAATTTAAAAAATAGTTGAAGAATCTTCCTACATGGGCAGGTTGCAATGGCTGTGAATGTGGCACAGAATAAAGACACAAGGTAATTCCTTCATTTTATTAATTTTATGCTATTCCAATATATGCTATTCCACTTCTGCTATGCATTCCAAGATAAAGGATGCAACAAATGTAGTTGTAAAAGTAGTTTCAAATATTACATCTTTCTATAGTAGCTTTTCTGGTTAGGCCATACTCAATCAGCAATACATTGGGGATGACATAAATATGCAGACATCTCAGCACCTGAAATAATATTTTCTACAGTAGAAATCTACACTGAATTCTTATTCAAATGCTGCATGGTCCAGAAGTGAGAGCAGAAGCTCTTGTACAACCTTTCAAAAGAACTAAAACCCAACTTTGCCCAAATACTGTCATGTTGATGGTGAACTGTTTCAGTGGGGCTTATTAGTTATCTTCTTTCTCTCAGAAAAAATATTCAATTGTAAGGTTTTGTTACTAATTCAAAAATCATTCCAGATTTTTTATGAGAGCCACTGAAATGTGAACTATTGCTATTTTGTCACACTCATCACCTGCTAATACTTACACTTCCATCACCAATATCCAATGCTATTTTTACTTCAAATTTTGCTTGTTGAGCTTTTTTCTCTCTCAGCTGTTTTTGTCATTTTGTCCATTGCTGCACCCAAACGTTAAAAGAGTGAAAAGTATACCACTTTCAAAAGATTTTACTCCACATGTTTAATCGTATTAAATAGATTGTTAAATAAGTGATTAAACCAAGTGAGGAAAAAATTGTACAATAAAGAGATTTCTTTTTTGTAGTACTTTTTCACAGTATTCTTTCACAATAGAAAAATGAATTTGTTTTACTCTTATAGCTGTGGAGGATAAAATTAAAGATACATTTGTCCTAGATATCTAACAAAAATATAATTAACATCAATCCCTTGTTGATGAAAATACTGAACACAATGCTTATTGTACAACTTAGTTTGATTACACTTTCATCTTACTATCACTGGTATATTTATCATCTTTACAATAACCCAAATGCAGGTTACCTACACTTGCCTAAATTTCAAGTTCTCTTGCCTATATTTTTGATTATCCTTATGCAGTTCACTTGAGTAATCTTAAACAGAAAATATGTAGCAAGCACTAATGAATAGCATAAACGTAGAACTTGAGACTTGAAACTACTGGCAGGTAGCTTTTTTCTAGGCAACAGAATTAGGCTCTGCATGCTTATTTTTTGGAACCTATAAGCCTGGCTTTTAAGGCTAGGCTGCTAGGAGGAAGGAAAATAAACCAAACCACATGTCCACACAAAACCCAAGACAAACAAAGAACCTCCCAAAGACCTAGTACCTCTGCCTCTTATGACACTTATAAACCGGATTAGTGATCTGAACCCCAAATGGATAGGTTACTTCTCAGAATCCCTAAATCAGACATTTATTCAGATACACCTTTGAACCTGTTAGAGAGCAGAGAGAACTCCCTCCTGCTCGCGTACTGACAGGTTTCATACATTTCAGAAATAAATGGAGAGAATGGAGAACACAGGCAGAACAGTTTTCTTTGTGTGCTCTCTTGCCCACAACAGATCCCATACAGAGATTTCATGGTGTCCTCACAGACCTCAGTGTCCCCTTCACCCCACTGCCTGGAACCACCACTCACCTGCCATCACCCTATCTTGGAGACAATATTGCTCTTCTCCTTGAGATTTTCCATTCACTGTTACACTGCAAATAGGAATTGCTTTTCTCCCTCAACAGGAGCAGTGGGAAATGAGGAGGGTCTAGACACAGGCAGTTTTACCCTCCAGGCAGTTGTCTTTCTGGTGGGTCATTGATTTCTTACTGGCCCTTCTAGTAAGAAGGGAAAAAAAAAGCTTAAGTTTACCAAGCTATTTCTGATTACATGACTTGTTAATATTGATACAGTCTCTTTTACTCTGATTCAACTTGGAATCAACGTTATACCAATGAAAGGCCCCTGACTTCCAACCAACAGCATTCTTGCAGAGGTCTGGGCACAGCTGCCAATGTATGCAAAAGCACATTCAAGAGACAATTGCCTAATCAGCTGGAATTTTGAGTCATTAAGATTCAATCTCTAAGCACATTTAGCATGCATCCTGGCATGTTTTATTAGGCTATTATTTCTTTTCTCTAGTACAGTTATTTAAGCACAGAATGCAGCATGATCAATATAGTGGGAAAGATTAGTTGCTGTAATGGTTTTAGGGCTTCTTTTTTTCCACCCCTTCCATACATTCCAGCAAGCATATCACCAAACTGCCTTGAATTTCATGAGGCATTTAATTGAAAAAATGCAGAACAGAAACTTGATCACAGTGTTGCAAAGAAAAATCTTCCCTGACCACTCAGTGTACAAATACTTGGAACTATACAGAATTTCAAATATTCTTTTCTATTTCTCTAGATTCTTACTACTACTATAATTACAACGCACATTCAGACATTATTAATTCACATACCGCACTCTAATGTAACCCCAGGTGTTTCAACAGCAGCATCTCCTTTCATACACAATTGCAGGCTTTCCTGCTGCTGCATTTTATTGATGATTTCCATAAATAACAATACACTTTTAAACAGCTTTCTTTCACTGACTTATGTAGTAGAAAAACCAGTTTAAGAAAGAATAAATTTATTTTTAATAATGTATTATTTCTGTAGATTCCCATTGCATCTTCTATATCTAAACCAGTTACCAATGAAACATGAAGATATTTTATCAAGAAAAAAATTTAAAGTACAAGAATTAATAGATTACACTCTAAAATTTTGCAGCTGTTTTTCTGCATTTTATCATTCAATTCTTTTACTACAAGGACGTTGATTGGTATCTCACAGTAAGCTGATGTGTACACATTTGTCTTTTCTATTCCCTTCTCAGACACATTCTGCTTCTTGTGCTAACTTTCGTACTAGGTAATAGGGGTAGGATCACTGTTGGCAAAACTGTTTGAAAACAGTCATGGCATGTTTGACCTGCTGTTCTTTAGAACAACCAAAGTTTTCAAACATGGATTTTTGCTCAAAGGTTGTACCAGTGTTCTCATCATGAACACCACGTTTAGAGCCTCATGATTCATCTGCTCAATTTCCTCAAAACTGAAGAGGGCACTGCGATGTGTTTAGGAAGATAACAATTTCATCAAATGAGACAAGACAGAAAAGACAAAAAAGTGTTAAAAGTGTGAACAATCCAACCCTGAGACCATTTTCTTCCTATTTCATTTTTCTGCATATCTCAAAGACAATCTTCAAAGCAGATGAATTCCTGACCACAGAGACACTGATAACTTTGCTATTGTTTCAACTAAATTCATGGTTTTACCTGCCACAGTTAAAAACTATGCCCAGGAACACATACCTTAAACAAATTAAAAAATGTTTTTATTGCGTGTTTACAAAAAGGCTGTGTGAATAGCTTCTGATTATTATGTTAGGTATCTGATTCATAAATATTATGAATTTGCAGTCCAATTTGTATATTGGGAGATGGACAAACCTGAAAAACTCTAATCATAGTACCACCTAAATGAATACTTTCCAGCATGGTATTAATGATTTAAACAACAACACAGAACTGTATCCCCTGCCTCTCAAATGTCTTTTTAGCAGTTACATTTCAGCTCACTTGTCAATATTCTATTTAAATAATATAAATTGTACTATTGCTCATCAACCACCTTAGGTTATGGGACTAATGAATAAAGTTTGATTTTGCCCTGCAGTTTTGTTAGGCACACTGCAATATGCATCTTACATTCAGATTTTCATGTTAGGTAAGAATAGTTTCCTACTTGTGTATTGCATAATTTATATGCTTTGTAGAAACAATACCAAACAGAAATTATCTGACTGACTGGAGAACATCTATAAGAGATGTGGTGGATATCTTAGCAGCAAGAAATGCAAGATTTATGAAACACAGACAGAATTGAGAGATGAGTGTAAACTCTCTAAAGAAGTGGAGACTAACTTTTCCCCACCGGAACAAGAGAAAGTGTGTGCATGTATACCTGTTCTGAGATATAATTTGGTTCAGTAATGAATTAAATTACGATGTTTTCTCATACTGCATCTTTGGTTAATATTACATCAGTTATGATCAGCGTGTAGTCATCTGAAACAGCAATTCTTATTTAAATAAAAAGATTAACTTCTTTTAAAGAAAACATTTCTGATTCTCTTGCAATACAGTAGAAGTCTCTCAATGTTATCTTAGATGAGACGCATTTAATTTCATGCCAGCATTTTGCGGATGGATGATCAGAAAGGCAAACTTGCTGTTGGAAAGAACTGCAGGCAGAGCACCATAGCTTGCAAACAGTGCTCTGTAGCACAGGTTGGTATGATAGGAAATGTCAACAAGTTCCATGGAGGAAAAATCAGTGTTCAAAAGGTTATGTGGTTTTCTCCAACTTCAATAAAAGGATTTGGTGGGGGAGGGGCATGACACACAGATGACACAAACTTGTGGTCAGTGATGCTGAAAGTTGCAGATAAAACTGAATAGCTTCGCACATCGAGTTTCATTACCTATATAAAGTAATTTGACTCAAAGGAAAAGCTTTGCATATGGGCTAAAACAAGACCTAAAATTATTATAAGAAACTGCAAATGATGTGCTAGTTGCTGTCACAACTAACTCAATATTGTGCAAAAAGAAAGGAGACAGCTTTAGTGGTTCCCTCCTGGCAGTAGGGTCTTATAACTGATGTGAAAGAAACATCTAACCTTTAGCATGACAAAGTGTTAATGATGACAACAAATCTCTCTTGATCTTTATGGCTTACCAGGAGACTCACAAATTCAGGTCAAAACCCTAGACTGTCTCATCACTGAACCTCAGTAACAAAACAGGTATTAAAATAAAGTAATCCTTGAAGTCCACTTCTGAGATTTATTGTGATTTTAAAAAGCAGCCAGGATCCAATTAGCTCCAATATATTAACAAAATAATTGGAAAGAGTCAAATCTGAGAACTTTCTGACAGGAAGAAGCCATGCAGTGTGTAAGAGGTACCTAGACAAAAGTTAAAGGATTGTGTCCATGACTTAAAATGCAGGAAGCAACTTTGAGCCACTAATACACTCTAATAATTCATAAGGTCCCATGAGTATTTTTGTCTTCATAAAGGATATAGCTTTTGAGAAGTATATTGCTGTAAAACTGCAGACCAAGAAACAATACTTGCCTATACTAAATTATTTTTTCTCTTCAATAATAATTTTAGAGCAACACGGAAATAAAAACTTGCCAAAGTATATCCAGTGATAGAGAAGACTGATTTCAAGTGCATAATAGAAATACGGACTTAATAAAACTTCGTTTACATTATAGATTCCAAAATGTAGTACAGAATTGGATCATTTTCTTTCATCTTCTCCCTTATAAAAAAGAGATTTTTTTTTCCAGTTGGAAGGGATCTGAAACAGTCATCTAGTACAACTTCATGACCATTTCCAAACTGAGCAATAGGTAAAGCACATTACTCAGGGCATTGTTGAAATACCTCAAACACTGACAGGCTTAGAGCAT
>VZTU01022762.1:1363-28114 GCA_013400835.1 Zapornia atra
CTTTAAAATACACATTTAAAAATAGAGAGATTGAAGCTCTCCCTTTTTCCACAAAATGACAGTCACCACATCATCTAGTTCTTCACCAACTTGTTGGTATTTAACATGAGTTATTTCTTCCCACTTGCATCTAGAAATAATTCTCTAACACTAATCAAACTACTCTTTTGAGAATAATTTTTACATTATCTTAAGCAAATTGACTTCAACAATAGCATAGTGCCTCTGCACATGCTTGGCTGTATTAATATAAACTATCAAGTTTATTTAAGTTCTTACCTGAAACACCTGTAACTCTGCTTCCTTGTAGCTCTTAAATATTTTTTATTATTATTTTTTATTAAAGAAGCTTTTGATCTTTAGCAATGGAGGTATGGGTGCTTTAGAAGTTTAGACTGTTCCTCTTTAGAAAGCTAGCTATTCATATTATATATTAACAGAGCTATGAAGGATATGGAATTTCAGAGCTTTCATAAGTACTATAGAATAAAAACATTTAAAATTCTTTCTTTTTCAACTGAACATTTTGCTTCCTGTTTCAGATTTTAAATTTTGTGTTATTGATTTAAAATACAAAACTTTAATGGCATTTCAGAACAAATAAACCTAATATTTTTATTTCTGTCTAAAGCAAGCTTCCCTGAAGCTGGCGATGTTCTCATGGAAATTTTTATCATAGGAAATGAGTATTTCACAACACAAATTCTTTCCAAAATTCTGGTATGTTTTTAATTGCCTTTGTGCATTTCTGGCTATTTTGTGGCATTTTGTGAAATTCCTCCATCTTACTCTGATCTTTTGATGATCCTTTCATATTGTTATCCTACACTTTGAACAAATGAGTACTGTACAATAAAATTCTTATTTCCACTGAGTTGATTATGTGCAATTTCTCCTGATATTTTCCAGCTGTCTTTGAGGCTGATGATTGGTGTCTTTATTCTAAACCTATGTATTTTCTTTATCATATCTTTTGCTTCTCTATTTCCATATTCATACTGGTTTCACTATGCTATACTACCTTTACTGCTTTTTCCTTTTATAGCTTTGTTTTTCTATCTTGTATTATGACACTTTTTAAAAAATTGCACATATCTCTTACTGTCATTCATTCATCATGCTTCTTTAACTTTATGATTATTATTCTAGACATTTCACTTTTCCTAATTCATTACCCTTTCCTCATTAACAGATAAAACTTGAACACTAATACTTCACAGGGCAATTAATGCAGGGTTTTGGGGGAAGATAAACCATTCTTGTTTAATATGCTTGGATTGTAGTAGTTGGAATTTTATTTTTCTGACTGCATTGACAGTGGAAAAATAATCAGTATTAAAACTTCACTGTAATGTCAGATTTTACTTTTTTTGTGACCTGTATCTTGCACTGTCCCTAATATAAGAAAAACAAACAAACAAACAAACAAAAAAATGAAGTGCATGTTATTTGACTACGTTAGAATTTGAAGGTTTGGGGGTTTTCCCTCTCAGTATGATTTAAGATATTAAAGTAGGTGGCCTAGTTGCTCAGCATACTGTTCTCTGACTCACATAACAGCTGATTGAGTGAAATGTTACTAATTTCATCCCAATACTATCAGACTATTTCAGAAGTGGTATGAAATGGGGATGGCTGGCTCAGAGGAGCCCCAGGAGTTAAGTTTTCCCACACAGGAATCAAACAGAAGCTCAAATAAAGCATGTCCTCTTTTATTTCCTTAATTAATGTTACTTTCTTCCCAGTAAGATGAAGTCATTTTGTTAAATTCATTAAGGGAGAAAATTGGAAATGTGGGCTTTCTTGAATGCCTAAGTTTGTATGGGGCTGTGAATCGTGCTCTGAGAAACCTATTGCCCTGTTTTAGTCTAACTACAGGGAAAGGCAACAGATTTCTAAGATTCACCTCAGTGCTCTTGAAATCAGAATCTGGATCATCCTGCTTTTAATGTTGAGGGACCTCAACTCATAGAGTCACAGAATCACAAAATGGTTGAAGTTGGAAGGGACCTTTGGAAGTCATCTAATCCACCACCCCTCCTACCCCTGCTCAAGCAGGGTCAGCTATAGCAGAGTGTCCAGGACCACATTTGGTTGAGTTTTGAGTATCTCAAAGACCGGACATTCTTTAGCCTCTCTGGGAGACCTGTGCCAGTGTTGGAGCATCCTCTCCACAGTAAAAAAGTGTTTCTTGTGTTCAGATGTAACGTCATGCACTTGAATTCATGTCCATTGCCTCCTGGTTTTCACTGGGTCATACAGAGAAGAGTCTGACTCTCTCATCTTCATTCCTTTCCATCAGGTAAATTCTTTCCTTTGTTTGGTTGATGAGCACTGTCCCCCTCCCCCATGATTACTTGGGACTGCTGTGGGGAAAATAGGTCTCGATGAATGCCAAAGCTCATCTGACACTGCGAATCAGACTTTAGCAATCTCTGGACTGTGGTAACCTAGAAGCCCTGGTCTCATCCCATAGGCAGTGCCTTTTGAAAAAAAGAGACTGAAAGGAAAAAAGTAATGTGATTTTTTAAATCTGAAATTCGAGGAAGTTATAAATATTTTTACTATGTCATTGCTCTGTAACTCAAAAATTATAAAGATTAATAGAAAGTAGATTTAAAGAAACTGAGGTAGCATCTGCCTGTACTTAACTCATTTTAAACCACCTGTAGTAAGTTCCTGTTCTTTAAATTTTGTTTCTCATTGCAAACTCAAAAACATGCCCTGAGCTTAAGAGAATGGAATTTCTCTTAAAACTAGGTCACAGAAAAAGGGATCTGAATGGTTAAATGATGTTATCCATAACATAAGAGGAAGATCAGATCTTACAATGTTTTGTTCCAGGCTTTTAAGGGCTGATCTCTCTCTACAGCTACCTGAAAGGAGGTTGTAGTGAGGCAGGTGTTTGCTTCTTGTCCCTAATAATGAGTGACAGGACAAGAGAGAATGGGTTCAAGTCACACCAGGGGAAGTTCAGATTGGATACTAGGAAAAATTTCTTTGCTGAAAGAGTGGTAAAGCATTGGAACAGGTTGCCCAGGGAGGTGGTGGAATCACGCTCCTTGGGGCTGTTAAAAAAATCGGTAGAAGTGGGACTTCGATAGATGGTTTACTGAATACAATGGTGTAGGTCTGATGCTTGGACTTGATCTTAAAGCTCTTTTCCAACCCCAATGGTTTTATGATTCTATGAAACCTGAAGCTGAATTTTAATTAACTGGAAATATACTTTGAATTTAGAATAAATAAATAATAAAAAAACAACCCTGTCAGCACAATTATATCAAGCTTTGATAAAGTAATTCCTCAACCCTTATCATATTCTGTGCCCAATGCATACATAGACTTCTAGGACTTTCACACCAATGTCAAGGGAGCATTCATTACAAAGACTGCATAGATATATCAATTTATTTCATGTCACTGGGTCCAGCAATTCAAATACAGAATATCCTGATATATACTTAGACTAAAACATGCTAGCAGAAAATATCCATCTGGATGATAAAAACACTGTGAGAAATATTATTACTGATAGAACATGGAGGTTTTGTGTTGCAAAATGCTTTGGAGAAAACATTCAGGGGGTTGTTAACAGAAATAAAAAGGGAATGGGAAAAGCATAGTGGAATGAACATATAATTGTTAAAATATGCTAAAGGTCATTTTTATAGGATGGATTGTTAGAGAAAATAAAATATTTCTGTCACTTATTTGATGATGTCCCAGAGTTAAATTCAGCCTTTTACATAATGTAAAGATATTTGGAGAAAAAGTATTTTTAATTTCATCTACCTGCACCTTTTAACAAAATCAGTTAACTTCTTAAATGGCCTTATGGTGTTCAAGAACTTAAGGTGTATACCTTTCAAATAGCTTTTCGTTAATACATATGCAACCTCAAGATGTTGGGAAACAAAGGCTCTCTATACTTTTTACCACTTTGCTGCTGCTTGACTTTTCAGGTGAAATTTTTTAAGAAAAGGTATCCAAGTTTGGCTCCTGCATATTTGAGTGCAGGTGACATTTTTAGAGCTATTGAGTGCAGCTGGTTGCTGTGTTTTGTTTTTTATCTCTATGGAAAACTTTGACATAAACAATCTGTTTATTAGAATTCACAAAGGAGTGTTTTGTCTTCCCAGAGAAGAACTGGAAATATGACTTTTACACATACTGCTTTTGGTTCAAAATTTGGAGGTATTTCCAAGGAATAAGTTTATGGACACATTTAATGAATATATTCCTGCTGGAAATTATTTTTCCAATTAGAAGGGTTTGGGGGAATTTTACGATGTCTTTGCTTTGATCAGTCCAACTGCAATGACTGCTCTCTCTTGGCTGTTTTTTTCTCTCATATGGAAGGAAATATGCAAATAATATCAACATTATGACTGTGCACTTTATCCTTGGATGATTTCAAAATTCTTGCATATTTCAGAAAGCTGCCTGCTGCAGGGGCTGGTTGGAGGCATGAAAAGAACATAATGCAAAGCTACAAGAACATTCCCTGCCTCCTCTTTCTTTAACACAGATCCAGAACAGTTATAATCCAATGAGAACTAACAATGCAGTAGAAAGTCTAGTTAGCCATACTTATGCAAATAATACTTTACACTGTGCCAAAATTAATTGTGTATGTAAATGTGAATACTGTAATAATGACACAGTAGATGGAGAAATGGCATGTCCCATCTACGGTCATTTAAATCTAACCTGAGGTTTTAACCACAATTAGAAAACTGGTTTAGGATTATTACCTGTTAGATAGTAGTCCCCCATTATCTTTAATAAGGAAAACATAATTTATCACAATTAGGCTTAATTGGCAATTCTCAGTCTGTGTTCAGCAGAATATCAGGACTGAGACAGCATGGACAATCACTTTATTCCTTCCATCCCCAAAGGTGATTTTCCTCAGGTCATTTTCAAGCTTAGTGATAAACAGTGTGAGGATGTAATTTTAAAAAATCAAAGCTATGAATTCTGCATCAGTAGCTATGACACATTTCATTCGTCCCCAAGTTAGACATTCTAGGTACTTCAGTTTAGCAGAGAGGACGCTTCAGTCAGAAGGTATCTCAAAGTCTATGAGGTTACATACTCAGAAATCAAAACTCAACCAGAGGGCCTCCCTCGGCCACACATCAGACTCAGGCTTTCATGTGATACCCCATTCTAAAGCTTTCTCCGCTGTTCTGGAATGTTGGAAATCTTATTCCACCACTACAGAAAGTGTTGCAGAGCTGCAGCTTATGCAAAAGCATGTTCAACTGACTTCAGTGCATTTGTTTGTCTCAGACCTCCTTCCGTGTCAGCTGTATTTCAATTTCAATGTTTATCTACTTTGCAGGCAAAGAAAAATATCTGGAATCTCTGGCACGTGTCTGCCTATCTTTGGTACAGTTTCTTCATGGAAACAAGGGAAAATACAGGAGAATGAACAGATCAGTTTGTTCCTGACAAATGCTGGGTTAGCATGAAAGTGTGGGTCTATTTTAGAAATAAAAAAGTAAACTCCAAGCCTAGCCTGTATGTTCAGATTGAACTAATCTAAAGGACAATCATACTCCTGAGAATATGACAATAGATAGGGACAAATAATCACCTTGGTATTACTTGAAATGTAGTAATCGCTCTCTTCTCAAAAATATTATCGTAAAGTAACTCCATGGTATACAAGAATTGCTTACTGAATTTGGTATTAAAGGTGCCTATGGATAGTGATAACATGGTTGGAGGAACAATAAAATCTGCTGCTCTTTCCTCAGTGAATGCTTAAGCAAGAGCTTTATTACATCTCAATTTTTGTGTTCAAGAGATACGATTTTTAATTATTTTTTTTTCAAATACAATGAATGACCAGACCATAATTGAAGTGTTTGTGGAGCTTTTTTTTCTTAAAGGAAACATTGAGAAGTTATCATCCCTTCTTCAGGCTTAAACACAGTACTCACTTCCAGATACTGTTTTCCCTAACAACCGATTTCCATTACACCAGCATCATCTATTTCAACCTCTGTAAGTTCACTCATTCAGCATTACAAACATGCACTCAAGAAAAGTGAAAACAGATTCAGAGTGGGGAGTATAACCACGTGTTTTGATAAGAATAGAATATTATACACAGAATTTATTTTCTTGTGAACTGGTGGAATGAGAAGGTTATAATCTGCCTCAGAGCACATGAATGCAATGTAGTACAGTAGCTGGAGAAATTTATATAATGAAGAATCTATATTTTACTCTTTCACTTGAGATATAAGATCTGTGTCTTGAAATGTGCTTGTTTTGACCTATGAGCAATGGAGAACTCAAACAGTCTCTTCAGTGCAGTAACAACACAATACATTTATACAGCATCTTCACTAAGAGAGTCACAAGGGGCCTATCTGAGATCTTTTAGCATGTCAAGTATACTGGCTTTGACTAATTTCTAGTGTGGTGAAAGGAAAAATGAATGTTGTTTGGGTGTCCTAGACAACAACCCATGCTTCCAAAGTAAACTATACAACGGCTATATATTTGATTCAAATCTCAGATTCAATTTGGGACTGAAAGATCATGACTATCTGGCATTGTTTGCCTGGACTGCTCAGGATGGACAAATATAAGTCAGGCTTCAATATTATTCAGTTCTAATAATATAGTTTCTTTAGTAGATATCTGGACAGAAATATTTCTACTCCATTTTCCTCATAGAAAAAATGATTTAATGAATTCTAGTGCGCTGATCTTTCTTTTAACATAACAAAGATGTTTTCTCTGTGTAAATTCTATTTTCCGAATAGGCAAATGTGTACTATAAGCCAACAACTAGCAATATTTTTTTTATCTTTAAATATTATTTTTAACAAAACGTTATTTCTCCTTATGCATAGTTTAACTTATCTCATGGATGTCTGCTGTCGTCAGTTGCCAACCGAGGTACCATGGTAATGTAAATTAGACTGAAATTTTTATAACAGGCTAGAAAATAACAAGTAATTAATTAAATCAGCCTGGCTTTCTTATATACTGATGATGACATCTTTAAAACTACAATTATGAAACAGCACGAGTGTTATTTCTATTATATATGTTATTATATATAAACTTTATTTTGCAGAGTTGATCTGAACAACACTGTATGGATTAACTAATTCAATGAACTGATTTTTCACCTGAACCATATTTCAGGTGAAATACCAATTAGCTGGGCCAAATTTAGCTAAACTTTTTTTCCAGGACTACTTCCTGGGAAAAGAGGGAAGAAACTGAGCAAAATACTTTGAATGAAGAAAAATGTTGACAATTCTTCAATGGCATTTTATCCTGAAGAAATAAACTTTCTACATGAATTGTTGAATTTTGGCAGTGGAAACTGATTCAGAGGCTCCATTCTATCTTTTAAATAATGCTAAAGTAACATAAAAAGAAAAAAAATCCATTAAAATTAATGTTTGAGGTCCCCTAAATTAAAATTTTAAAAAAGCTTTTTATGATCATTTGCCTCCAGACTAATACTGCTTTTCTCTAGTAGGCAAATTAATTTATTTTGCTTCTTTATTCATTCACTGTTTTTAAAATTTTTCATAGACACAACCACTAAAGTTTAAAAATATTAATTCAAGAACCCATAAAATTTAAATTATGCCTCTATAAAATGAGATGGGATTGCCAAGTTATTTTTCATTTTAAATACTCTATGTGAATATGTAAGTAGATATCCTGGTTTGTAAATTAAAATGTGACACACACAGACAATTTAGCAAGTAGCCGGAGTAGAAAACAGACCTTTTCAGTTGACAGTCTATATTCTCTCATTTACTTTCAGAAGCAAAAACTTGACATATTTACATGTCTGGGACAATTCTGCAAAATGCAAAATAATTAGAAAATTTTAATTTGCAAGCATCTTTTTATCTCATTATAAGGCTTGATATATCTTTCCAGAGCAGCTGTTTGGCTAACAAAATCGGCCAAGTAGCTTTTTGCTGTTGAAGAAAGTTTTCAGGAACCATTTCACTGTGAAAAATAGTTTGAAAGTTCTTTCGGCCATTTCATCTTAATGTTAACTGCGCTGTAGCTATCCACAGGCAATAAATTTCAATTATTTGTTTTTCAGTATTTTAACTGGAAATATATTGACTTTAAGATGAGAAATGAAAGGACAGGGAAATACTGTCCTTCATGAAGGACAGGGAACTCCTTGAAAGAGTCCAGCACAGGGCCACTAAGATGATTAAGGGAGTGGAACATCTTCCTTACGAGGACAGGCTGAGGGAGCTGGGCCTCTTTAGCCTGGAGAGGAGACTGAGAGGCGACCTCATGTCTATGTGGATGTAAAGGGTTAGTGTCAGGAGGATGGGGCCAGGCTCTTCTCAGTGATGGCCAGCAATAGGACAAAGGGAAATGAGTGCACGCTGGAGCATAGGAAGGTCTATGCAAACATAAGAAAAAACGTTTTCACTGTGAGGGTGACAGAGCACTGGAACTGGCTGCCCAGAGAGGTTGTGGAGTCTCCTTCTCTGGAGACATTCAAAACCCGCCTGGGGATGTTCTTGTGCAACCTAATCTAGGTGATCCTGCTATGGCTGGAGGGTTGGACTAGATAATCTTTCAAGGTCCCTTCCAACCCGTAACATTCAGTGGTTCTGTGATTCTGTGAAAAGGTTAAGTCAGGAGATAAGATTTAAGCCAAATAAACCAGTTGATAGTAAATTACTAGTCATTTTTTAGATGAGATAGCTTTAAACTGTATGTATAAAATCGGACTCTTTTCTTCCCATGTATCAGCATTCACAATCGTATAATTTTATGGTATGTGGAAGTTTTCTATAAAAATCCCATCTCAAACCTCTGTGTCATAAAAACCCAACATGAAGAAGTTAAAACCCTTGTAACTTCAGTGGGACTCTAACCTGGTATTCTGACATTGGACTGCATATTGGACTGCATATTGGACTGCATTTGCCTGAGGAAGGGATGGGAAAGGGTAGGATGCAGCACCAGTGCCTAAATAAGAAGAGCATCTAGCCCTGTGAATTAGGGAATACAAAGGATGACAGACTGTCAAGTCACTGACAATTTTCTTGTTGCTGCCACCCCATGGGAGAGCCAGTGCCTGACCTGGAGCATACAAATGCTGTGCATTCTTCTACAGTTTCCACATTTCACACAGTGTCAGAGGCTGGTGCATGAGAGTCTGTAAGCTGCTAACTGCTGAAAGCACCAGCAAAGAATGAGTGGATGTGTGTGTGCACATGCTCCTGTGAAGCCTCCAAAACTGGTCTGTGTCATAAAAAAAAGTCACCGGATGCTCTTACAGTTGAGGGTTGTAGGGATGGAGAGGGTTTGTTTTCACTCTCTGGAAGATGAAAGCATAGAGCAATACTCCACATTCTGCCACCAAAATGTTATTTGAGGCTTTTTTAAGGTAGAAGGCTTTACCGTAGTGCAGTCTTCATATCATATTGGTTTGACTTAATTTGTGTCAGGTTATATTTAATGACAGATTGTTAGAAGAACTTCGGAATACACATGGTTTAAGTACTGACATTTGGCCACAGATGCCACTGTGAGATCCCAAATTGTCATTGCAAATAGCTAGAGTATTAATGGGGAATTAAATCTCTTCCCAGTAAAAGATGGAGAGAGCATCTTCTTTTATGCTTCCCTGCCCTGTTTGAACTACTTCCCTTTTATAACGGCTGCATTTCTGCCAACTGCTTTATCTTTGCAGCCAGGAACTATAAAACCAAAGTGTCCTTGCCATTTGGGAAAGATGTTGACAGGAGGTAGATGCAATGATCCCCTGCATACTTACGGCATCAATTCTTTCCCAGTAACATCACATATGAATAACTGACTAACTGCCAAATATCATTCTGTGGAATGGAGACATTTAAACAGTACTGGAGAGTCTAGTCTGGATCCCTAAACCAACAATTTCTCATCTCTGCATAAGAATGAACTTAATTAGTATTAAAACTGAGTTTATAACTAAACAAAGTGGGCTTAAATAAGGCATTGAAATGAATATTCACACTTTACAGATAAACCTCAATAATATGTATGGGGCTGGAGCACCTCTCCTATGAAGATGGGCTGAGAGTGTTGCGCTTGTTCAGTCTGGAGAAGAGAAGGCTCCAGGAAGACCTTATTGCAGCCTTCCAGTACTTAAAGGGGCCTACAGGGCAGGTGGTGAGGGACTTTTTATCAGGGAGTGTAGTGATGAGACAAGGTTTAAACAAAAAGAGAGTAGATCTAGATTAGATATCATAAATTCTTCCCTGTGAGGGTGGTGAGCCCCTGGCACAGGCTGCCCAGAGAAGCTGTGGCTGCCCCCTCCCTGGCAGTGTTCAAGGCCAGGTTGGATGGGACTTTGGGCACCCTGGTCTGGTGGAAGGTGTCCCAGCCATGGCAGAGGGGTTGGAACCAGATGATCTTTGAGGTCCCTTCCAACCCAAACCATTTTATGATTGCATGATTCTGTGATTATATTCAGCAGTAGGTTGGCCATTGAATTTAACAAGAATATAGTGGATCAGTCTTTGCCCTTAACGATAAATCAATGCATTTCAGTTCCATGTCATCTGCAGGTATTCTATTAAAATTTGGGTAAGACTTCCAAGTCTTCCTGTGCCTAAGTAAAACAGGTATATCAGACTATCTCCTATCCTAATATTTAGTGAGGATAAATGCACTGCTGTGATCTGGGTTTTCAAACCCAACTATTTAGACCTGGTAAGTACTGTCTACAAACTGAAAGCTGTGTTTTTCAAGTCCTAAATTTGGGCATACGATGTGTATGTAACTGTAATGCTCGGCATACCCAGCAGATGGTAAAACAGAACTTTGCAGGTGTCAGTATATGGAATATACAAGGATGGTTGATCCAAACTGCTGAGAGCTGCAGCATCCAGGTGGTGTAACAGCACATTTCTTCAGGTCATTGTACTTTAAAAAATGTAGTATGTCTTTGTATTACTAATTACCTGTCTGTCTTGGATGGGAGTAATGTGAATTATAACATTTGGAAAGTTATATTCCACTGGAGGTACAGTTTCCATGAAGGTCCTTGAAGCTGTCATTGTATTTACTAAGAAGTCCTGGACAGCACATGCCAAACAGTGCCTACTAGCTGTTAGGCAATTCAGATGTCACTGCAGAGGCAGCTATTTGAGAAAAATAAAATTACAGTATCCTTAGGCCCTAAAGATGGAAGTGATCATTGTTCACCAGAAGCAAGTTCATTTACTTGCAGGAATTTATGTAGCTTCTCTCTCTAGATATAGTGTCACAGGGTGTCAAAGCTAAAACTCCTCCCTGTTCTCACTTTCTGTGTAGCCTGTGTTGTCTCTTAAATGACTGTAACTTTTCAGTGAAGAAAGAAACACATCCTTAGGAGATAGGTTTTAGAAATAAAAATGGCAAACATTTCACACTGTGTAGAGGTGTGATATGTTACAAGTAATCCTGGAAGAAATGGAGTAGTGGGCAGAGTGCAGGTGGAGTGTTCAAAGCTGCATGTATAATTCACACTTAGTGTGGTGGGTGCTATAAAAAAAAATCAATACATAAACTCAAAGGCAGATGGAATTTATCACATATCTCTGCTGTTTGTCACCTGAATATCACCAGTATGTATAGATGCATCTGTATAATCTTGTTTTCCTTCTAAAAACACATACTAAATGCATAGTAATTCCTGTATGCAGAACTAGAAGCATGTAATGTAGAATATGACTGGGATGTTGTGAGGTTTTACCTGGAGATAACTTTCATAGTGCCAGGACAAAATGCATCTTTTCAGAATAGCGTGTTTACTTCTCATGGAGAGATCTGTCACATTACTGCTTCATTTTGGATAGCTCATTCTTTTGAAATGTATTATAATTACTCAACCTGTAATAAAATATGACAAGACAACAAAACCTATTTAATAGTGCCAATGATTATAGCACCCCAATTAAATATATTATGTTTCATTTCCATAGCTAGGCCAAGTGCCGATTTCTGACAAGTAGAGCATTCTGGTTTTGCCATTTCTTTGAGGCATTCAGGGTAATCCTAAAAGAGTTAGGAATGATTGAGATACCTATGTATGTTCTTGCTATGGTAAATAAAAAATGGCCTTTGGGGCTTTGATGTGATATTGAAAAATGACCTATTAAAGGGGAACAGTAGGAATTTGAATTACTATATAGAATTTTCAGGTTTTTGAGAGGGACCTTCCTGCTAGTTTAAATTGTAAACACCTGAAAATCCAATGTAAATTGATGTTATATTTACTGTGTAGCCGTCAATTTAATATGCTTGCCTTGGAGCCTCAGAAGCAAAATCCTGTGTATTAATACTATGACTTCAGAAAAGCAGGGAGAAAAATAACCATTGATGCTTATAAATATGAAGCCTGCAGAGTATAAGCAAAAGAAATTTATAGAGAAAACCTTGAACAATTCCTACAGCAACATCAACCCAGCTTCATTCTGAACTGTTGAGCCAGAAATGCGAGAAAATGAAGTGACTGAAGCTTGTCAGAAAAGAAAAACAGCTAGTGGAGTGATGATATGAATCCATAGACGGCAGCATTGAACCCAGTATCTTCACTGCATTGATTAAAGATTGTTACTATTCAGGTGAATTGAAAGCTTCACTGAAGCCATGGTGGGGATGAGCACAATGAAAAGTTGTTTGTCATTTGTAACTCAGTAGGACTCTGAAGTAAGGAACTGATTTCTTTTTTTGCTTCAGCCGAGTTATATTAGATGGCTCACGGAAAGATATATATATATTGTGTATGTTTCTTCCCATAAATACATTGGTTTATAGTACCTGTTAACTATCACATTAGGTAAGATGTGCAACAAGGCTAAACTTTCCAAATATAGCACTACCTTATTGCTATAGCTTACAGCTTGTGTTCATTCAGTTTCCATAAAACAGTATAGAATCATAGAACCCTAGAATCTTTAAGGTTGGAAAAGACGTCTAAGAAAATCAAGTTTCACTTTCAACCCATGCCACCATGTCTACTAAGCCATGTCCCAAAGTGCCACTTCCACACATTTTTTTAACACCTCCAGAGTTGGTGACTCCACTACCTCTCTGGGCAGCCTGTTCAAGTGATGGACTATTCTTTTGGTGAATAATTTTTTCTCAATATCCAATATAAACCTCTCCTGACACAACTTGATGGCATTTCCTCTCTTCCTGTTGGTTATTACTTTGGAGAAGAGAACAACACCCACCTTGCTACAACTTTCTTTGAGGTAGTTGTAGAGACCGATAAGGTCTCAGCCTCCTCTTTTTCAGGCTAAACAGCTCCAGTTCCCTCAGCTGCTCTTCATAAGACTTGTGCTCCAGGCCCTTTACCAGCTTCATTGCCCTTCTCCGGACTTGCTTCAGCTCCTCAAAGTCTTTGCACAGCGAGGCCCCAAACTGAACACAATATTTGAGGTGCAGCCTCACCAGAGCTGAGCATGGGGCAGACGATCACTTCCTGCTGGCCACACTATTTCACACTACAATCCAGGATGCCATTTGCCTTCTTGGCCACCTGGGCAAACCGATGGCTCATGTTCAGACAGCTGTTGACCAACACCCCCAGGGCCTTTTCTGCCAGGCAGCTTTCCACCACTCTTCCCCAAGCTTGTAGTGTTACCTGGGGTTATTGTGACCCAAGGGCAGAACCAGGCACTGAGATTTGTTAAACCTCATACAGTTGGCCTCAGCCAATTGATCTAGCCTATCCAAATCCCTCTTCAGACCCTTCCTATCCTTGGTAGGTTGATTGTCACTCCTGACCAATTTGGTGTCATCTGCAAATTTACTGAGGGCACACTCAATCCCCTCATCCAGATCACTGATAATTTGAGCATTACATCTGGCCTCATTTGAAGATGAATCTGAACCTTGCAGGCACCACAGGTTTCGACATGCTCTGCTCTTCTGATCCAAATTTATATTGGTATTTCATGACAACTGTGATAGAAAACAGTTAGACCTTTTTCTTGACAGAAAATATTTTAGAATATGTTCAGTAGTTAAAACTTAAGGGTGTTTGGTTTGGTTTTTGTTTGGTTCTTCTTTTTTTTGTGAGAAGACAGCAATTTTTATTAAACCATCTTTTTAGCATATCACAACTTGAGAACAGATTAACTGATCAAAGTCACAGACTTTGGGATGCTCCTGTGATCCAGATGATTGCCGGGGAGAAAGCATTTATGCAGAGCTTTTTTCCAAACTCAGAACTGAATACTTAAGCTGGGTCTCCCACATTTCAGTCACAACTCCTACATATGCAGCTGCTTGGTGCTATGAGTAGGTCTTCCCAACAAGTTGTGTAGGAACTGCTCCATTTTTAATAGATTGTTCAGGGATGTTTGACGTGATCTGCCTTCATTTCAATGAAGATTGTCTTCTTGCCATTAAAAAAAAAATAATTAATGCCACTATCAAATATATTCTTCATAACAGGGCAGGACCTGTAAGCATTAGGTATGCGGAAAATGCCCAAAAACCCTAAAAGAGTTCTCTGATATTGGAGGCTTGTCAGGAGTTTGACATTGGTTTAAGTGACATTCAGCAAAATGCTATAATACATCTTTCTACTGTCTTACATTAAATAAGTCCTGTAGTTTACAGAATAGCACAAAGAATGACTTGGCTATACTGTCAGGAACACACCAGAGAAAACCTCTGCTCTGTCATTTATATATGCATAGTAGCAGAAATCATATAAAGAGCATTCCCTGAAGTTTTATGGTAAAATAATTATTTCTTCCAACAGTTCTTAAATGAAGGTGGCATTATTTTAAATCCATGAAGTTAAATTAATTCAGAATCCTTTTTCTCTCTCAATCAGTTATAAAACAGAATATTTTTGTTCCTTATCACTAAAAAAAAAAAAAAGCAATGGAAATGAACCAAAAAACCTTCTTATTGCTGTAAAACTGCTTTGAACTACAACTTATAATAGCAGTAGTTGCCAAAGCATCCTCAGCCTGAAAAAGCAACAGAATCAAAATAATTTACTGTCTTGCTTCTACTGAAAAATCTTTCAAAAATCAGTGGAGAAATCCCTCGTGATTTTGCAAGATAACTTCCTATTAGCAAGCAAACACCCAGCTTTTTCTGTATACCTTATCCTCTCTCAGTATTTTTATGACATCACTGCAGAAGAGACCTGAAACTTTCGGGAGACATTTGTTAAACTGCTAGAATATGAAGATTGTGTTTTGAGTTTGCAATGTGAAGTTATAAAAGTCAGTAATTGTTTGGGGTTTTGGCTGGAAAGACTTTTTATTTCAAATGGCATGAGCTGACACTATCATATGATTTCTGTAAGATCTCATTCTTTATAGAAGAAAATTGTGAGTAATTAGGCATTCTCTGCTCTAGGTTTATTAAATAAAATACAACCATTTAGAATTTATAAAGTTGTATTTAAGAAAGGTCTTTCTAGTATGTTGTAGATTGTTAAGAAATTTTTCTTCTTTACTACTTAAAATTGTTTGCATCATTCCAGTTGACTTTATCCATCCTTACACAAAGCTATTTAAGTACAGCAGTAAAATGTCAGTCCTACTAAGGCAAATTCATATATCAGGCATAAAACCAAAGCAAACTGGCTGTTGCATATTCCTAGCTTAAATCTGGTGCACCTGAATGTAATTAAATGCAAATTTTTAGTTAAAACAAAATACCGCTGAAAGAATATCCCTTTAAAGTAGTTTCCCTAGTCACAAAATCTTGCAGGTTTTCATAAGATCTTCAAGATGAAAAATGGCCAAAAAAGAAAGCCTGATCAGGCACTTGGGTCCTCTTTATTCTTTCTGCATGAACTGACCTTCGTTTGAGAATTTAAGAAACTCATTACCACAATGAGTTATTCACATGATAGCAGCAGATAGATAAACTATTTTGCTAGCCTTTTCAGTCAGCTAGAATGTCAAGCATATGTTTCGGTGGCACTGTGTATTTTCCAGCCACTACCAATTAACCTTTAGATGAAGTTCAAGGTGTTGGTACATAACCCTAACTGCTTAACATCCAATTTCCTGCAAGACAACTTTTCAGTCTCTGCATAGCCATGCGTCCTATGTTTAGTTACCCATCCCATGGGTAGTGAGGTTAGAAGTCACATGCTATTTGTAGTGCTGGGCTTGCATTTCTGGAATTGATCCTTCCTGGGTAAGTGTAGATGTGACTACTTTTAGAACATGACGTAAGCTGTGAGCTATGTTCAAGTTTTCTACTTTGCACCCCTTGCCATTTAGATTCCTGACAATTTCTTTTCCAATCTTTTGATCCTTCCAGACAGACCTTGCTTCAAGGGATCACACAGTAAAAGTATTCCCTATTACAGAGAAAAACTCTCCTTGTAATTTTCTACATGTTTAAATCCTATAAGAATCCCAGATTATGGAATGGGAGTTTTACAAATGTGTGTCTTAATAATTGTAATTAAAATTCATTATGATCTGTGCTGCTGTACAAGTTTAGGAGGAAAAATCTCTGTGGATGCTAAGCAAGAAGACAGAACAATGAATACATCAATATACAGGCAGTGGGAAAAAAGTGGAAATTTCTTTCACAGGAACATGAATATTTGGTTTGATCTGGAGCAGTTACTACCGCACTGTAAGAGAAATGCTTATTATTAGTAAGGCCACCCCAACCACTGTTACGATACTCATACAGGTGCATTTGATAATTTGCAGTAGCTTAAGAGAGAGAGAATTGAGAGGTGAAGAGCATTCTGTATATTCCAAATTTGAGCTTCTTATCACCTGTAATTAAGTGGGTGATGATATTAATATTTACTTCTTTGCTTTTATTGACCTGGTATAAGATACCAGAATGATCAAAAATCTCAGCAAGCGTACATTTTTCCTGGTACTATGTCTGTGATTAGGCAATGAGTATTACACCAGAACAAATAACTTATTTCTCCTTGTGCATCCTCCCAACTTCAGTTAATCAATATTTTAAAAGCTTTCTGAGTAAGAGTTTGCATCCAGTTTATTTTCTTCAGTAGCCCATAATGAACCTTTCCTCCGTAAACTTCTGTGGTAACTCTTCTAGTCCATTTAAAATTCTGGCATTCAAACAATCTGATAGCAATGAATTCCACAACTGAAAATTTTGTACCATAAAGAAAGTAATGCAATTTTTTTAGCTCCCTATTTCATTTAACATTCCTGGTAGAAGGAATACCAACTTAAAAAATAACTTCCTATTTATTCTTTCATCGTATCTGTTATTGCATATGAATTTATAACCCAGTCTTCTCCAGGCTGAAGAGTCATAGGCTGTCATCTCACCTCCGGAGTTATAACTTCTTCTCTTATGGAAGCTACTCCACTTGTTTGAACAGCATTATCCCATATTCTTTTCAAGTCCTTTCAGCTTGATTTATTTGAAGATCAGATAAGAAGAACTCTGCATATTATCTATTGTAAGGCTACGCCATGGCTTTAAAAGGGCATAATACCATTTTGGTTTGTTCTCTATTTATTTCTAAAAAGCATTTTATTTGTCTTTTAAGTACCTCTGAGTATGGAGATGAGAATTTCCAAACTATCCCCCAAGTGCTGTTTTTGGATGAGAAGGATAAGAAATGCCCAGATTAGAAGATACCATCAGGTTTTATCAACAGTGAATTTCACCTATTATTTCATTGCTCATTTATTAGCATTACAGTATCTTGCAACTTTGTTACACTTCACTGTTCTGCTTCTAATTACCCTGAATTTTTTTTTCCTGTAGAAATTAGGAAAACTTTTGAAGTGTCAGACATTTTCATATACTGCCTGTATTCATTCTTCAGTGAATGTAATACATTTCAGTTTGCTTCCATTCAGTTTATCAGGTATTGATTTACTTTATCACTTTATTCCAAAACCTATTGTAATGGCTGTCCAGTCTGTGATATTATAGAATCACACCCAAAAAAGCGGAGGGGATGGGGGTGGGGAGGGGGAGAGCAGAAAAAAAAGCTAAAAAAAACCCAAGACACAATTCTTGTAGTGAGCACCATTAGAAAGGAAGAATTAATCTAGGTTTTCTGCTGTGGGCTTGTCTTAAGTGCTGAGTGATCATCTATAGGCATTGAAGACTTTTTTGCTGATTGAATTCTTCTAATAAGTCTAGAATATAAGGTTCTTTTCTGAGTTTAATGTGTTTAGAGAGTACTTCCTTAGATTGTCTTTGACCTGTGTTGGCATGCTTCTGCATCTAACTTCCTAGATACTCTGTTCTTTCTGTTCTTCTGGCCTAGCACAAATTGTAATTTCAAAAGGGTATCTTTTACTGCTAATAGCTTCTTTTTTTTCCTTTTTTTAAGATTTTTTGGTCTGCTTAAAATCTTACTAATGAGTGGTTGGTGTTCAGACCAGCGTACTCTTTTTGGGACACACAAAGAATTTATGTAGACTTGGACAACAGAGAGCAAGCCAAGAATAAGCCACACCATAGCCCATAAATGGAGGCATCACGTTGCTAGCTAATGTAGACACACCCATTGCTTACTCTGATTCTCCTTGCTGTTGTTTGAACACTATCATGGTAACAGCAAACATTTTAAATTTTAAGCTTTTCTTTTTCCTTTGCTTTTAACAAACATATTTGCATTCTTTTTTAGAAATTAAGTACTGGTCTGTGGATTTTATTTTTTGAATGTGTTTTTTTCAAGGATGAAGATAATGAATATTTTACTATGATTATTATAAAATGGCTCCTGTAGGCATTATACTTTAAATCAGATACTGCATTGTTGTACCATTTAACACAAAATGCAAAACAGAATAATATATATATGAATATATATATGAAGAATATAAATAAATGGTAAAAATAATTTACCCAGCAATGAAATATATCAAAGACTGAGGATTCAACACTGAAAATTAGGTATAAAGTCTGCTAAGATGATAGAACACCCTCAAAGAAAAGCATTTTTAATAAAAGCAGTTACACATTCATCTACTACAGGCAAAATTCTAAGTCTATCATAAATATAGCTGCTATTATTATATGACAGAACAGTGAAAAGCAGATGGACCTTATTTGCAATAATGTAGCTGGGCTGAAAGTATTTTTCCGCCTCTCTTCCTGCATTAATAATGACAGGTGGTGTTGGAGATAATTTTAACCAGATTATGATGAGCTGTAGTTCAGATTCAAAGACTTTTTTTCCAGTTTCTCATGCTTGATATATGACTGAACATACTTTTAAATGCAATTCTTCAAAAACAGCATTTGAAGATTTGTGTGCGTGAGAGCTGATGAGGTGCTTGCCTTTTCTGAAAAGAATTCTTTGAAAAACTTAAAAAGGACATATTTCAAAAAAGATTCCTCTGACTTTCATGTGAAGATACCTATTTTGATATGAAAATGCTTGTAAATGGAATTTCCAAATAGCAGATTCCCCCCTTCTGAAAAAAGGATCACAAACTAGATGAAGAATTAAAAAGAATCCTGTGATTACTTTAGACCTTGTAAGCTAACAAGGTAATGTATTAATTGCAAATTGGTTGCAAGGTAGTGATTCTTCTTTTTTAAGAAAGATGTAAGTAGATAAATTTATGTGGTACTTGGTTTACCTCACAGCTCAGTGAGTTACTTTCAAAGCTACCTCAGCCCTTGAAAAGTATTTCAGTTTCTTAACTCATATTCTTTGAGTTTCACCTTCTGTGCTATGTATATTTATGCACATGAATGTATGCAGATATTTGCAAATGGCTGCATATGTTCAAACTTTCTACAGTTGTTTAACTCTAGCAGGAAAGTAAAGTAATATACTGCTTAGACTGTAGTTTATAACTTAAGTGGGAGAAGAATTTGTGAAAAGGTTAATACCGTAAAAGCCCTTTTCAGTGGAATGAAGATGTGTATTGAATATTAAATAGAGAACTTGTGCTTTCTGTCACTTGGTTGTGATGAAAAGTTTCATTTTATGCAAAGAAAAGTCTGTTTTCAAACATATGAAACTGAAGACACAAACAAACCAAAAAAAATGCATTGAGTTCCACCACAGATTTTTTTTGAATGACATCTGAATTACCAAGCTACGTTGGTTGAAAAAACGGTAGCTACGGGTATTTGATCATTTCAAAAGACTTCATTTGCTTGGGAAAAGCAGTATAAAGAACAGTAGTAATTGAGCATGTACCCACTCACGGGGTCTGAATAATTCCAAGTTCTGTGAATGTTTGTTTATTCTGCCTGTTGAGGCTAAAATTTGATGCACTTTGATCCTTCCATCTGAAGTTTCTCTCCAAAAGTTTCTATCATTGCAGGTACATTAGAGCAATAATATGGCGCTGCCTGAATGTGTGTTTGAATTAATTTTTGTATTCCTGTCCCGAGGGAGAGCTGATGGCAGATTACCTGGAGCCCAAGGCTGAGGCTAAAGTCACAGGCTCCTTTCTCCTGTTTGTACATCAAGTGACTTTCTTTGCTAACATTTTTGCCCAGCTGAATCCTCACTCATACTTGCAGCAGGCTTACAATCTGCTTAAAAAGCAGTTTAGGCAAGGGCAGGTCATGTGAGTAATGAGTTCTCTTCACTTGGGCTAGGGTTATACATAGCCACAACTTTAGAGAATCCTTAGACCGGTCACAGTAATGCTTGCCCTTCTCAATGTGAGCTCAGTGAGACTACTGGCAAATAATTCAAAAAACAAAGACATTTCTCCTAAACACATTCCCTGTGATAACTACGTAAGTTCTCCTTTATAACACCTTGATGCATTTGAGGATTGTTCTCATCAAGTATTTTAACTTGTTATGGGTATGATGCATTTGGTAGATCCTTGTGACATACTGTTAAGTCTCACACACACAGTGCAGTTAATCTGCACAGTAACCCTTCAGACATGGGCTTTTTAGTTACAGCCCAAAGTAGCAAGATAATTAGCAATACCAGCAGCTACCTGTTGCTGAAATCGACAAATTTGCCAGGCTATACGTTAACTTAAACTTTCAGCCTTGAATCTGCAATACTGTTATCTTGGTTCCACCAAATGTAATAAATCTAACTAATTTAACTAAACCAGTAAATGAAGTTGTGCAGCTACTTTTATTGCAGTTTAAATGAGGCATTTTTCAATTTAGCATAAATTGGAATCTGTTTAAGCTAAACTGAAATAAACTGCTTTTAAACTGAGTTATACATCCACAATTGAGTTTAACTAATTCACTTTATAAAAGAAAGCTTAAGTTAATAAACCACAAACCTCTTGTGTGAACAGAACAGTATCCTTCCTGTAGAAAACTGATAAAAGACTGTTAAATAACAGTCTTTCTGCCTTAACAGAAAAGTGTAAAAGGAGTCATATTTGACACATGGTAATCAGATTGCATCTGTACTTTGCTGTAATATGCTCAGATAGAAAGTAAAGGTATGAATAAAATTTGTCTTGGTTAGAGTACAACAGCAATTGTAAACACTAAAAAAATGTTGTGTGAGAAAATATAAATAAAGGAATTACATCTCCCTGAAAAGCAAGTGCTTGTATCATTAGGGAGAGGTAAGAACAACAAAAAAAATCATAGTTCAGGGGCAGGATTCTTTGCTGTAATCAACACAGTGGAACTGCAATGATTTACTTATATTATCTACTGATCTGCCTTCTAATATACTAATGAAATTAGATTTATTTCATAAACAGACCTGAATACAGGCCAACAAAGTTTTTAAGAAAAACATTTAAGTAACTATAAAACAGTTACTAGTCTTTCAAGCATGCGCTAAGTTCTATCAAACTCCTGAGTAAAGATAGACTTAAGTACATAATTATGGATTTCTTCCAGCTGGGACTCTGCACCATTAGCTCTAACTATGTAAGCAGTTTTGCCCAGGTGGCCAAGGCGGCTAATGGCATCTTGACTTGTATTAGAAACAGCATGGCCAGCAGGTCCAGGGAAGTGACTGTGTCCCTGTACTCGGCATTGGTGAGACCACACCTCAAGTTCTGTGTTCAGTGTTGGGCCCCTCACTACAAGAAAGACATTGAGGTCCTGGAGTGTGTCCAGAGAAGGGCAGCCAGGCTGGTTAAGGGACTGGAGAGCAAATCTTATGAGGAGTGGCTGAGGTAACTGGGGTTGTTCAGCCTGGAGGACGCTGTGGAGGAACTTATTGCCACCTACAATTACCTGACAGGAGATTGTAGAGAGATGGGTGTTGGTCTTTTTTGCTGAAGCAACAGGTGATAGGATGACGGGGAATGGACTCAAGCTGTGCCAGGGAAGGTTCAGATTAGACATTAGGAAAAAGTTCTTCACCAAAAGTGTTATCGGGCGTTGGAACAGGCTGCCCAGGGAGGCGGTTGAGTCACCAACCCTGGATATATTTAAAAGATGGGAATTGCTTATGGATATTGTTGGACTTAATGATCTCAAAGGTCTTTTCCAACCTTGTGATTCTGTGAAGTATAGGTTCTTTGTTTTATATGGGGGTATAGCTGAAAAAAGAAATTGCTTTTTACTTCAGAATAACAGAGTACCTTGGAAATAATTTTATTATAGCATCCTGTGGCCTCTTGATGGATGAGAAGTGTCTGGAGTATTATAGTTCTGCTGCAAAAGAGCAGCATCTTCTACTTTGTATAGATACCATGGTTCATACCTATAGCAGAAGTGTATTGAAGATCACTTTCATCAGGCTTTGTTATTTTTTTCTACATCTGAACTCTTCCCCAGCAAAGAGCAGCCACTTTTATGCTAGGCTTCTCAACAGCACTCTCACTTGTGCCAAATGCAGTGAGGTGGATCTCCTCACTGTGGCACCAGAAAAGGTGAAACAAACTCTTCATATCTGGAGCCATGGGGCAGTTCAGACACCATTCATACATGACTTAGATTGATCTTGAATCCTTCACTTCAGTAGCCCTGGCCTTAATATTGTCTGGAGGTAAAGCACACTGCTTGTACAAGCAAAGTATGGATGAGTAAGTGATGGACACCTTCTCACCAAGAGGAGAGTCTCCCATTTAAGAGAGAACCCTATCTTTGAAGAGGCATGGAGCTGGAGAGCATACCAGGACACTTAAAGGGAGGACTGTGGCTGTATGTTATGATTGTCCTATAAGATTTTATCAGTGTTATAGCAAGGAGCAAGTCTGAGGCCATAGGTAAGTTCAAAAAGAGATTCTAGTTGATTAGGCATGAGGAAAAAGAAAAAAGGTCAAGATCCATGTAAAGCAGGTCCTGTGTTTCCATAGCAGAAGGCTGACATGGAACGTCTAACTCTTTTTAATCTGTGTGCTTCATTCAGGATAAAATGTTGCCAGAATTCAGTTATTTAAAAATAAATAAGCAGCAGCTTGAATGCAGATAAAGGTACCCGACTCAATTAGGAAGGAATTTTTTTTTTCCCAAATCTGAAAGCAGGCATTATCCTCCTTCAATAGGAAAACACAGCTGTGCCGTGCCGAGATACTAATGCATTCTGCATTCAGCAGATTGTCGGGAAAACAGACATTCTTATTTTGGATACAATTCAAACTTTTGGCAGTGTCTTCCAGCTTCTGAGGTAATTTACATCACTTCATTACAATGCACACACATTGTTCATACCTTGTTATATGCTGATTGACTATAAGTAAGTATTTGCATATTATTGCTCCGTAGCTTATTGAAAGGCATTTCATTTCAGAATTTTAAATATTTAGTGACCAGGTGTTTAACTGCCAAATACAAATTATCACGTCTGTTTCTTATGAGGAAAAAATCTAACCAATCCAGGAAGACATTCTCAGTACCCAACCAGTGAAGTGTGTAGAAACTGTAGTGAGCTAAATTCTGTTCTCATTTAAAACAGCATAAAAATATGATTATTCCTCTGAAGCAAAAAACCACCACCAGATATATTTGATTTTAATTAAAATAGCATGTGGACTCACAGTGTATCAGTATGCTAGTAATAATATTTTATGTTAAAGCACAAATACAATGGATGAAATCACTAGTCGTGGGGTGAAAAAAGAAAGCAAAGGATAAAACTTACTTTTAGCTTTTTGTCCACTGTTGTCTTCATCTTTTCCAAATTATTAACTTTTCATATTTTTTTTCTGATTTGTTTTATGAGATTTTGGTTTATTCGTTTTGTTTGTTTAATTGATGGCTGACAGACTCTTTAACATGTGCGTACATGAAAATAGCTTTATTTTCAAAGTCGTAAGCCATCTTCAAGTCTCTTTGATTCAGTAGCTTTTATTATTTGACCATGGAATGACTATTAAGGTGAATGTAATGGAATCATAAAAAAGATAGATGCAGTCCTGGGTTATGTCAGGTAAGGCATTTCCACTAGAAACAGGGAGATGTTGAAGCAATTTTAGAAGGCATGGCTGAATCTCTATACAAAATACGGGCTATAGTCCCAGTGTTTACATTAGAGAACGAAGTATTCAAAAGCAACAGATGTAAACAAAAGCTATTGGCATGATCAGAGGTTTGGAGAACATGCAAGAGCTGACTAAAAAAGTTCAACTTATTCAGCTGAATAAAGAAAAATCTGTAAGAAAGAGGGCAAGGAGAGTTCTCTTTTCCTGATATCTTTTCCTGCCTCTGTGAATTAGTGTGTTAGAGACTTCCTGAGCTGTAGAAAGCTGTTCCATACTGCCAGCCATCCTTGTCACTTCATGTGTACTCTGAATAGTATTATAATCTCATGTTTGAGATAAGTGTCCTGAAGTGTGTACACAGTATTCAACATTTCCATGCATTATGTATTTGTATAGTGTCATGATTATGTTTTCCATTTGGTCTGATTCTGTTTAGTTGTCTATTCTGTTTATTAGAAAATAATTCAGATTTTCCCTTTGTCACTTTATTGCTATTGATGTTTTCAGATCTGTAATCATTCCAAAATTTCATTCCTGACTGATAATATCTAATTCAGAATCCATTGATAAATTTGTAGAATTCGAGATTTTTTTTTTCCTTGTGTGCTTTACTTTGCAGTAGTTGGCACTGAATTTCATTCACATATTTATCCTGAGACTTACCCAGTCCTGGTATGCAGGCTACATCTATATTGCTAGACTTAAAAGGATTCAGGCATAGACGGCATTGCTGGCTCAAGTCCCTATCCTTGCATTGTTCAGCCAGGTGCCTGACATATTTTTTCTCCTGTGCCAACCAGTCATTGCCTAGACAACTGGCAGGCCCCATTTGGAAAAGAGGTCTGTCAAGAGACTTTTTATATGTGGTAAGCAAGTTTAGCAATGTGCATGCAAGCTACATAGTATCAGCTGTCCTCTGGGCCAGGGCTAGCCCTGGTCTTCTTTATTTACTAGTATACACATTATGATAGCAAGCAGGATGGGAAAAGACACAGAAAATTAAAATTAATTTTACACATGAAATTCCTGACATGTACTTAGGAGACAAGTCTTCAATGTCCAATGTATTTACAGTCATTTGAATGGAGCTTCCTGGTAATCACTGCATAGCTTAGCTTAACAATTGAGTTTTTATAGTATTTAAAGAAAATCTGCTGCTGCTTAAAGCTGCTGCTTTTGTCCTATTCTCATAGAGAGGTAATAGACCAGTTGCTCAGCAGTGGTTGTAACCTCATCCCCCCTCAGATTTGCCTTTATGTTGCTGAAAATCTTGAACCATTTACTCAGATTTTCATGACTGCAGCACTTCAGCTCTGTTCTGCTACAGGCATCTCTGCCAACCCACAACTTTTCAGGGGACTAGTGCCCAGAACAACTGTTTGAAATACTCCAGTTGAGTCATTGCCAGCACTGAGATGAAAAACCTATTGCCTTGCATATCTTACAAAAGATAACGCTCTTTTGCTTCTTAATATGGTGTTTGCTACTTCTACGGTTGTGAGAGTATCAATAGGGTATTTGCTACTTCTATGGCTAAATTCTGGATGTCAAAACAGCTGATAGACATAATTAACATAAAAGGCAGTGCTTCCCGTGGTTCTATCTACCTGTCTTTCCTAGATTAGCTATAACTGTTGGTGTTAGTCATTCCAGTCAGTATCCTGGTGATTGTCACTTATCATGTGTTTGACTCTATAATAGGATTTCCATTTCACCTGCAAGTTTCCTGTACCTCTGACCTCACCATATAGATATCCATCAGTCAATTCCTCACTGTGGAAACCTGTGAAGAATAATGTAATCTCACCACAACCACCACCATGACCATGGGGTTTAGGTTTTTTATTTTATTTGTTTATTTTGAATGGTTTGGGTTAGAAGGTGCTTTAAAGATTACCTAGTTCCCACCTGCCTGAGGTGGGCAGGGGCAACCTCCACAAGACCAGATATTTTCATTAAAACTGCAAGGTGGTATGATATTCTCAAGGTGAAGATATTCTCCCTCTTTCCTGACATGACCTCTCTCCCTTCTTACCAGTTCATTGAACTGTATCCCAGAATCAAAGCAGCCAAAATACTCTTGTCAACATCATTGCACAATTAGGTATTCAACTCCACATTTCACTTGCTCCTCACTGTGTGTCTTCTCTTCTGACTCTTTCCTAGCAAGTAAGGACAGACCAAAATCTCAAAAAATGCAGACTTGTCATGTGAATTAAAGCACCAAATCTTCTGGTTTCTATTTTTTAATCTTCATATAGCCATTTGTAAACCATAATATTCAGGAATAAATGTAACCTTTATGAAGTCAAGTGCACAGGGCTGACAGAAGCCCACCCGCCCATCCCCTCCCCCATGTGAAAGAGATTGTACTAGTGGTACTTAGGAAATGGATGTACTTTCCCTGGCTTGAAAA
>VZTU01022762.1:28124-81638 GCA_013400835.1 Zapornia atra
CTTGAAAATATTCCTTTTAAAAAGCCCTTCAGAAGATAGGCAGAGACGAAACACTTCTATCCACTGTAGTTCTTACACTTGCAGTGTAGCTGATTCCTACCAATCACCTCCAAGATTTCTAGGTGCCAAGATTATCATTTATTTTAAGCAATCTGGACTATCTTAATCAGATGCCTATATTTCATTACAGTGAATAGGTATGCCTTCTTTATTCATGGACTTTGAAAGAGAATGATTGATGAATGGAGTTTCTTAATCAGAGATAATGATTAAAACTTCAGCTTTTAATACTTACTCTAGATTATAGACTAATTTATTTTACTATTTTAACTTAAAGCACTGCAGTCATAAATGTTTCATCAGACAAGTTTAGAGTGTTCAAACTAGAAAAGTTTGACTCATGTCAGATGACAGCTAAAAGTTTGGTTGAAGTGCTAAGGACTGTTTTGTCTTGCTTTTGCATCACGGTATCTTATTTTGGGCAACTTTTTCAACTAAATAAAAAAGAACAGTTTAGTCTGGAAGACTTCTAGATGTTTTCTTTCCATTTCTATGAATTACTGAGGCTAAGTAGAGAGGCGAATGTGTGCATAGAGAAGGAACGAGCTCTTTGTAAAATAAGCACCCCCTCTATGAACTGGTAGCCTAATAATGACCATTAGTGTCCTCCTGTATCTTCCAAATATAAATAAGTAGATAGTTTGTTATTAGGAAAATATTTTTCTGGTTTAATTTTTATTTTCTTCATGCCATGCTGGAAAATATATATGTTTAAATCTTCATCTGCTGACAAGCAATGATCGTGTTTAATACACAGGTTCTAGCAAAGACCATTTATGTGAGGTAGGAATGCCAGATGTTTCTTGTTGGTTTATTTGTATCTTCTTATTATTATCAGTGTTGCATTTAGAACTGCAAGGTTCTATGTTTTTACATACCTGAAATGCCAAAACAGAAGTTTTGAATACATTAAATATTTTTTTTTAATTTAAAATTAATCTTAAGGGCTAGTATATTATGCTTTAACAGCAAACCAAATCTAAATCAGTCAAGTTATAAGCAATTAAAAAAGAGACTCTAAGATAAGCTTGATAAAGGATCCATAAGAAAGGGTCTAAAGCCATTAAGCGCTAAGCTGCTAAGATGTAATAGATATTAAGAATTCTTTTCAACATTTTCCTGAGGTTCCTATAGGAAACAATTGCTTTTATAAATTTCACTTGTCTAATTTTCTTTCTATTTTTCTAATGCATGTAAATACAACCCAAAAGTATCTAGATTCATCTTCATGCCTCCTGTTTTCCTGTGGTGCACACAGAGAGAGAGCGAGCAGCTATTGGCCTCACTGGCTGAAGGCAGTTTATTTGAACTTCCATAAAGTTTTCTGCCTCTTCTATGACAAATCATTTAAATGGCCTTAGCTAAAAAGCTGCCTCTTCATGAGAAAGTTAAAAGTCCTGTACATAGTTTCATTAAAACTTACATCTCAACTTTTAAACCTTTAACTTTGGGGTCCCAGCATTCATTAGCCTCACAGGGGAAAACAGATGCCCTTCTTTTAAACTAAAACTATTAGGATGCAAAATTGTGAATATTGGACTGTCCAAAACTCGATGCTTTTCCTGTTAAGCTCTTGTCTGAGCATGATTAGAATGATAACAATTGTTTCTGAAGCTTGGTGGCTTTTAAATACTGTAGCAGATCCCAGGAAACCACCTCCTATCAGAGTTAAGATAAATGAGGTCAGAAAGATTTCCTGTGGCAAATCATTGTTTTTACATGTTGTGCTTGAGAGAGTCCTGCTTTGGTATGTTTTAAGTTTTGAATGCCATCAACCACTCATGTGCACAGAAAATTAGCATATTGATTTAAGAAACAGAAATCGATGTTCATAAATCTGTTTTTCTACTTCCTTGTCTGGGGGGCTTACAAATATGTCAGCAGGTATGCCGAGGCCTTGCTTTAGCTTCTTGGAATTCATTTGCCTTATTGTGCTATTATTTATGTCTACCTGATTGCCAAAATAAAGAGGATGCCCAAGTTATGTTATGTATTATTTTTATTTTATTAACTCCAGCCTTGGTCTCTTATTCCCTTTTTCTTGCTCAGTGCTATTACAGACATTTCATTTATAAGTGCTATCAGCAGTTATGAAAGAGCAATAAAAATGATTGAGGGTCTGGAAGGGGCTGATTTATGAGGAAAAGGAGAAGAGCTAAATATGGAGTGCCTGTCTAAATAATGATTCATGAACGACGTGCCAAATATCTCTAAGTGTTTTAAGAGGGTAAATGAGAGGGGAATCGGGCAGAGTGGTTCAAAGAGAAGTAACCACAAGTGACTGAATGGAAGTTAGTAAAGGAAGGATTTAGGCATGTTTTTCTTTACAACCATATTTTTCTTGCAGTAAAACTCCGTGCAATACGAAACAATCTCCCAGGGGTACTTAAAGCAGTGCTGCAACTTAACTGGATCAAACATACCATCAAGATGCTTTAAGAAACCACTCTTCTTTAAATCAGTAATATCTGTAAGAGTTGCTTTTTTACAGGTACCTCAAAGTGCTCTGCAGCCAGTACTTAAGACCTTATGACACCTTTTGTGTCAGGTGTGGAAACAGTGTTAGTGAGCAAAATCAGTCTAGACACAGATGTTTACAAAGTTTGACACAAATCGCTTGCAACTTTCATCTTAAATGCTTTAGTTGGAATCACAAAATTGGGAAGAAAGAAATGCTTTGCCTAGCAGCCTAGTTAAAGTGCTCAGAAAATCTCAGCCCCCAGTTCCATCACCTCCTTTATTTATAGATATTCGCCACTATGTCTGTTATTTCCTAGAGGAAGGCCAGTCACCCATGTATAGAGCTAATGACTATGAAGTTTTTGAGGTACATTTTCAGCTTGTTAAGCTATCCTGCTTCCTAGAAAATTCTTCTGCCTGAACTGCAGTACTGAGAGTGACTGTAGCATGACAACCCTGGCAGTCCTTTGTTGTTTCTCAACAGAGAAGGGAGGGTAACTCCCAAAACCTGGAAAGTTTTCTGATCCTGATCATTCTGGTCATATCACATAGTCTGATGTCGTGTAAAATGTAAAAGGGTGCCAAGAACTAAAATGCTTCATTCATCCCCAGCAACATTTTTCTTTTGTTTTACAGAAAATATTGTATTCACTCCAATCTGTGAATACTTTTTTTTCAGTTCAGCTTCCAAACAAAAAAAATCTGACTGAGAGCTGCCAATCATATGTAAAGATGCTGCCATTCCTTTAGAAGTCTCAAGCATCTTTCTACCAAAAAAGCCAGATGACCTAAAAACATTAACAGTAATAAGATTAGTGACAGAAAGCCAACCACCAAATATCTCTCAAGAATACTAGTGAGACAAGAAAGAGGGAGGAACTTTGAATCCTGGGAAGTTGTTCTCCTCTTTTTAGAATACTCGGAATGCTCTTATTTTTGCAGTGTGGAATTAGAAAGACAAGTAGTGACTGTGTTTCCCCTACTCAGACATTTTATAACCTTATTTCCCTATTAGAACATCCTGCTGGGTTGGTAGTGTTCAAAAGATGTAGTTCTGTTTCAGTGCCTTCTTAAGATACACTTTTCAGGTGGTGAGGAAACGATATAGGATGTTGTCTCTGTAAGTGGATATACAGAATCAGAGAGTGGCTTAGGTGGAAGGGTCTCTGGAGGTCATCTGCTCCACCCCTCCTGCTCAAGCAGGTACATTTAATATAAGAGGTAGTCCAGTCCCTTAATCATCTTTGTGGGCCTTCTCTGGACTCTCCCCAGAATGTCTGTGTTTGCCCTGTACAAGGGAGCCAAACTGGAACCAACACTCTGGGTATGGTGCCACCAGCGTCAAGCAGAGGAGAAGTATCACCCCTCTCAACCTGCTGACAGCGCTCTTCCTCGTGCAGGATACTGCTGGTTGCCTTTGCTGTAAGGGCTCATATTCAACTTGATGTCCAACATGTTCCCCAGGTCCTTTTCTGTAAAGATGCTTTCCAGCTGGTCATCCTCCAGCATATATACTGGTGCCTGAAGTTATCCTTCCCTAGGTGCAGGACTTACTTTGTTAAACCATGAAGAGGTCAGGGTAATGATACTCAAGTTTTAAAGGCAAGAAATATTTTTTTTCCTACCATTCCTTTTTACACACATCCTCTTCCCAATTTGCACTTTGTCTGGTCCTGCACTGTTAACAAGGAAGTTGTCTTTTCACAATTGGCCTGCTAACATATACTAATTCAAATCTTGCCATGAATCCTGTTAATTTGGACTATAGAAGATTCATTCAAGATCTGTCAGGAATCATTATGTTTGGTCTGATATTTTTGTTTCTTCAGAGGAAGATGATATCTGAAGGTCTTTTGATTTTTAACATGTAAGAACTATTAACTTCCTTTATGACTGCTAATTTCATGTCTTGCAGAAAAGACTTTCCATTAGCTTTCATATTTTTCTTCTTTTACATCATAGTTCTTGCAAGAACTAGAGGACTTGTTATTACCATAATAAATTATCCCTAACAGTATCAATGAAACAACATTCAGGAGAAGAATGGTTTTTTTATCATCCAATCCTGGATCCTAAAAGCTATTTTGGACTGGCATAGGTTTATGTACCAGTGTTAATTACAGAACCAAGTGATATATTATTATTTTCTTTCTGGAATACAGTGGTAGGTGTAGAGGTTGCAGCATATATCATCTGTGTTCATAGAGAAGTATGACTAATGCAGTGTATATCAAAAAGAAATCTATCCTGAGGAACTATGCATGAGTCACAGAAGCTATTGTATTATATTTAGAATAATAATCAGACAAGAAATAACAGACTCCCAAAATTTAATGAGGTCATTTAGTTAAAAAGTGTATTCCCAGTTTGTGTCAAGCTACAGGCCAGTATTATATGTGCTTGGGTCCTTTTTTCCTTTTAAATTCTTTTAAACAGCCATGTGCAATGGAGCTATAAATTACCATAACATTAGTCCATAACCTTAATGAGGTAATATGAGGTGTCTGCAGTTTTGTTTTGGAATCATATAGCCTGCATATTATAGGAATCATTGTGGTGAAAATAAATATCTCTAATATAGATTGCCTTATAGGTGAGTAACCCTCATTCTGTCACTGCAAGTGATAAAGGCAACTTTAAAAAAAAAAAAAAGCTTCAAAGATGGCCATGCCCAGAGATTCAATACAAACAGGTTTACCTTTTAAAAAAGATTTACCTTTTAAAAAGTCAGGAGTCAACAAAGGTGCATTCCTTCTTCCTTCTACTCAGAAGAGAAGTAATGATGGGTTAAACGCCAAAGTAACTGCTGCCATAGAATCCTCTGAAATGACAGCCTTCTTGTTTCTGAGCTGTTTCTGGAAAAGGAAATACAGGTTCTAGTAACTTAAGCAAAAGAGCAGGTTACAAGTATAATTCCCGTTCTTTGGGGATTTAGGGTGTATTTTTTCCACTTTTCCTTCTGGAGCACCATAGCTTCTTCTGTCCCTAATATATATCTGAAAAAAATGCCACCTTTTTCTTCTTTCTTTTTTTTTTTTTTAATTTTATTTTTCTGAAAGGTAGATGAGAAAAGTAGTGGACTGCCAATAATGAATGCAGTTTTTTACTATAAGATGCAGTGACATGTTATTTCAGCTTGGTTTATATATATCTCTAAGGTGCAGGAAAAGCAAAAGCTACAAAATCCTGTTATTTTGAACTATTAGTGAAATTTTGTATGGAGAGGAGATCTGGGCTTATTGAAGAACATGCTTGCTGAACCACAAATAAATCACTATAAAAGAAAAGGCTCTCTAAATGTTAATACCATCATTCTTTTATACATTCCATCAACTTAAGGACTGTCAGGCTACAGGGTACCATGTAGGATTATTCAAGAGGTGATAGTCTCTTGCCATAGAAAGAGAGATAGTTCAGTACAGGATTTGAAATAATACTGGGGAATCTTTTTTCACTCCATGTTTGTTTGTGGGGTTTTTTTCTGAGATCTCTTTCATCTGTTAATAACTTAACCATACACACAGGGCAACATAAATTAATTATCTTAATATTTCAGTTGCTAATTATATTATTTACTGCTCCAGTCCTGGAGCTAGCTTCTAGTTCTGAGTTAGTTGACATTGTTGGCTATTATCTAACACTGCACAATAGGACAAATTGCTTTAAAAGCAAACAAACAAGCCAAACAAAGCAAACAAACAATGCACAGGAAAAAGGCGGGAGAGGTTTTTTTTTCTCGAAAGGTTTTCTGTTTAGGCCATTAATTACCTCCTTAAGGAAATCTTAAAATGTCACCTTCATGATGTGGTCTTTGCTATCCTTGACATTAGACATGCAAAAACAAGAGGATAATTTGAAGATTTTCATTTAGGATGCTCTGCACTTTGCACAATATACTAGATACAGAGAATCTGATTTCATCATGTAGCAGAAAATGAAATGCATTAGCATTAAACGAAGTACTTTGTTGATACTTATCTTATTGAAGAAAAGGACTTCGGACTGATGCCAGCATGTTTGGTAATTAATTGTGGTGGTCAAAAACCATGATGCTGTCAAAGACTCACAACTTCTATACAATGCTGGTGTGTTTTTATCCCCCACAGAGATAACGACTGGGTTGCTAGGAAACTTGCTTGAGTTTAACAAAGAGTAATGTAGGCATCTCATCTGTGGAAATTATGTGTGAACCAAAAGCTGTGTTACTTAAGGAGCTACTTACCCTAAAATGCCTTTATTTTTGGTTTACAACGGTGGACAGGAGCACCTGTCTCTGTAGAGAAATGTTTCAAGACTGATTTTTTAGAGTGTATAAATGTACCTTAATCTAAGTCCAAAGCATAGACTTCCCCGAGACTTGATGGGATCATTTCATTACCGGAAACACACAAGTGTTCAAACTGTATCAGTGAAAGAACAGGGAACCTTACCTGTCTTGCCCAAGTCTGACTCTAATAAACTAATTCTGCAAATCCAACACTACGTAAGCAGAAAGGGCGCGTGGGACGGAGGTATGCTTCAGTGTTGTCCTTTAAGAAAGGGAACCTCAGTTCTTGTTCTTGCTTTAGCCTGAAGACCAGGTTTTCTCCTGTTTGGTGCTGTCCCTTCACCTATGCAGTCTTTCCCCTGGAGCTAAAAAAGAGGCAGCTTCAAAAACCTACTTGTGCTTTTCCCACTCTGAAATACAGCAATCCTAAAGATCATTCAGACAACTCCAGGGGCAGGAGCCTTACCTAGATGTTGGGGACTCTAGAAGCTGCCCTCACTGCAGTACCACCCTTAACGCGGGGTTTAGAAAAGGTTTCTTTTCAGGGATGAATCTATATGAAGGTAGTGAAGACAGTGATATACCTCTCTTCTTACTTTAGGGACATTTCCCACCAGACCACAGTTTTAATCTGCTTCATTCCTGCTACCCAGAACTTTCCACACACACACCCAAGGTGACAATCTGGGTCTGTAAATTTTTTGTTAAAAAAAATCTGTAGAAACATTCTGTGTCTTGGTTGAATGCTATTGGGTTTATCCTTTTTGAATTGTATTAAAATTTTCTGTGAGCTTTCTCTTCTTGAAGTAACCATGGCAGCATAATTACCTTACCTGCTATTTCCTTCTTTCCCCTGTTATCATTTTTTTTTCTATGGGGTTGTAAGTATATATAAAAATAAAACCCTGCTTTAAAATAACATTAGGATGCTTTGCTGACATTTCTACCCTACCAGTTTTATGATCACTGAGAGTAGATTTGCTTTTGGCAATGGGAGTATGACAGCTATCACTTGCACTGTGCAGGCCACTTTAGCATTGTTGCGATCATAGAAATAGCATCAAAAACTGATGTCTGGTGCTCTTCAGTGGAACAATTTATTTCTATTTCTTGCTGTCAAAATAATAATGATATAAGTTTAAAATAACAAGTCAAAGAGAAAATGAAAACAGACCTTTTATGTTTCAGCCTATTTACCAGATTTCTCACAGTCAGCATCTGAAATCATAGATATTCAGGATGTTGAATATGTGCTCCAAGTGTGCTGGTGAATATAATTTTTTAGTTTTAAGCATCATTTTAGAGGGAAAATTATTTCTCTAAATTTCAGTCACAAGTACTCACTTCACTTATCAAACTGATTTTTCTAGAGACTTTGGAAATGCCTCTGTTGAACTTAAATCACAAGCTCCTTCCTCTTTAGGGCTTTAAATATATATTTTGGTCAGAAAAAGCGCCTTTCAGAAAAAATATTTATATAGTCAACAAGATTAATCTGAAAGAGAGTGGTGGTGAAGTATTCCAGTCCTCAGGCATCCCAGAAGAGATAAATAAAAAAATTTAGAGAGATTGTGGTCTATATATATTTAAAAAAAAGAAGAAGAAGAAAAAAAAAAAGTAATGAGAACAGCATTTTTAGTGTTATTAAAGCAATTGCAGAACTGAGGTGTGACGAAGAAGATGAATGTAGCTATCCTGACTATAAGAGAAGAATCTGGAAAAAATGAGATAGAGGACATTCATTAAATATTTGGGGATTAAATCTGGTAACATCAGAAAAGTTTTCTGAAAGATAAGTAGTTTATATCATACCTCCTGTCTGTACATAAGGTAGGCCACATCGTTATTAAAATTTTATGGCATAGGAATGTAATTGTTCCAAAATTACAAACAGTAATCAATATGGTAAATTCAATTATTGATCACTATCATAAAAATGGATTTGTGAATTTGTCCAATTCTGCATGACTGAGTTGGAAAGAAGGAGAAAGAATTAAAGGATTCTTGTTTTGAAAAGATCTGAACTGAGAAATGCCGGTCTTTCTTGAGGATTAACACGTTTCAGTTGAACTCAGAAAGCCCAGAAAATTGGTGTCTTCAGATTCTTCAAGATCAAATATGCCACTGACTGAAATTTTCTCTAGTGATGAGCAGAAAATTGATGAGTCTGATGATCCTGCAAAAGAGACATTTTTATTTCATCATCTTCATTGAAACATAGTCACAATGTTAATTGATGATTCTTCTCCAGAGCTTTCAGCAACATTTTAACATCTGCTATATTCAGGAGTAGTTTTTATCCATTTCCAACATCTAAAACACTGCAGAGATCAATCTGTGCTGTATGACATAAAAAAAAAGACTGGAAAGCAAAAGCTTCAACTTGATCAAAATGTTAGTTTCATTTTATATCAATAAAATTGCCTTCAATTGAATGAAATGAGCATTAAAAATAGCAAACAGAAAGCTTACATTCAAAGATATGCTAAAAAATTTGGTAAGCAAAAATAAAAAAAGGTGGTGATTAAGCAAGAACTAGGGCTCAGGTCTTATGAAGGTTGTGACCACCTAAAATGTATTGAGCAACAGAAATACTAACTGTGACTTAATAATAATTATTCAGCTTCATCTGACCATGAAGGCATTATCAAATACATCACTGACGTAAAAATCCTTTGGTGCCAATGACTGTGCACATGTCCAGAACTGCCTTCCTGTTTCTCACCTAAAATCTATGACTTCTTTGTCTGTGTCCTCTAAAGGATCTAATTCTTAACCAAATACAAACTGAATTTTTTGTGGCAGTCTAGTGGTTAGATTTCTCATAGAGGAAGTAGGTCATCTGGATTTACTTCTTTCCCATGCCAGCATTTAAACACCGTCCCCCCAAAAAAAAAGTCTCCCAACTCCTAGAAAGATGCCTTAGTCAACCACTGATGCAGCAATACTTGAGTAAAAATCTCCAATATTTTGAAGCAAACACTCTGCAGTGAAGAACTCAAGAAAGGGCGTGTATAGAGAAGGGAGCACAAGTCTATAGCCCTGTGATCAACGCATTGATCTTAGAAGAAAAATATACTCATTCTGTTCTGTTTGTGCATTTTCTGTTTCAGTGTCACTGGCTAAGATATTGAATAACAACTCTTAGAGAACAGATCCAAACCCCAGTCTTTCCTTTTCTGATGACTATGAGGGTTGGAACTCTGTGATCCTTGGGGTCCCTTCCAACCCATACCATTCTCTGATTCTATGATTACTGTACTTCCTAAAGCACTATGGATTGAATTCTTCCCTGCCATGGTAGAACTTCAGAAAGATAGCCTCAATGTATCTCGAGCCTGATGCAAAATTTAGGTTGGACTACCTTCACTTTTACATTCAGGACTTGACAGAGAGGGTTGGATACCAAACAGAAAGAAATCACTTAACATAGGAGTCAATATAAGATTGATATAAGGCAGTTTCTATACAAGGACTTTTTTATATGTCCTGACATTTCTTGTTAGCTTGTTCACTGTGTGAGACTTTTAGGTTACAGTTCCAGTACTTAGCCCAGTAAGTCCAGCTATCATTGAGGATCAACATGCTTAAAATTTAAATGCTCCAACACCCCACTTATGGTCACCTAAGTTGTACGTTAGAGCTATCACTACATAACGCAGCAACTGTAGTAATACTAGTTGGTTAATCAGGCATGACATCTGGTCTAAAAATCCATACTGTCATCCTTACAGTTAAATATTCTCATTACTAAAATACCCCATGCAGAACTCTGTGTCTAGGTTGCTAAGGATGCAGTTTGTAAATCCAGTGGCTGCAAAACAAGCTCAGTGCTAATTTGGCACTACCACTCCGTTAGATACAAGTGCATCCCATTGGGAGAGATTTTCATAGCAAAGCTGTTGGTAATGAGGACCTGACTTGCACACTATGGAGGATTCAGGTTCAGATCCCATGAATTTAATGCCCATAGGAGTGGGGCGTTATTGGGAGGTTCCTACAGTACATCTGGTTTATTTTGCCCAAGAGGGTTCCTATGCAGAATTTCTGGCTCTACTCTGTGAACTGAGCCACAGCAGGTGAGGTGATCAGCAGTGCTGTCCCAGACTGAACCACTAAACTAATCTCACCCCTGTGATGTGAAAAACCTGAAAAATTGGGATTTTTCAAAGTTCAAGAGGATTCATCGATGGCTACATGAAAGCATGTGGCCTTGGGAGTGCCCTGGGTTGTGTGGTTATTCCTGAAGGCCAGGCAGTTCTGACACCTTCTGCGAGGGGAGCACTCACCTCTGCAGCAGCAGTTGCACAGCAGGCAGCACAACCCAGGCTGGATCAGCACCTACATAAGGGAAAACCTATTGTTCCTATGACAAGGCCTTTAGTTGAATATTAAGGAACCAGAATTTAGGCACCTTTTTATACATAGGTGTCTTTTGTGCAGTGCTATGCAACTGTGCTGTCAGTGTGACTGGACACACAAAGCTGTAGAGCACATAATGTAGTCAGAGAAAGACTGTTCATCCAAAAGTAGCTACCTATCTTCTGGTCAACTGAATCACTCTTTAGGCACCATTGACTATCTCCATTGACTGCAGCATAGTATTATAGGTCCATATCATCATAGAATGATTTGGGTTGGAAGGGACTATAAAGACTGCATAGTTACAAGCCCTCTGCCATGGAGCGGGAGACCTTCCACTACATGGAATACATAAGAATGTAGACAGTTATCACACAAGCAGACACCTATGTGAGACATTAAGTATCTCAATCTTTCACTGGATTTTTTTCTTGAAATCAGAAATTGGCCATTCTGAAGTTCCTGAAGAGTTTTATAAACACCAGCAGAGTATTCTTCCTCAAATCATTCACATTAGGATTATTCAGATCAATATGAACCTTTATAAATGGTGAGCCTTTATGAAGGAGTAGATTTTGAAAGGGCAAATAATTTCAGCAAGAGAATGTCAGTGTCTCAAAATAGACTCAAAAAGCTATTTTCCCTTCTCAATGAAACTAGATTACTTAATGCTGTGTGTTTGCAGAATGGTGGGGGTTTCGTTTACAACATTGATTTATTTTTGAGTTTGGAATAAATATGCTTATGGAGTAAATTGAGGATTTTCAGTTCTACAGAATTTAAGTAAGATAGTAATTTTTAGAAGTGATCAATTTGCAGGGAAATCTTGCAGCCAATGAAAAATTCTTCCTCTCTTTGGCTGCCATTATTCATCCTCTGCAGAAGAGCAGTAACTCATTTCTCAATGTGCTGAGGGACAGATTGTTCCTCTTCACATGCAACAGACACAGACAGTGCCTCACAGCTGAGAGGCTAGGGTCATCTCACTATACTTAAATCACTTCTGTTAGCTTTCCAGCTCTTGTTTTACTCTGTTTGCTTCCTTTTACTTCTACATCACTTATCTTGAAAAGTGGAGGACAAGCAGAGGGCCAAAGTTCTTCTGTGAGAGGCAAAGAAAGATTTTATAGCTACAGATGGGAAAGGGGGGAAAGGCTGGAAGATGGTAAGCAGGGACATCTGTGTTTTAAGAATGAATTGAACCGTCGGGGAATCAAACTTCAACATGTTATTATTGGAAGGTTAACTGCGGAATGAAAATGTTTCTTAAAATTTGGTTGATACAGAAGTGTAGCATTTGAAAAGAAAAACTCTTTCAGAAACAGGAAAAGGAAAGGCTTTGAAAGGGATGAAAGTGGTAAGGTGGGTAAAATGCTGAAAGCGTTTTGGAAAATAGGTAGATGAGTCAAAATACAGATGGTGGTATCTGAACAGGAGAAAATCAAATTCACAACACCCACCTTTTGGAGGAAAAATGTACCAGTAACTGGCAATAAAATTCATAAAGGATGGGGCTGTATGCTCATGGGAGAGGGAGAAAGCAAAGAATGAGGCACTCTGTGACTCTGTGTGTGTGTGTGTGCGCGCGCACACGTGTGTCTGTATTTGTAGGGGTTTTATATGGCTAAGAGTACCTTCTCCTTCTTCTCAAAGTTTCTCCTTTTATTAAACAAAAAAAAAAAATATATATAGGCTTTTAGTAATTAAAAGCCTTAAACTAGGTAATAAGAACCGGTGAAGGATAAATTTTAGCTGAACTACTACCTTAGAGGCTGAAGAAAGGCTAAATGTCTTTCAAAAACTTTTGTTCCTCTCAAGCCTTGATACAGTGGTCTGATACTCAGAAATCGCTTGCAAATTTTATGGAAAATCTGTTTTGCTAGAATGAGAAGCACTTGTTGCAGTCGTGTCAGGGTGTTTGCATTTTTAACACAGAGTGTTCCTGTAACTGAGAAGTGGACTCATTAGGTTTATCTGCTGTTTTATACATTTGATGCATACCATAACCTATGGCACATGACTGCACAGGATTTAGGGAGAAAGGGCCTTCCCTGTTCTCTATTCCTGACAATACAAACTTTAATTTCTAACAAATTAAGAACTAGAAACAGTTATTTGAGGTAACTTTATGTTAAAATTGTTTTCAGAAACTTTGATTATAGTTGAACAATTTGGTTTTTCCCTTTGATTCATATAAATTTATTGAAGACTGAAGTTTCGTAGTCCAGACATATTCAGATTGGGTCAAAATTAGCAAATGCTTTTCATCAAGAAAGAGGAAGATTTCATTTTGTGGGAACATTGTCTAGATAATTGTTTTGACTTTTATCTTTGGAAAAAAAAAAGATTTCTTCTTTTCTTTAAGCAATTCTAGGGTATCTTTTCAGAAGTTTTAATCAGCCTTTCAATATGAAATGAATGCTTTTGATTTAAATCATATTGAAAAGTATAATAATAATTAGGGCTTATTAATTTCATTCAATAATCATTGCCCACTGATTAGGGAAGTGTTTTTGAATTTATTTTTGCACTGAAATTCATGTATAAAATACACATCTTTATTATTTCTGTGATGAAATAATAGATAAAATGGCTTCATTGGAAAAAAACGTTTCTTTTTCACAGTCCAATTACTTGACGATATCATTTTTGCACTTTACATATATAATAGGAATGACTAATACTCTTCCTTGCTTTCAAACACTTCAACTGTGCTTGACATGGAGAAAATGTTATTCATTACATGGCTGCTAACACAGTTTCTGTTCATTGACCCCAATTATACAAGCTATCGCTGCTCAGGCTTAAGAAAGCACTTAGGTGCACACTTGAGTTCCATTAATGGAACATGTTGAATGGGGAAAGGCAGACACAGGCTCGAGTGCTTTGCTGAACAGGGCCCATCTTAGGCACTAGCCCTGCCAGCATTAACATCTCGTGATACAAGAGTAATCGCATTGATTCCAGCAGGGCAGTGTGCACAAATAAAAGGTCAAAATTAAGCACAAATCTGAATATTGGAAGAATCAGAAGCTTAATGTCTGCCTGTGTAGTTAACTGCAGAGAAGTGTAAACTAGCAAAAGCAAGCTAGCCACATTCATCTGAGCTCAAATCTCATGACAGCTGGGGTAAGTCTGGGAGGATACTGTTAGACTGTTTCTTGAACATCCAGTGTCTGCTGCTTTAGGCCATCATACAACATTGCACAACGTCGCAGGTTCAGTTTTGGGATATCAGAGCAGGAGAAGCCTTGGCAAGAGCTGTTCATACCTCTGCATTAAGCACCTATATCTCAGTCACAGTCTATGAGGACCAACAGGGTAGCTAAAAAAAATCATACACCACTCCACAGTTCATATCGAGCTGATGGAGGTGGGACATTGGAAACATCTTCCTAGCTTTTACATGGGACAGGATTTCCCCAGAACGGGATTCCTCATGAACCGCTCACTTACATTAGGGGGCAAGGCCAGATGGGTGTTATCTCTTGAAAAGGAGAAGTGGTGATGTTGGGCAGGGAAAACAAGGAAATTAAACTAATTTTCTTGAATTTGTGTGTGTTTGTGTGTGCAATATTCAGACATTCCAGAGATCAAGGGAAGCTAACAGTAAGGATCTATGGTTTAAAAAAAAACCAAACAGAAAACTTGTGTCTGCACACAGTACAGTTTTCAGATGGGCAAGGAATTTGTAAGGAGACAGTATCTATAATTCTGCACTAGACCATAAGCCACGTTTACAGTTTGTCATCCACTTCACTTTGATTATTCTGTGTTCTTATCACTGAAGTTTTTACTTTCACATGACAGTCCAGTGAATTTAACACAAACATCTAACTCCTGTCATTCTTGACAGAGTCACCCATCCTCGTAGATGGGATTACACAAAACAGCCTTTCTCTCTCTTATGTCATTATGAAAGCAATGCGCTGAAGCTTCAGGTGCAGAATGTGATGCTAAAAATATAACCTGCCAACAAGGAAACAAATGTATAAATTGCCTTTGGCCAGCCATCATATTTAATTGTTTTCCTAAACTGTATTACCTCCTAGGCACATGCTGCAACACTCTTGTATCAGAACAGATAATACAGCATCGTGATTTTTCAGGGGGAAGAAAGGGATTTTAATGAAAATGCCACATTTAATAAGAAAGCTCAATAATATTCAGTCTTGGTTGTTCCAGCTGAGATATTAATGTCTTGCACTTCTTTCTGGAATTCAATAACTGAAAGGGAAAAAGGTAAAGATGGAGAGTTACAGAACACTTGGCTGTGCTAAGCATATAAGATCAGTGGAAATGTTGGTGGAACAGATCTAACAACATTTGCTCTTTAAAGATTTTTTGTACTATTTTTCAAGTTAGCTAAAAGGGAACGGAACTCCTCATCTGGCTGAAGACTAAAAAAGGTAACACAGTTTTACTGCAAGGCAGAAGTTGTACCACATGGCAGACAAGAAAATTCTGAAACAATTTGGAGTGTAACGTCTTTGTACTACCACCACCTCACACGCAGGGATGATGATTGTATGCAACTGCTCTTCAAGGTCATGGGGAACTGGGGGAGACCTGATAGTCAGACTTTGAAACAAGCAGGCTATGCATTCACCAGTGTTTTTCTGCTTTAAGATCCTCTATTTGATCTAAAAAAATCCGTACAGAGACACCTGATGACTAGGGGATCTGCCTGTGAGTTATGCGCTTCATGTAACAAACATGAGCAGACCCATCTACTTTCAAGTGCATAAAATTAAATATCAGTGCTTTTAGATCGCAGGAGATTAAGTCCATTATTGTCATATATCGTTGTGATCAATAAGGGTACTTCAATTAATTGGAGACTCTGGTGTGAATTAGGAGAACCTTTGCTGAGGAGGTGTTTGAGGAAATGTTTCCTTTTCACTACTTGCCCCTCACTCCACAGCTGCTGAAGATGACCACATAAGCAGCAAATGTCCACACATCAGAAATAAACTGTGGGCAGCAACTGAAAGATATTTTGATAGTAATTTTTGAATGTGGGACTTCCTGAAATCTCCTCCTTTTTCCACCAAAGTCATGCTATTTTTGCTGCCTGCATTTTTTTAAATGACAGTTTCACAATACTTGGGAAGCTCAATGTTTTGCTTATTCTTTTTTCCCCTCCCTTTGATTCTTATTGAGGGATACATTTTAATTCTTAAACGAATAAAAGAAAAAAGAATAGAGAAAAAGAATTGTTGACTGAAGCTGAGTAAATCCTTTCATCCTAACACTTTTTCTCTTTTTGAGCAAGAAACAAACTTTACAACACTACTATTTTTCATATATCACTTTGTTTACAAAAATATGTCAGTTTAAAAAGCACAACTCTGAGCATTTCAGTGGCCAGATTTATACTTTCAAAAGGAAAACCTCCAACTTTTTCTTCTGAAATATTTTTTTCATATTATACCCTTCAATACTAAAAGTACTAATAAACAATATGAAAAGCCTGGATATTTAAAGTTATTTTATAATCCACAGTAATGCAGTTCTTCTAACCTGGACAAGAAAAAGCTTTTTAAAAAGGACATATTAGCAAGTAAAAAAATCCAAACCCCTGTGGGAACGTTGATTTCTAATTCAGGGCTGAATATTAAGCTTCACAGTTTATTCAAGCTAAAGTGTACAGAATTTAGGTAAATTTCTGATGGACCATGATTCATTCATTTTTAAAAGTCAGCTGCTGGAAAAGGATATTTGGGTAATGATGGTAGTCACTATCTTTTACAAATAGTGTAACGATTAAAGCATTTCCCAGTTGATGTAAAAACTGAGTTATAGGTCTCTACATTGGATTTCAGGGTTTCAAATACTGATCCACTGCTTCCATGGAAAATTTCTCTAGTAAGCGGGGCAAAGAACAGCTGGGGAAAAAAATTGGAAAACCAGAGCTGGGCCACAGTGCAGCAAAGTATACAAGATTTATGAGGTCAAAAAGAGAACACAAAAGCATCTAACTATTTAGTCAAAAGGTTAGTTTAGTCCCCCTGAGGGGGAAGACCAAGTTCAAGTTCTTGTCCCCAGGCTGGTTTATGCATTATTCACTAGAGAATTATTGCATGGAAAACAAAAATAAGGTAGAAAATCACTGCAAAATACATAAGCTACTTTGAAACAAAATTTTTTTTAAGGAATAAACAGCATTTGACTGTTCATTAGATTGGCATTGTAGGATGGCTTGATGTCAATGTTGATGTAGCACCTGATGTCCAGTTACACTGTATTTCAAATAAGCATGCTTTGGATAAGCACGCTTGAGGGTTTATCTACTAGGTACAGAAACAGAAAGTTTTGAATGACCAAATCACAAAATAACTCAGTTTGAGGGGACCTCTGAAGGTCACCAAGCCCACTCCTACTCTTTTGAATATCTCTAAGGATGGAGACTCTACAAACTCTTGGGCAACCTCTGCCTTCACAGTAAAAAGTGTTTCTTGAGGTTCCGAGGCATCCTCCTATGTTCCAGTTTGTGCCCACTGCCTCTGGTCCTGTTGCTGGACTCCCCTGAAAAAGTCTGTCTCCATTCTCTTTCCACTTTCCTTTCAGGTATTTGTGCACACTGATTTTTCCCCTGAGCTTTCTCTTCTCCATGCTAATCAATCCTAGCTGTCTCTGTCTTTCCTCATAGTATAGATGCTCCAAGCCCTTCATCATCACAGTGGCAGTATATCCATGTCAGCCTTGTACAGGGGAGCCCATATCACGTCCTTCAGCCTGCTGGCAGCACTCTTCTTGATGCAACCCAGGATGCCATTGGCCGCCTTTGCAGTGCAAGTGTATTAATGACAGGATCCCGGGTCCTTTTTCTGGAAGGATGCCTTCCAGATGGTCATCATTCAGCCTGTGCTGATGCTTCAGGTTCTTCTTCTCCAAGTGCAGGACTTTGCCATTCCCCTTGTTGAACTTCATCAGATTTCTGTTCATCTCTTTTATTAACCATGTATACAAAATGTAATTATTCTCAAATTACAGCACTTAATCTTCTTTGATTGCAATTTTCCATGTGTCTGAAGTAAGATGTCCTCCAGGTAGCAGTGAACCCTTGCTGCAAAGTAACAACTGGTGTTTATTTTCTTATTCAGATCTCAGTTGTCTTAAAATAGAGCCACTGAAAGGTTTTGAGCTTCTCAAGTACAGTACAGTGTTATAGATGTCTCTTGTTGGCTGATTTAGAAATCATATAAGCGGATAATATCTGCTTCTTTTTTTGATTTAACTGTGTGTGGTATCAAATGCAATAAATAAATTGACTTGTCTGTAGCAGTGAAAATCAAGGATCAAACTGAAGCTCTTGTAATGATGACAAGCAGAGTACTCATTGAAGCAGAAATGCTCCCCTGCCCCTGTTGAATTGTTTGTACCTAAGCAACACTGTCACCCTCCTCAGGATTTCATATTCCAGTGCAAGTAGTGATTCTGCTATGGTGACTTAATCAACCCCATCTTGACATCAGTCTTGTTCTGTGAGCTTCAATAAATGTATTTCAAAAACAGATGTAAGATTCATCTTGTTATTCCCATCATCTAGGTCAGTGTCCAAAGTATATGCACAGCCATCTTGTTAATGTTGGACATGAGCAGCATGCTTGAAAATTTGGGTGAAGAAACACCAATTGCTAGAAAGAAAGAGGTTTGGCGGAAGAGGCAGGGCACCAATCTGTGTGCACAGGATTAGAATCCTTCCTGTAATTGTACCACTTTTGTAAATAGCTCTTACAAATAAAGAAACAATTCAGACTTATAAAGCGCAAGTCCTCTAACGTAATTAGGTAGTGCATAATGCATAAAGCAGAGTAGAAAGGATCTGTCTCCTAGCACTCAGAGCAAGGAAGAGAGGGTGATTAATAGGAAAAGAAAGCAACATATCAGAACAGAGCAGTAGGAAGCATGGAAAGAGTCAGACTACCTGTAATCCTTATTTCCAGCAAAACAAAGCAGAATAAAGCAAACTTGCACAAACAGGAAAGCGGTGAAGACAAGAATTAAATCTGCATTTGTAACCAGTTTGGAGGATGAAGGAATAAAAATAAGAATATGAAGATAAAGTTAATTACTGCCCCTTTTAAAGAACCTATGAGGAAGTCGGTGAGACAGTGTGGCTAGACATAACTTTCAAAATGCCAAATGGCTGGCAAACACTTGAGTGCTGACACACAGGAGAGAATAGATTGCATATGACCTGTCTTTTAGGGGAAATTGATCTGCATCTGACATCAGGTTCACAGTCTAAAGGTAAATCACTTCATACTCCCTCCATAGTGAATAGAGAGAAACAAAACTTCTCTCCTGAAGCAATTAATCTCATCCTAAAAAGAAGTCAGAGTATTTATCTCTACCTTTTTTACAGAAATCTTCAGTTAGTTCAGATTTAAATACAAAACTAAAATTTTAGGTGACATAGATTTCATCAATAAAAATGAGTGATACCATCGAATCATAGAACACTTTGCGTTGGAAGGGACCCCAAAGATCATCTAGTTGTAACCCCTCTGCCATGGGCAGGGACACCCTCCACTAGACCAGGTTGCCCAAAGCCTCATTCAACCTGGCTTTAAACACCTCCTGGGATGGGGCTTCCACAACCTCTCCGAGCAATCTGTGCCAGACCTCACCACCCTCATAGTAAAGAATTTCTTCCCAATGTCTAATCTAACCCTGCCCTCTTTCAGCTTGAAGCCATTGCCCCTTGCCCTATCACTATACTCCCTGGTGAACAGTCCCTCTCACACTTTCCTGTAGGGTTTGTTTGTTGGGGTTTTTTTTCCCTGTAGGAAATATTTTGAAATGTTTTTCTTTACTTCAGAACCAGAAATTGGTCTCATCAAATTATTTATCCCTACAGCTGCCACAAGGCTGTACGGAGGAAATTTCTAACATTTGTCAAATGTGTTACAGTTTTTGTCCAATCTATTTGTTACTTTTTCAACTACCACTACTGCCCTAGATACTTTCTACCGGTTTTCATTAGCTATAACATTAAAAGATTGTTGTCATGGAAAATTAATTCCTGTAAGGATTATTGAACACATATAATGCACTATGCTTCAAGAGAATTCAGGAATTAAAGGCATTGTATTTGCCTGTCTCCCAAGGCACCTGCTACTGGCCATTGGCAGGAAACAAGGCAGGATGCTTTTTTAGTCTGACTCATTGCAACCATTCAGTCTTTCTAATGCTGCTCCTTAGTTTTCTCTTAGTAAGGCTACACCACACCAGTCACATTGGAAGAATATAAAGTTTTCAAAAAATACCAAAGCCAAGGTCAGTTGTAAGATTTGTAACACCAATTTCCAGGAGGGAATATTTTAAAGAAAAATAAAAAAATTTAGTCACAACAAAAGTGACTCAAAAAAAAAAAAAGTGACCAGGCTACCCAGGGTAAAAGTTAAAAGGTGGCAATCCTTGTTGAAGAACAAGAGCACCTGGCTAAGCTTCAAGAGCTCAAGCAGCAGGACAGGAACACTAAGAGTTTAAGCATTCAACAGCCAGTACAGATATTATTAGGATCAGCATGAGTGGAAGGAAAATGTTCACTCCCCATCCAATAATGAAAAAAGGTGAAAAATAATACTAGCCATCCCTTCAAGGATTCTTGTATCCTAATTATTCCAGTTGGCCTGTGTGAGTCCAGCATCAACAGCTGTGCTCCTTCTCAGGCAGTGTCAAACTTGCCCAGGGATGGAGAGGCTTTTATAGTACCGTTTGTTCGGAGTAAAAGAGCAGAGAAAATAGATCACAGAGCAATAAGCAGCTTACAGTCATGCCTTGCTTTCCTAACACTGCCTCTTTAGTTTGGGATTATTTGTTTGTTTGTTCTGGTTTGATATCCTCTATCCTACCAAAGCAATATGTGTTATGTTCATCTCTATCAGGGTTATGGGTAAATTAGAGGAACAGATAACACCCATGTACTGTAGCACATTACATGCACTGAAACACATATAACATTTGTAGCACAGTGGTGTAACAGTTTTATAATAGGTCACATACCCATTATTCCATACCATTTATGTCACTCTTAAGTCCTATACTATCCAATACAATCTCTTTAAACACCAACAGCCTTCCTATCCTTTGATAAAATACACAGATATCATTCCCTTCTAAGGACCACCCCTGTAAAATGTCTTTAAATACTGTCCACAACTGTCCACTGAGTTTATTTAGTCCATGACTTTGGGCTCAATCTGTTATTGTGGTCACTCAGGACTGGAAAGGTGGTGCGTTGCATGGTAAAACTGGGCATCAAAGTCAGCTCAGGTCAGGTCACTGCTGCACTTGCACGGCTTCTTGTAAGGCTTCTCCTCCATTGATTCAGGAGTTTTTACAATAGTAATTCCCATAATATACAAATCAAATCGCAGGTTACAAAAATTTAAAGGTATTATTTCCATTACAATCTCCACAATCTCCATCTCTGGTCCTGTTGGACCAGACCACTTGGTTTAACATTGCAATGAACTTTTCTCCTGCGCCGACATAAACTTATCCACAGACTAGGGTTTACCTGCTTGAAGTTGAGTGTTATGTATGAGCCACAGTCTTTCCAGGGCTATAGCTGCTGTGGCACAGACCTATCCACAGCCACAGTCATGCTGAGATGCTCCATGGACCAAAGTGCCTTCCGTGATATACCTGCTCCATCATGGCCTTACCAACAGCCACAGTCTCTTCAACAGTAAACCTGCTCCAACATGGCCATACCTATGGCTGCAGTCCCTCCAAGGGTGTATCTATCTACTCTGTTGTGGGCTTATCCACACTTTGAGGTACTCTGTCATGACCTCATACACAGCCACTGGTGGTTCAAGATGTACCTTCTTGAGCATGGACTTATCCTCAGCCACAATCCCTTCAGAGGTAAACCTGCTGTGGCACAAACATAATCACAGCCACAGATGCTTTAAGATATACCTGCTCTGGCATGGGCTTATCCACAGCTGCAGACACTTCAGGGTGTCCTGCTTCATTGTGGACTCATCCACAGGTGGCAGTCCCTTTGACTCAAGTTCACACTGATTTCCATCCTGTTCAGTACAGCAGCACAGAAACAGCAGCGATGTCCCAGCCATCTGCCAGCCCAAGAAGATCGCCATTGCTGTAATCAAAATGTTCCCAGGCACAGCGTGGTGAGATGATAAGCAGTACAGCAGTACAGCAAGCAGCAAAAGCAAGAAGCAGCTGATAATGAGCACTAGACTTACATACAGTAAGGCAAGCAAGCCCCATGGCAAGCACAAGAGCCTGTCAATTAAAAACTAAACAGCAATATAGGTATAAATTCTACCTAGCATGTTCCAATCAAATCTGCCATTAAGCCCCACACTGGGCACTGAAAAGGACTGTCATGATTTAATCCCAGTTGTCAATTAAGCCCCATGCAGCTGCTGGCTCATTCCTCTCTGGCTGCATAGGGATGAGAATCAGAGGAGTAGAAGTGAGAAAACTCACGGTTTGATATAAAGACAGTTCAATAGGTAAAGGGAAAGCTGCACAATCATAAGAGATTCATCCACTCTCCATGGGCAGGCAGGTGTTCAGCCATCCCCAGGAAAGCAGGGCTTGAGCACACATAACGGTTACTTGGGAAGACAAACGCCATCACTCTGGAAGTCCCTTGCTTCCTTCCTCCCCCAGCTTTATATGCTAGGCATGACATCATATGGTGTGGGATATCCCTTTGGTCAGTTGTGGTTAGCTGTCCCAGCTGTGCCCGCTCCCAGCTTCTTCTGCACTCCCAGCCTCCTCACCAGTGGGGTGGGGTGAGGAGCAGCAAAGGCCTTGGCTCCATGTCAGCACTGCTCAGCACTAATGAAAACATCTCTGTGTTAGCAGCAGTGTTTTCAGCACATATCCAGACCATGTCCCCATACTAGCTATTATGAAGAAAATTAACTCTATCCCATCCAAAATTAACGCACCATAGCATCTATTACATAACAATATTCATTATTACATGCTTCCAAAAAACATCATCTGTTACAAAAGGTGACATCCATTCTACTGCCACATTTTGCAACTATGCTAATAGAAAAGTGAAAAAATGTTATTCCAGCTGATTTGTGGAGGCAGCTGCAACATACCCTCTGCCACTCTGAAAAGTGCAAGTGTTATACTGAAGGAGTATAACCAAGTGCTAGTGTTTTACAAAAACAAAGCATTCTAAGGCCAGTGGTGAAGTGCAATCATTTGATAATAAATTCCTGAGAAAGATGAGGTTTATAGATGTTTGCAAACTTCAGTGGCACCAAGTGCTAGGAAGCCAGAAGAGAAATCCATATATTTAATTTCAACACAGTACCAGAATATTCTCAAACTGAAAAGGAAAAATTCTAAGAAAACATGTATAATGTTTTCTGCATGCAAGCAAACAAGGTTATCTGAGTAGGTAGGGTGCTCCAGTAGGGAGGAGAATGACCTCTAAAGACAGAAGGAATATCGGAAAATCTCAGTGAAGTCTATTGGGAATGATCAAAAAGGGTGAAACATTTCCTTATGCTACAGAGTATCGTGTAGTCTCCATCAAAGGAGTCACAGGCAGTATGAAGAAGCTGTTACGATATAATCAGGCTAAGCGGGCACCCTTTAATGGCAAAGAAGGATCTGAGACTGAAGAATCATGTTTGGTTTCTAAAGCCACACTTTAGATAAAACAATCAGGCTGAGACTCAAGGGCTTCTGCCTATGTGACACCACCACCCATTAAAGGACTAAAATAGAGAAAACTGTCCTAGATTAGAAGCAGTCCCTGCTCAGTGGTGAAACCTCAGCAGACAAGAAAAGGGATATTGTTTTGGTCAGCATAGCTGAAGAATTATTAAAGGAAAAATGATTGAGTATCATTTCGCTAAATTAGCTGTGTACTTGTATATCTGGTCCCAGCAAGTTAGTTAATAAATTTCAGAGCAGAATACATTTTCAGGACTGAAGAGATGCAGAAGGTAGGAAAAATGTTTGAAGGAGGTGCCTGGAAAACAGTCTGTGTGTGGTAAACATCTGCAATGGTAGGCAACTGCAGTATCTCTGTAAACAGGTTTTGTTGTATAAACTCGTACTTTAGTCTGAGACATTCCTGTACAGTGCAAGCAACAGACATTGAGACAAAGCTAAATACCTTCCAAACATGAGACTAGAAAAGGTTCAGGTCTTCTGTAAAACCCTTGCTTTCCCAGAGACAAGTTAGTATCTGTCTAAACTGCCATCTGGTAAAGGTTGTATGAGGGAGTAGCAAAAGCAGGGATGTTCTGGAATAGAGGGATGAGCTGAGGGGATGAGGACAACCACAGTACAGGCAATGCCCTCAAGGACCTGGACACAGTCCCACATCTCCAAGCAGGGTCCTCATGGTGGCAGTGACAGGGATTTTTGGCAGCCTTAGACAAGAAGAAGTAATGGGTCAGGTCCAGAGGTCCATACAGGTGAACAGCAGAACATGGCCAGTATCAGGGCTAGAGACGAGGCTATCCAGTTCATAACCCAGCAAGCCCAAGGCTTAGATGTGGGCTGCCCTGCTCCTGGTGTGGATTCTGTCCCTTGCAACTTTTGCAATAGGAGTGTCTTCATTACTCCAGAAATGTTTCATTTAACACTAGCAGTGCTCTGTTTTCTAAATGTACAGGACCACACACATAGGATTCAAATTAGTGGCAGATGGTCCTACCATGCTTTACTGAATTTTTTGAACTGATAAGGATGTATTATTTAGAAAAATGTAGTCAATAATTTATCACAAGTCATATGGTATTAAAAGACCAATGTTGCAATAGTGCATCAGAAAGCTTTGCTTTCCCCTGGTTAAAGTAGGAGAAAAGTGTGTTTTATTAATATTTAAGAACTATGCTGTAACTGGCAAGACCAGGTTCTTATTGATAAAGTGTAACAATATCTGTCATATGGGGGTAAGACTCTTCAATGTATTCTATAGCTTGTAATGTTAAAACCATGGGGTTTCTGTTCTCTGAGATTTCAATACAGCGGAGTGACCTTAAATCCTTTGAAAACCAGGAAAAAACACAGATTTTATAGTTTTGCATAGTTTTATGGTTGGTACAGATTAGCAAAGTGGAACTCAGAGAGGTTCCACTTCATAAATGCACTCATTTGTATAGGCAGAAAAAGCATCCAGAGAGACTTCCTGGGGTTGTATGGAGCTCATGTTGAGACAGTAGAAGCCTCTGACTTTCCCAGAAGAGGGAAGGATGGGTGCATGGTGTGGTGCAGTTTCCATTCCTGGAACAAGTGAATGGGAAACTGAGTATTAAGCAAGGATGGGTATAAGGATTTGCCTCTCTAAAGCTCCACATTTATCTCATAAAAAAGTTATTTCAGTCTTCTGGTATAGCAGCCCTGCAAGTGGCCTCTTACCTTCAGCTATAAAAATATTCAGTCTCAAAATAAGCATTTTTCTCATCCTGCATGCTGGAGCAGCGTGCTTCCTTACCGCAGTTTACAAAGAAGTTGATAGCATCTTAATAAGTTTTCTTTCTAAAGCACACTCTGGATTGTGTGTAAAGGCTGGATTAAATACCTCGCTGGAAATTAAGAGCACCTAGCAGCAATTTCTTGCTTTGAAAGCAAGATTCTCTGTCTGGACTAAATTCTTTCCAATAGGAATTACCATTGATTGTATAAATTACTTTGGGTGAAGCATACTTGCAGATCCTAGTAATAACAATAGATTTCACTAATGCGCCTTAGCATTAAATCCCAAAAAGCATTACAGCAGGATTTAAACAAAGGAATACAAAATTAGCTATAACATCAAGCTGGTCACTTGTTAATGAATTATTTGCTTTCCTATCTGACTGAGCCTTACCTACCCTCCTTTCACCACGAGATATGTTCACTCACTTTTTCTTACCTCTCCTCCCAGTTGAAATAAGAATTATGTGCTTAGAAGCTGAAGCCACTGTGAGCTGCAGCACTAGGGAAAACATCTATGATGTTGTTAAAATATTTATACAGCTGGATTCAGAGAGATGCAGGATCTCCTTTTAAGTTAACAAGCTTCTGTCAGTTGCTAGTTAGAAAAAAAAATAAAAGGCACTTTAAGAGCCAAAACCCCATCAGACAGTTTTTGTGGTAATCTTATGTACCATGTAATTCATAACATCATTTAAAACAGTGTGAAGTGCCACAGCCCAAATACAGTCCAGGGTATGCACATAAGTGCATGTATAATACTCATATACTCTTCTTAAAGCTCTGTGCTTCCCTCTAGATGGTATCCCTTCCTTCCAGCGTGTCAACCACACCACACAGCTTGATGTTATTGGCAGACTTGCTGAGGGTGCACTCAGTAAGTCACCCATCTGGTTTTCTCTGAGTACTTCCTAGTTGGTAAGATAGGAGTGAGCATTTGCCTCATAGTAGCAATCAGAGCCACATTGTCTTTACGTATCTGATATAAAGCTATTGTGTCAGGAGTAAATTGAAGGTTAATTTACAGTATTTATTCCAGTCAGTCATACAATTCTTTTTGTACTGACAATAACACCTGAAATTACTGATTTGAAATCGCTAATTTAGAAAACAGGAAAAAATTCTAGGTGCACAACTAAAGACTTTTCTACTTCATTGTATTGTTGGCCTGTTTCAGCACACACAAACTGGCTGCTCACACAGAATGAGCAGTGGACACTAGGAAAACACAGTGTGAATCGAAGCCCTTTATAGTGTGTGCTGGTCTGTCTGTCAGGTGCGTACATATATATCTCATAGTTTGGGGAACTTTATTTTCTGTGTGAGCAGCTGGGAGGAGACTGCCTTTCTGGACAGACCCTAGACAAATCACTGTCCTGCTCTAGTCCAACAGCAGGCAGCATTTGTGGCCTGTTCCCTCTCCTCCCTCCCTATTGCCGCGTCTGAACATCACAGGCTGTGCCTGAGAACTCCTGTAAGCCCCTGGAAAGACCTCAACCCTCAAGGCAGTTTCCTAACACCCTCTTAAGATCAGCTTTTCTTTTTTGACTCCGTTGTATAGTTCTATCAGATGTGGTCTGGACAGGGTTAGTGCCTTGTGCTGCCCATGAGTTTGTTTGCAGGAAAGCTCACCTAGTCCCCAGGAGGGACAATAGAGAAAGCCAAAAGTGAGTACCTGGTTTTGGACAATGTATCCTATTTTAGATGCTGAAAGGTTGTAAAAACTTTTACTTTGGGATTTAGATACTGTTTCACAAAAATGTGTTTTCCCTCCCTGAAGTCAATAAAGCAACTACATCTAAATTTTTTGCAATAGTAAGGATAAGAAATAGGTGGACAGCCAAGAAAATGATGCTCCTGACAGTTTTACTGTAACCAGTACCATGACAAAAATTTCAGTTTTATTTAAAAGCTATAAGGGGTCATTTGTGGGGTCAGTGCCCTGGAGCAGACCTGCCAGTTCCATGTCTAATTTGGACACAAGTTGGGATCTGATTAGGACTGAAACTAAATTATAAGCAAACAATTAAGATTCCTAGCAAATGGAAAAAAAAAAAAAGGGGGGGTGAGGGTTTGGCTAGCTCAACTGATAAATAATGACAAGGTCATGTCAGCTTTATGGATTAATTTGGATTGCTTGGTGAAGCAGGCTCATTTGAAAAATGCAAACAATACCAAATTCAAGGTCATGCTTCTAGGAAAAAAAGATATATTATTCCTGTGAGATGAAAGAATATCTTGGATTGCATTGATGCTGAAAAGAATTAGGAGGCATGAGATTAAGGGAAGTCTCAGATACTGTAGCTCTGAGTGTAAACATGACCTATGGATATAGAGTGTTGCGTTTGTAAACTGCTGATAGTCTCCTGAATGAAGTTTTATTGTTGACATTTTTAAAAGGGTAACAACAAGAGTAGTGGAAAAAGAGTGATTAATAAAACATAGCAAGAAACATAGGCAACTAAATCTATTCCATTTGTTCACAGAAAAATAAAAATCTTTATAATAACCAGAGAATTTCTAGCAGATATTTTTTCAAACTAAGAGAAAGCAAAATTGCATTAAAAACTAATGATTGAGAATTCTAGGTAGATAAATTCAAAGTGCTTATTTATAAAACAGAATTACTTAACCTCCCCTAAAGAACTGGAGGAGGCCTCATCACTGGAAGTAGCTAAACCAAGATTTCATGTGATTTTGAATTCAGTGCAGTGTTCAGTTACACTGAACAGTATCTTTGTACTTGGTGAAACCATCTGAAACCATCTCTGCCCTACTCTACAGAAAATTAAATATCACACTAACACTCCCTCTGACTTTAAAAATTACATTTCTCGTAATCTTGAGCTTTTTCTCCAAAGGGTTTGGCACTCTGCAACATCCTGAAATCCTGGTGGCATTTAGCATCTCCTACTTCCCATTATATTCTGTTGGATAGAGGATAAAATAGAAACCAAATTCCACAGGAGAATCCTTGATTGTATGTACATTTATGGACAGATTTCTCTATGGATGTGTATGAAAATTAGGATATACAGCTCTTTTGAAATCTTTCCTAACCCCCTGAATCATTGTTCACTCTGCAAATTGAGGTCTGGTCTGCAGCTATCAGCATTCAGACAGGAAATAATTACATTTACATATGCAAACGAAATCATCTCCAGTAACCTAGGTCTTGGAAGCAAGGTCATTGTATTAAACTGATTACTTCTATCAAACTATCCTTAGGAAAGAAACAAGACAAAACAAAACAAAAAAAAAAAAGAGGGAAAAAGAGAACAGACTTATCTGGGCTTTCATAGTCCTTCAGTCAGTGCTGTATTTAGAGGAAGGGACCATAAAGTTTGAGTGTGTTTTACATGCTTGGTTGTGGAGTATGATTCCAATTGCTGCTACTATCTTTGGGGCTGATTTTCATGAAGTAAGGCATCACTCACCACAAGCAATAGTGCCACAATTAAGCCTTTCAACAGCGGAGTCAGTGAGAATTACCTGTAGCCTACAGTGAATAAAACTTTGTATTTTTTTATAACTATATTGAAAAAAAAAACCAAAAACAAAAAACATCCAAACTGAATTTGAGGCAATAGTATCATAAAAGGATCAAAAAAGGATTTTTTTAGCCAGATTTTTCTATGACTTTGGGAACAGCAAGAAAAAGAACAAAAGATACTCAGTTTTTAAGTACTTCACAGATTAGTAAGATGTGTTTTATTATTTTATTAATAAAAAAATAAACAGACTTGCTTTGATATTCTTGAGCACAGAGACCCTTGACTTTGCATCCTTAACAAAGTTATTGAGCACAGCAGTGGTCTCAGGCATGTGACATTTTAACTTCTGTTCATTTGATAAAAGTATCAGACTTCAAAACTGTAGTTCGTCAGAAATGTTGATAAATGATTTAATATTAATGAAATGTTACAGTTTTCGTGTTATCTTTGTAAAGTTATAACATCCTGTCATGCTGTCCTTTATGCATTAGAGTTTCAGAACTGAAAGCCACCCATACATTAAGTAGTCTGGCTCACAGCAAGGTGTTCAACTTGACATTTTGAAGAGCATGGATATTTCTATCCCCTGTTTTTTTCAGCTTAATGCATGATAATTATGCATTTTAAAGCATTTTTACTCTAATTTATTGCTCTCCTTCCAAGCAGTACTGCTCTTGAGTCTCACAGAGCATACATTTCACAACAACTATAATTAATACTTTTATTTCAGTGACTCCTTTGTGTATACTCTGTTGCATCTAGTGTTATTTCTCAGAATTTAATACAAGAACATATTGGGTGAAAAATAAAGTTCAAGCTCTTGTTTATATCTTGTTCTATACATATAATAGGAACAGAGATGTTGCTGCTTCTGTGAAAATTAGTATCATACACACTGTATGTATTTTGTGTACTAGAAGATACTCACACTGTGTGCTTATGAACAGCACAGGCCTGGGCTTCCTGTCTAACTTAGGCTGTGAAAAATTCTGATTCTCTTTCTCTTCACGGACTGCATAGGTGTTCTGCCTTCCTGAATTTAGGAGACTGAGTTAGTCTAAAGTAGCCAGCAGAACTCCCACTCTGTTTGACTTGGAGGTGCACAAAGTAACAATCCAGTTGCCCATGTTCTGCGCAAATATCTCCTGGTTTACCTCAGTCACACTCACAGTGATTTTGTTCACAAACATTTGTACAAGGAAGACTTTATTCTTCAGAAGAGTCAAGGAAAGTGAGTTAGTCATGAAGAGTGGAAAGAATAGATTTATGGAGTATTCACAGCTAGGAGAAGGCATCATGCCCCTTTATTAAAGCCTCTTTTTTGCCTTTATCACAAGAGGCATCAAGAACTGGGTATTCATGTATAATTCATTAACAAACAAGGCATTTTTCCTGTTTATTATACACAGGTCATCCATTCTTGGAGCAGAAATAATGCCATCTGATTTTGGTGATTAATCAAAGTGCACAGAGTAAATAGGAAATAATTAAACTGACCAGTTATGAATAAATTCTACAGGAGGTTAGAAACTGAGCATACATACTACTACAAACAAACAAATACAAAGATTTAATTAACAGTCTGCTCAGGGATAATTTGCAGAATGACTGTATTCATCAAAAAAGTTGCTCTCCATAGTTAGTAAAAGTGATAAATATTCACTTTAATGTTCCATTGCAGTGCTTGGACAAGCAAAATACGTTCATATATTCAGCCCTTCATGAAGTTGGGAAAATCTTTGTTTATGCTGATAGTTAAAAAGGAGGGAGTTGGATAGTTCCACTATTTAGAACATATTCTTAGACCTTGAAAAATATTATATGAAGTACAGAACAGAAAAAAGATGGAATATAAATGAGAAAACACAAACATGGTTGTTGCATGGGCAGAATAATTCATAACACCTGATTTCCTGTGGTTTTGCATCCTTCGCAGTAATTAGTCCAGCCGCCTGTCCAGCCAACTGATTTTTCCAGAATACTCTCCTTTTCTCCTTCAATGACCTCCACGAATAACCCTCAGGTCTTCCTCAAATCATCCCCACCCTCACTTTTCATCTGTGATAATACCTCACTTTGCCAACAGAAAACCCAAAACCAACATTGCAAGCTACACTTTTGCTGGTGACCTGAGTCAGGTACACGTGCTTCCAGCCCATAAAAAATAGTGTAGGCACATTTTAAATTTTCCCTCAGTGGATATAGTAATATACTGTCTCTCCTCTTCCCTGTTTGCTCTCCTCATGAAATTTGTACCATTGAAGTAAATGTCTGTTAGATTTGGTTAAAAGCTGCCATCAGGCTCAAAAATCATGTAGGAGATGGAAAGGAACAGTTGTACAGAAAGAGAGAAAAATAACAGACCAGCAGTAGGATGCTGGAAGCTTTTTTTTTTCCTTAGAAAACTAGAAGCTCCTGTAATACATATTTAACTAAAGAGCTTTAAATATTTACCGGTTAATTAATACACAAGTTTTGGGATTCGGGACACACATGCACTTTATGCGAAACACTAGCTGTAATTGAAAATAACAGTTTTCTAAAGACAGATGATGTTGTGCAGGATCTGTGGCAGGTCTCAGCAGGCAGGTGGTTAGTATGAAGTATGAAAAGCCTGCAGAAACGTTACTAGTAGTCGACCAAGAAACTCTCATTTAATCTTTGGACTGGTGGGAACTCAAAGTGGATGGCACATTTAACTCTGGTGGTTTTTTACTGCTTGGCAGACAGGAAGCCCAGGAGAGGCGTGAGAAGTCCTGGTTATTGAAAGCAAACGTGGACACAATAGATCTGTCAAGTCCTCCGTCTCTGTGCTAAGACATTCTTTGACACAGTTGGTGAGCTGCCTGCCTGTCTCTCCATTAGAAATGTCTGGGTATTTCCTGAAGGAAAAAAAATATCAAACCCAAATCCATAACAAACCAAATATATTATATTATTGAACACATAAGTAGACTTGTATGCTTTTATAAGAAATCACATACACACACAGAACAGAGAGAGTTTTTTGCACATGTGATAATACTTTTCTATTTCTTACTCTTAGAAGAATGAAAAGACAAAACAGAATAAGCTCCTCTTCTTTTTTATACAAAACACTCAACTCTGACAAATAATAAATTAGACAGATTTTTTTTTTATTAATGGCACCTTTTCTTTGCATAAGAATACCGCCTAGGAGTATCAGTCATTGACCAAGGCTTTCTCTGCCAAGTGATACAAACACAGGACCAAAAGATAGTCCCATGAAAAAATGTTCACTATTTCAAGAATAAGGCAAAACACACATGCTCCCAAGAAAAAACACAAAACCCCTAAGTAAACCCAAAGGCTAGGGAATGTGAGGTAACAGAAATATTAGAGGTGGGTAGAGTTGACTTTATTTACGATACCTTAACTTTGCAACTCTATGCTTTCCTGTTTTTCCCATATTTCCTTCTGACTTTGGTTAGCAGGTGGGTTTTGTCTGGTTTCTATAATATTTGTGGGTTTATGACTGTGGTATTCTTGTATTTGTTTCCCGTTGTTTTACAGATATGTATTTACAATCACACTCAATTCTAACAAAGAATTGGGAGAGAGAGGTTGTCCAAAACAAGTATTTCCTTGTGGTTTATGATGTGTAATTCTTATTCACTCCCAGTCAAGGACTATTTTCTTCTCAAGCAGCAATTCTTAATATCTTCCATATAAAAATACTGCATATGTCTCTTGCAAGAGAACAGCATATCTAAGGAATTAATTTTCTGCACGCAGGATATAGTACAAAACCCCTTTGCCTTCTCACACTAAGTCTTGAAAATGCAGAAGCCCACTGACTTCAGAGTGTGGTTCTGTTGCACCACCTGCCTCCTTTGCTTCTGCAAGGACTACAATAAACACAGCACTAATAAAGGCACTAGATGGCTTTATCCACCCCGACTTCAGATTTCCATTCTTCTGGCTTTTAAACTAATTTCTCTCCAATGTGCAAGATGTTAATAATTCTCTGTGTGTTTCAATTTTTCCAAAGAGCTGGATGAAAGGAAGCATGCAGTACAAGCTTCCTACAGTATATTCCAGTGTTGGTTCCCAGTGTAAGCAGTTACATTTGCTGATAACAAAATGCATTTATCTTCAGTGGCATTTTAGATAGCGCCACAACCCACTGCGTATTCTAATGAAACCTGCATCGCTACCAATTAGACACCTGCAGAAGTGGACTATGCAAATGCCTTGCCCCCCAAATGGTATTTTCCCTCTCTCATTAAGCTTTGAAACTAAATCATATCACAGTTAATGGCTAAAGACTTTCCCCAAACATTTCAGTGTTGCATGGAATTTAGCCAAACATCTCCCATGGGTTTTAAGGAGTTCTGTGGTTGCAAGTCTTCGAAAATAGATTTGCACTGCTTCCCACATACCTAACCTAACCCTGCACCTGACCACCTCCCCTTCCTTGCGCACTTGCACAAATAGAAATGCATTCCCTCCTTCTCTCCATTCCTCCTTCCATCCGCCCTCCGTCACTGTGACAAAGTATTCTGGTGGGCTCGGCAAATTGTAGATTATTGTTATGCTTCTCATCTCTGGAGGTCCTTGAGTTCAAATGTGACTAGACATAAGTCATGCTTGATGTAAACAAATATTTGTTGGTTTTATACACAAGGTAGAGAATAAATAGCGGGTATCTCACCTATGAGGTTGTATTTCCATCAAGGGTTTCCAATGATATCGTAAAACATGAAAGAAAAGCAAACATGATTTATGAAGTTGCCAGAAGTCCCAGGATAGAACTATATCTTGGTAATTCACACTTACCAGTTTGTTTCATGTGAATCTCAAGACCTGCTCTGAGCCCTGCCTGGGATACAGTCCTCATCTTGTTCTCACAAATGTAGCATTAACCTTTTATCTGCTCCTGGCTCCTGCTGTTGCTGCCCCACATTCCAATTTGTCTAGCTCCTGCTCTGGTTGCTTTCATCTCCTTCTCCAGGGTCCTCTCTGCTGAATGCCTTGGCAGGAGCTGTAAGCATTACCCATATCTTTTAATTACACATGCAAGCGTATTTCTGAAAGCAAGCTGTGCATTCGTAAGTCAAAATTGGATTACGAGATGCCTAAACAGTTTGTGCTCACAAGTGAGTATAAATATGTGATCATCTCTGAAAATGTGGACAGCACAGATTTGTTAGTAGGTTTTAGATTCCCCATTTGCAATTTTGGTCATATCTTTTTAAGTATTTCTTAGACAAAAAGCTCAAGAACAGCTAAACAGAAATCTCAAACCTGATTTACAAAGATGGAAAAAGGGTAATAATCAAGTATTTTACCAAACCTTGACATATTATCACTTAAATGATTTCCTCTTCATATGTCAGTAACTGTAAAATGCCACAAAAGCCATCAGTGCTCTGCAAAAAGAAAAGGTGTAGCTTTCCAAGGTTGACTCTCGCAGCCACAAAAGTGAGGGTTACTTCACCTTTGTCTATCTGCAGTTAACATAAAGAAAGATTCAATACGTCTTACACTTTTCTTATTGGACAATTTCTGTGAGACCAGTTGTAAGAATACCCTTGATTTGTGTGGGTGACAACACAGATTAATATCATACTTCATGCGCATGCATATTCTTGTATTCTAGAACCTGAAACTGGAGGATGGGCTGAATCCAGTACTGAGCTTCACTTCCTACATAGAACTCTGCATTTTAAGTCATAGCCAAAGCTAGAATGAATTTACGGCATTATACCACACTTTAGTTGCCCCTAAAACAAGTATGTTGCGGGTTAACCCTGGTGGGCAGCTCAGCCCCTCCTCAAGTTCTCCCCCAGGAGGGTGAGGGAGAGGATGGAAGGCTGAAAGTGAGAAATCACATGAGCTGAGATAGGCGGTTTGATAGGTAGAGAAAAAGCTGTGTATGCAAGCAAAGGATAAGTAAAATACGAATAAAATTAACTCCATCCCAGCCAAACCCACCACAAACATGGATCTAAAATGGAAGTGGACTAAATATATATGTACATGTGTGTATATATATGTACTATATATATCACGATTACTTTTACATTATGTAGCCTGTTGACAGTATGCATTATACATGTATTTAATTCTAAAACATGTAAGCTACTTAAATACAGGTCTCTAAGGGTTATTGCTTTTATGGAAGAGAGGAACAAATACATTTTAACGTTGTATTTAAGTTCATATTTGAGGTTTTGCCTTTTGTATTCTCACTATGCCATTAATAAAAATTCTTCCACATGTAGTAGCTTTGAAAACTATGGGCAGAAGATTGGACATTAGTATTACTCTGATAGAAACATCAGCAGTGTAGTCTTTGTAGCTATCTCAAAAACAGCAAGAAATTTGCACAGTAATGTTAACTACAAATATTGCCTTTAGCACAGTTCACTGTAGCTGGCTATAAAGTAAGCATTTACAATGTGAGCTTATCTTTATCACAGAGACCCTTGCTCAAGGGGCAAACTCTGTGAAAAAGGATGTCAAATGGTTATTTAGTGAGCAAGGCTTGCGTTTATTCTCTTGGATGTGGGGTGGGTTTTTTATTTCTTTTGTTAGCTTGCAGTAACACCTCTCTAGGTGACAGAAAACATTTGAGTTTTATTTGCTATCGCTCACAAAACCCCAGAGAATAGAAGCGTGCAATTATTCTGGGTCATAAGAAAATGAAAATTCTAGATGCTGCAAGAAGCACTATTGCTAACCTGTTTACCTGGAATATTTTTCTGATAGCACAGAAGATGTTCCTGAATCACAAACAGGCACTATCATCTTATTTGGAATAACATATTAATTGTTATTGATTAAAATATGTTTCTGTTGTTACATCAACATTGAGGAAGATACATTCCTTTTAAGGTTGTTTTTTTATTAAGCCTGCAAAAATGAGAGAAATTTAGGACATTAGTCTGGGTGGACTTCTTTATCTGTCACAGTCCTCACCAAACACCCAGGGCAGGGAATGGAGCGTAAGAGTTCAGCACCCAAAACCCACTGAAACAAGTAAACTGCCCTGCCTAACAGCAACAGCTTGAGCCTCTTTCATCTGCCAGTTTAGGATGGCTCAAATTCCTAAAAACAACAAAAATTTGCAGTTTTAGCAGTTAGCTCTGTAATATTTGGGGCTTTGTTTGAATTCCTGTTTCTGAATTCAAGATTCACCATGCAGAACTCTGAATTCGTGCACCATTCTGAACTCAAGATTCACCCTTCTATCATGACTATCTTAATGAAGGATCTCAAAAATATGAATTAAATATATTTCAATTAAAGTTCTCACATTTATTAAGAAACACTTGGAGATATGACACACCTATACCCCAAAAGGTTCAGAAACCAACAAAGGGAAGCAATTTTTTTTTTTTTTAAGTACTAATTTTTTTAAAGGTAATCTCAGGATTCCAAGAGACATGTTTAAGATTTTTGGGTGTTTGAGGTTGAAAGCTAACTCAGATAATTTTTTTTTTTTCCTCAGGGAGAAAAATGTTAGCACCCTTGCTCTCCCAATTATTCTGTTTCTTTCTTAAACTAATACATGTGCCTTCCTGAGAATGTGTAGAGTGCATCAGTGAAAAGGGAAGAGTAATACCAGAAAGAGGTGATCATCCCGTTACAGGAACTTCTGAACAAACAATTTCTTTAGGCTCCCTAATAGGCTTTTTGTCCCTTCTACCCAAAATACTTGGTCATACATAGTGTAATAGTTCTTTCAGGGTCCTTTGGGGCTATGTGGTCTCATATGACCTGCTAGTAACCATCAAAGCACTAAGACTTCACTCGTCATTGAAGAGAGATTGGCATTTCAGAAGGTTATTCATTTCCCCTGTCTTGGAAGCCTATCCATTACCCTCTGTAGGCCAGCTGGCTAAGGGTGGTGCTTTGATGATAGAGAGAAGTCTGTCCTTTGGGTAACTAAAATTAGGTGGGCCACACCCCAGTCTTTATTGGTAGCATTGCATGATTGCATATTAAGAAGCATTTGGTGCTGTTCCTGTACAGCCAACACTACTATATCAATTTTTTTTTTGTTTTATGGAACACCTGCAGGATTGTTTTGACAATATGCTATCGATCTGGAAGAATCACAATCAATAAGTATTATAGTTACTCAGTGACTAGATTATTAGAAAAATAAATTAGAGACTATCCTGCTTGCAAATAACCATTTTTTCACATGATGCCTAGAAATGTATGTGTGTCATAGCATATTGTTCTAATGTTATAAATTGAATTTATTGATCGGAAATCATGATAAAGTGGTTTATTTTGGAGTGTTCTTTGTCTAAGTCCTCTCTTTTAAATTAAGAATCTATTTTACATCACCACAACCCAACATAAAACTGTGGTTGCATATGTATAAGCAAGTCACTTCTCTCTTCTGTTTAAACATAACTGACTCGTCAGCCTTGCTTATTAAGAAAAAAAAATCATCTGCTTTCATCTTTCTCCAGCTGATCTTTGTGTTCAGATACAGCGAACATACTGTTTCCTATTGTGGCTTATGCTACAGGCGATTCTGACATTTGCATTTGTACATCATGTGCATTTTGAAATAAAGAAGTGACAGCTTAACTCCATGTTGGAAGCAGGTTTTGGGGTTTTTTTATTGGTATTGCTCTATAGTTTGTTGTTTTGCTTTGTTTTGCTTCCTCTGAAAAATCTCAAAACCTGATGGGAAGAATCTTCATGTGAAGGAAGAAAGATGTGTAAATTCCACAGGGAGAAAGTTGGTGCAGAGCAAAAATGTTGCAAAGCACCAGACACTGATAGAATCAAGCCTTTGGGTCTGCCACAACAGAAAATACACTAAGGTAGCCAGAGATTCCCTATAGGGGAATTCGCCTTTTCCAAGCACACTTCGCCCAGTGCTTAGGTCAAGGAGTGGCAATGTCTGAAAATACAACTGCTCATCCTTAAACAAAGTAGAAAGAGGTTATGATGGAGAAAAACACAGAATTCAATATAAAGAAAGAGGTTTCCAAACTGTGACATGCACGGCTCTGGTCTCCTTTGTAAATAGCAATAATCAAAAGCATCTGGCTGCCTGTGTATATGCGTTTGCCTTACTTGGGACTAGGCAAATGCCAACTCACAACTAATCACATGCAAACAGCTGACAGAATTAGAAGTAAGTGGATAGAGGCAGAGGGATGAGGATGTGCTTGTGGAAAGCGGAGAAAGTAGGGGGCCTGACACTGGTACAAAGGAAAAAGGCTTTAAGGACAAAATAATCCCTATGCTGTTAGTTTCATGAGGTTATTTTTAAGGCAAAACTGTCTAAAAATTCAATATCTACAATGTAAAAGTTTGGATGCCAAATCAATATAAATCACTGCTGCTCAAGTCCATCTCAGATTCTCACTGAATGACAAGATGTGTTGAATACTGAACCCAAGCAGGGCATATTGACTGCCTTAGAATAGCTAGAGGAGAATAGCTAGGGCAGACAATTAATAAATAAATGGACACAAGATTTAAGAGAAAGAGTTAAGAATATCCAGTTAACCAATTCCAAATTATACAGTAATGCAACCTTAGGAGTAAAAAGTTACATCTGTGGTTGAGAAAGGGGTTTAGGACAAACTGAGGTACAGGGAAGCACAGCAGCTGTCCTGTGTTAGCTTGCATGGCTCAAGCCCTTCATCCAGTGTCAGGCACAGGAGTCCATGTCCAAAATTTACCAGTCCTTCCAGTGAGTGGAATGGATGGACCACAAGAACTGCAAGGTGCTGAGAGGAGACCCTTTGATTTTCATTGCCTTACAATGGGTGTGGTTGACCCCCTGAAATTACAAGTCCCACCAATTAAAAAACATAACATCTCAAAATTTGATACGGAAATGTTGTCTTCTTCCTTTTCTCCTACCCTTTCTTAGGGTGCAGGATCTTTGTCCAAGCCAGCATGCTTCTGATACCTTCTTGAGTAAAAAAAGACAAACCTTTAGCCTTGAAAGATGCATCAGACTTCTAATCCCCCTTTTCAGCTTGCTCACATCTAGCCAGATGTGCACATCAGTTCCTGAACTTCTAGTAGGAAAGCTGGGGAGAAAAGAGAAATTATTCTGCATGCAGCAGCAAATATTACCTGGTACATCTTTAATATATGCTCTCCCACTTTATGGCTTGTGGTACTGTTAATCACTTTTTGGTGACATGGGAGGAATTTTCTTCTCACTTCTAAAAAAGCATGAATTTCTTTTCTCTCAGACCACAGCGACCTGATAGACTGGTTCAATTACACATTTTTTTCCCAGTTAGAGAAAAAAACTGTGCCAGTGCCCAGAGAGAGAAATTATGAAGCCCTCAATACATTGCTGCCTTCAACAGACATTTGCAGGCACCCTTTGAAGTATCAGAGATGATCTCGAGGCACTAAGAAAACCACACCTTTGCCATGGTCTCAACACTCACCCAGGGGCGAACCATGGAAGATACATATGTTATCAGAGGGCCTGAGGACAGCATTCATACAGAGCAAGAGCAAAGCCTACTGCAGGGCTTGACACAATGCTCACAGAAACCTCACGGTGTATATGCACCACAAAAGGTCTTCTCTTTCTTTAGGTGGTTTACAATGTAGGATTTTTTTTATTTTCTCCCCTTGTTCGCTTAAATCTGTATTATTCTGTGGCACTAATGGATGCTGTAAAACATGCAATATGGCTGACAATACTACCTTAATACTGCTTTTGATACGTGGTTCTTGAGTCTTTAATTTCAGAAATTTAACACTACATTAGTTCTAGATTTTGCATTTAAAATATGACCTTGTTATGCAATATTTTACCGGAAAATAACTGTTTGCCTCTCACAGTAGCATAAATGAAATTTTATAGATATATATTTTTTTTAGGTTTGCTTATTATATAGTTATTCCTTTAGAAATAAATTGAGTGTAGTACTCAGAAAATGTTCCATGTTTCTAATCTACAGAATAATGCAGGTAGCATTTACTTTCCAGTCTACAAATTTCTTCAAAGTTTTCTGAAAGTACAGGTTCTGGAGAACAGGGGAGTAACTCCTTCCCTGTACTGATCCAGTCTCTGGCCTTGCATCAAGTGTTAAAAGCAACTTTCACAAAATATTTCTTCCTTCCACTGTTCTCTGATAGATTCCACAAAATAAGCCTGTGGGTACTGGTAGATAACATCCATAAGGAACTGAATTTAAAAAAAAATCACTTTCTTTTCTGTGTCATAAAAATGTAATCAAGGAGCGAAGCAGCATAATAAGAGCACATAAAGATACTTTGAGAAATGCTGTTCTCTACTGCAGAAAAGTATATGGTGTCCTGTTTTGAAATAGTAATTTGATGTGTTTAACACATCTGTCTAAATGTCATGTATGTACACTGATTAAGAAGTGAATCAGGTGAACCTGAGGCCTTTTTTATGAAATTCTGTATTTTAGGGCGTAACGTTATACATGGCAGAGGCTAATGACCAGATATGTCAAATCACCACCTTCCCAGCTCACCCTGACTGATATTCTTATCTTTTAAAAAAAAACCAGACACAAACCTTCCAGAAGATAGCATCTGCCTCCTGGAGAATTTTGCTTCCTTTAGAAATAAGATTTACAGATACTCTACATGAGCACAAAATGAATGTCTTCTCTGTTCCCTGTGCTTATTCATCCATTTCCCACTACTCCCTGCAGGGAAGAAGAGGTCAGGAAGTGATTCCTCCTATCTACCTGCAGCGTCCTCTCTGGAACACCACATCCTTACAAACAGACTTTATCTTTCCTGTGTTGCTGTGAGATAAGAAAGTACTATCTCCTGTTTAGGAACTGACTAGTGAAGGAAAGAGAAGTAGGTTGTTGGGTTGGTTTTTTTCCTCAATTATTAATGTAGTTTTACCAAATCTTGGAAATCTGCCCAGATCTTGTCCCAGTGCTCCTGTAAACCATGTCTGGACCCAAAATCCAGGTAGCATTGCATTTGCTTTCTTAGTTCTTACCTACAGCAAAGGACAATAGGCAGAGAAAAATCCAATACAGTGGGGAATGAATGGAGCACACAATAGGAGCATTTCTTTTCTAATGTAGATACGCTTTTCTAATGACTGAGTTCAACAGAGACCATCAAAGTCAAGTCGGCATGCCGAGAGCGAACAACATGTTGGCTGTTGTATAAGACACTAAATAAAGATAAATCCAAAATTGTATTGGATAAAGCTAGTTTTGTAAATAAAATACACTGCCAGAAGAATGAAACCAAGTCGTCTTTTCTTCCGTGAGATGGCTTCCTTGGGAATCCTCTGAAAAATTCATAAATTTCCCTGAAAAGCAGATCTTGCCAATTGAATACATGCGTTACAGCTCTGCAATACTTATTTCTAGCAGCAAAACCTAGTCTGTAAAGAACAACACCACCCCATGTCATTTGTTATGTTCTCTGTACTTTACTGTGATCAGGGCGAACAGCCAGATCAGTCCAACTTCTCGGGTTTACAAAGTAGCCCGATGGATAGTCAATATCGTACTTCTCTTTAAGGGATAAGGACAAACTGTGTAAAGCAGACTTCTCCTGCCTCCTTTTCTCTCTTTGATCATTACTGCTTTCTTTCGTGTTGTTTTCAGCCAAAAAAGCACCACATGACCTTTGATAAATGCCAGGAAAACATTATTTTCTCTGTGCCACTCCAGTTTGCGGACATCAGGCACATCTTTACTCCAAACCCTGCTCAGCATAGCAGCTCTGAGACAGGTCATGTGCCTCTCGCTGTGCTCTTGGGGATGCTGTGCACCCCTCCTGACTTTCTCCAATTGCTCAGTGTGGAGTTTGGCTACTGAACAGCATTGCACCATCCATTTGGTTCCCACCGTGACACCTCCTTAGGGTGAGGGAGGACTAGCCAAGCAAATGCCGGTCTGATAACTCTGCCTGATTCACAAAGCTACATAGCTGACGCTTCTTTGTTTTGTGCCCTTTTCTTTTTTTTCTTTCCAAAATGGCTAGAAATACATTGTTTCTCAAGATATATCCCCAAAGTGTAGAAATTTTAAACAGATGTAATAGAAATAAAATTATTGAAAAATGTAATGATAGGAATAAATAAAGGAAAATTCAACCAACTAAAAATTGTAGCTTTTCATCATGCATGGCTTTTTATGCAGGTGCCCAAATTTCAGACTGGATAGAGTTGTCTGTGAATAGCTGGAGAAGTACAGGCTTAAGGTTTCTATGATCCCGCAAGCTTTGACAGCTGAATCTTTGAAAAAAAAAAACAACCTCTTGAGCATAAATAGAGTATCGGGGCTTTTACACTGGAAAAGAAAAAAAAAAGAAAGATATACTCCATTATCATGATTGCACTTTCTTTTAAATTCCTTAGGACAAATACCCTCTTCTTTCTTCTCTGTATAGTTTCTAGTACATTTTCACCCCACTATAATATAGCACTTGGCATTTTGAGGTTCCCTGTGCCAGAAATACATATTTTTGTCTTGCACTTTAAGACAGAAGTAAAGATAATTATTTACTATGATATGTAGACTAGTGTACTTAATCTCTGTCTGTACTAAGTAGGGTACTGTCATTCTGTAACTATTTCAATCGGTCCTTAGGCAAGCAAAGGTGTTTTGGGTTGACCCGCTCTGAATGGCTCGATGTTCACTAAAGCTGCTCTATCACTCCCCTCCTCAACTGGACAGGGAAGACAAAATATGTCAAAAGATTCATGGGACAAGATAAGGACAGGGAGAGAGATCAGTCACCAATTGCCACCACAGGAAAAACAAACTTGACTTGGGGAAAATTAATTTCATTTATTACCAATCAGAATAGGGTAATGAGAAATAAAAACTAAACCTTAACACACCTTTCCCCTACTGCTTTCCTTCTTCCCTTTTTTGTGGCTTGCATTCATTCCTGAATTCTCTGCCTCTTCCCCCTCAGCAGTGCAAGGGAATGGGAGTTGTGGTCAGTTCATCACACTTTATTAGTGCTTTCAAAGGGAAAAAGGCTTATTATACTGGGCTGGACTGGCTTCCCTGCCCTTCCTGAAGAGCAGAAAATTATTGTTATTCTTCCTGTAGAGCTGGCACACGTTTACCTGCGCTGGTCAAACCATCCTCACTCAAAATAGCTGCTAATATCTGACATAAGGCCCAAATTAGTTCAATTATAACTTGTGTGGCTACAGTAGATTTTCTGATTTGGGTTAGGGCAATCTTGTTTTGAAAATCTTGCCTCTCCTACACAGTTTCCTTGTTTATTTCGTTGGTTCCATGATGTGTTTACACAAAATTGCACCAGGCTTAGATCACTGAAAACCTACATTGATCTCAGCCATGAAGTCATAAGGAATGAAGCACCCACTGTCTCTTGTCCACTGGGCAGGACATGTCCTGGGCCAACCCTCTCCTGGTTAGCAGGGCTTTCATCCAGCTGTCCCTCACTTGTCTTTGCCTTGGGAGCCACTGCAGGGTGTAGTTGTGCCCTGGTCATCCAGATGCTCCTTCCATATTCCCACAGTCTCTGAGAAAGGAAGAACTGGTTTTGGGCCCTTCATAAACCAGTGCAAGGCACTGGTTTGCAAGGCAGCATGGTACAGAGAGGCACAAAGAGGAGAAGGCAGAAATAAAAGTACTCCTTGTCCCATCTTCTTCATGTCCCTTCTCATCATATATGTACAGACAAAAGCAAACTAGCAGCTCTGCAGAGCATTTTTTCCTGCACTCCAAGGAAAAGTAGGGGGTTAACAGTAATGGGAAAGCAATTTTTTGCCTTTCTAATAGGACCAGAGTCTCATCTGGATTCGGTGGTAGGGGAATATATTTTTCCTTGCTTTCTGCAGGCACATGTGGATAGTTTACAAGAGGCAGAACCAGAAGTCTGGTAAAAGAAAATACAAGATGGGAACAAACCACAGTGCTGAGAACAAATAAAAACTGTGTCATGGTTGTGCCAGTCATAGACACAAAAGAGAGATTATTTAGTTATGTGTTCCTTACTTTTTGATGATATGTTTGCTCCCTGCTCTGCATTTTGCAGTTTTTTATAGGGTTGAGAGTTGTGCATGTCGGTGGAAGCAGATGCCATGCTTCCTTTGGGAGTAGCTATGCTGGTGTCAGGATTTGAGTATATTCGGACGATGTTTTATTCACTAAGGCTAAAAAGCCATTTTCCATGAAGTTGAATATTGAATGATGGGAGTGGTATCGTGTGGTGTTTTGGGGCTTGGGGTGGTTTTTTTACTGCGTGCCAATAAAAGATCAAATCTGTTTGGCATATGACATATCAGAACAGCTGTGTTTTGATAGCAGTGCAGGGAAAAAGATGACCATGTTGTATTCTACCTTCACAAATCTTCCAAAGCAAAAAGCACAATTACATTTGAATACTAGGGATACCCAGGTTTTCTTGGATTTTTATTCAGTTCTGTGCTGTCCAGCTATTAAAACCTTGTCATATGGACATGACATTGTATAATATATTTCAAAGCCAGAGCTTAGGCTTTAGGCACAATCATAAAATTATATATATGAGAAAACAGTAATGGTAAAACAGCATTTGATGACTCTCCACATGAAAATTCCGACACAAGTCTGTTCAGGCATGATTCAAGACCCATGAAAAACCTGTTTTAGTGCTCAGGCCTTGTGTGATGAGCCACAACCATCAGAAGGAACAAAGCAGGAGGAACAGGCTGTTTAGACCAAGTCTGCTTTCTGTATAAAAAGTCAGAAATACTTCAATTTTGAATTATATTGGCACTTAGGAGATTTTAATGTCTTAAGTTTTTGATTTAATTAAAAACTATTCAGTATTATCCAGACTAATAGATTTCCCAAGGGAAAAAAAAAAGTGTATGGTGTTTGCACTTACTGCACACAAGGCTGATAATTTAATCAATCCCCCTGTGACCTGCATTTATCTGTCAGCAGGGAAAAACACAGTGATACCATCAGCAAGTCGAAATAATTGTCATTTAAGTATGAGTTGGATGAAAGTTCATTTTATTGATGGTAGGTCCCTAGTGCTCTTACTGTTGCATTGACAGCAGCATTAATTTTGGTGGTTGTTGTTGCTTGGATAAAAAGAAGGAGCAGGAGAAGGTGTACAAAACCAGATCACAGAACACAAGACTCCCTCCTGCCCTCTGCCTACCTCCTTTTGCCTCCCCAGGATGTAAATCAATGGCCTCAGCCAGTGCAAATTTCTTTTCTTTTTGTGGGACCAGAAGGTCCTGATCTGCATAGCACATCTTAAGCTGCTATGGGGTGAACCTATTTATGGTTTCCAGCTATGATGAAAAATCAGACCTCCATGGGCTTTGGCTCTTTGGGTGGGAACCTGAGCAGCACCCGAAGTGAAAGAAACACAGGCTTTCTCACTGGGATGGGGACTATTTTGTTAGCAGTTGCTGAACAGAAAGCTCTTCAAATACCACTTTTACTCAAACATGGTTCCGTCAGCCTGCCGTGGAATAGTGTTAATAGGAGAGACTAGAGGAGTTCTTTAAATAGATATACTCTATTTATGTAACAAACAAAATGTGCTAAATTGTTCTAAGTAAAGATCTCTTTTAAAAAATTCTTTATAAGGTAAATAAGATACTGAGCCAAAAATTGCATTAAATCTATATAAATCGTGGAGTTCTGTTCAAATAAAAGGATTTATGCATGTAATTCTATTAATGGTATTGATAGCTATCTACATAAATCTCAGCTTTTTCAACAGGAAAAAATGTTTCTTCATTTAGAGAGCATCTGGACCTCAAAGAGTGTATTACTTTGATCCTTTAAGAAAAGAATGGTATCCTGTATGTAATTATCATATATATTTTTCAAATACTGCAGCACAATATTTTAAGGTGTTTTTTTAAAAGACTAAAAATAAGACCTTTCAGAAAACCAAAGTAAATCTGTCATAAATCTTTTTTTTTTTTTCCACCCAGATAATTCGTAACACTTGGAAATTTAAAAATCCTATATTGACGTGTTAATTCATTTTTATCAAACAGAAATGCGTTTATGCAGAGGAAGTATTGAAGAATTCCTAGATAGATTTGGTAAAAACCTTAGGAATTCTGCACCCAGTAGCTCGAGTAGCTGTGTGGGTTTTGATAATTGCTTGTTCACAGTACTAGAGCTCTAGCCGAATAGTCTGTAGTGAGGCTCCTATGATGAAATGCTAGCATTTATTTATTCTCTCTAGAAGCTTTCCTTTGTATTAGATCAGATAATTTCCAAGTTATGGATCTGAACTCAAATTTGGTAGGAGCACCTGTGTCTCCATCAACCTGATCAAAACTCTCATAATTTAACAAATGTGTTTGCTTCCAGAGCAAGACGAAATGTGCCCATAGCAATGTAGTTGTACTGGGAGGGTGCATGCATCCCTGACAGCCTGCATTCAGCTAAGCAACCCACACTGAGTGCTGTGATGCTGCAGCTCAGTGGTCAGCCAAGCTAGCTCCAATCCATGCATGCACTGCAGCTGCATCTCTGATGTACCTTTGGAGGGCCTAGAAGTCCATCTAATAATACTGTATCCAGTAGAAAATCACCAGCAGATTACCATGCAGAGAGACTCATGCCCAGCTTACTTTTGTCTTTGTGTCACATGCTTGTCTCCTGCACTGAATGCATTTTGCCTTTTAGACTGTAAACGGTAAAAACATGATGCTTGATGGTCAGCGGGGAAGTCTAGAGATGCACTCCCCAGCATGATGTATTTGTCAGTGGTGGATCTCAGGTCTGTACTGGGCAGCAAAGCAGAAAGCAGGAGCAGCAGGTCCTCCCACTGAGGTGCTGAGCACTGTGCACCTCTCTTGGTGCTTGGTGGAGCCTACCACTCTAATCGATGCACAGTGCCACAGGGCTCCTCACTGCAGGGATCTACCGGATCAGGTGGGCGTTAACACCTGTGTTGCTGTGTAGTTTTTTTGCCTGGAGAAAAACTCCCTCTTACCTCCCACTCTCCTAGATAAGGTCTCTTTGATATTCCCACACATGTCTAGCTACAGATTCACAGCATTATTTCAAGGGAGTTTTGAATCCTATTTCTGTTATATTTGTTAATTGAATACTTTGTATTATGTCTTCAGATAATATTTATTAGATTTAGTATGAAGAATTTTATTGCTCTCTATTGTTTGTTAACTTAGAGATAGTAATAAACCAAGTGTTGAAAATTACTCTTTGCTGAGGGGGTGGAAACAGTGACATCCAGAAACTCTAGCTGACGGCTGGCAGAGATGGGCAAAAGAAGTTTGTGGGTGCAATGTTCAGGACAAAGTAATCTAGGAAGGCTTATAGGCACACTAAGCATCTTCTGGGAAGTCTGAAAGGATCAAGCTGAAAAGGAGCAAGCAGAAGGGGGAAAACAGAACATGCTCTTTATGTTTGTTTTTTAAAACTGACAAGAAAGATCTTTGTAAAATATTATTTGAAGAGGGTTATTTATTTCTGCTTATTTTATTGCAGGGCCATGCCACTGATGTGTGTTTTGATATCTGTTCCTTCTCTTAACTGTTCAACCTGTTCCAAAGTCAGCAACGCATCTGTTTCTCTATTCCTCATGCTTGTATACAGTGTGCAAGCATTACTGAAGCCTGTGGCTGATATTTTATGTTCTTCCACACCCAAAAGTAATGAGAAACGGCTTTACAGTGACACGTATTTTCTGTTTACTTTACAAAAAGAAAATTTTCAGAGCAGCCGCCAGACTCGGAAAAAAGTACTGAAACTATTGTTAAGAATAATACTTATTCCACTAGGATTTAAGGCACGATTTCTTTTATAAGTTACCTTTTATTAAAATATTTGGTAGCAGTAAAATATGCTATAAATTATTTTGCAATGTTCATTCATCTCTAAGAATATTTTCAAGGCCAAATCTAGTAAGAGGTATCTAAGAGAAGAAAAATGCTGAAACTGCAGATATCCAACCCTGAAGTAGTAAAGGGTTTCGAGACTACCTGTAAGGTGCAGGTTTTATTTCATACTGGATAGATTGTTCACTGCCTCTGATGAAATGGTGTGCCTTCTCCAGTAAGACCAAACTATAGAGGTGCAACAGGAAAAAAAGAGCATTCTGCATTCTGGATGTTGGATTTCCAGGGGCTTGGTCATGGCAGTGCTGATCTGTTGGTTTCAAAATGGATGAAATTCACTCCTTCAGGCAGTCTCTAAACAAAGGTAACTTACAGCATTCAAATCTACCTTAAGCTCCCAAGTGTGGGTTGTTACTGATATCCTAAGTAACATGCAGAGAGCAATTTTGTTTCATTTATATGTAATTGTCTGTCTTCCTAAAGCTCCAAGGCAGACTTTTGGAAAGGTTAAATATGAGGCACAAACTTCAGGGGAAGGAAAAAACCATGGTACCCTACCTCCCATGAATACCACTTTCAGAACAACGGCTGTGCTGAACTGTACCCACTGCTGAGCAAACACATGCCAGAGCCTTGCTTTCTGCACTCAGAATTACTTTGGGGTTGTTGGTTGGGTTTTTTTTTCCAATTGTTTTGCACTCCAAAGTTAGAGCAACGCACAGAAGCCAACCCTAACCAAGTCTTGCTGTCAGATGTCACATCTGTGTTTCATCTTCTGTTGCAACAAAGGGAATAATCTCTGATGTGCTTTAATATATACTGCTGCATCTGCTCAGAAAATGCAGTAGTCTTATGAAATTTTACAGTAAAAATATATTTCATTATCTCACTTCTACTAGGGAATATACTAGGCTGGATAGCTGTAAAGTGTATTTAATGCTATTTTAAAAGATAAAAACAGTGTGGGGGGAAGATTTACATTTAAATCATATTTCAATCAACCTTAAAGGTGCTGTTTACACAGTAAGGGTATAAAATGTTAGCTCATTAAATATGCACAATGTTTTGCATTGCAGAAAGGATGTGGATTGTACTTTCGATTTCCAAGGAAATTAAACCTGCTGTCAGAAAGCACATTGTAGCAGGATACAGAGGGCTCTGTGGAAACCAATTTAAACAATTTATGCTAGTGCTTAGAAGTTGGGTGAATTGGATTTCAGATAAATTTTTGGTGACATGACTAAAAAGAACCCTCATCTCTTGTAGGCATGGGATATTTCCTTTTTTCTGATCACAGATTAAGTGCTGTACTTTTACACTCCGTGCAGAGTTTCAACCATGGGTTGAAAGATTTGGAGTGGGAGATCCTAAACAGAAGGCACAAAAAAATGTAATGCAGTGAGACAGCCTCCAGGACTTAGCAGCAACCAGCTATACCCTGCCATGTTCCCATCAGGGGTTGATCAATTAACCTCTGTAGCTCGCAGACCGTCCCACTCATGCCTAGCCTCCTTCTGTGCAAATGCAGCCAGTCCAGTCAATGACCCCGTTTTATCCAGGTTTCCTTTCCCATTTCAGTTCACAGCCACATATGAATGTTTGTTTCAGGCCTTTTCCATCTGAATAAGGGGACAGGATGTACATCTTCAAAATTAACTAATTCCAGTCAATCTACCTCTTTGCATAGTTTTCCTTAATCCCTATACTTTGAAAGAGAGGTGGGCAAACCCTGAACTTCCTGTGCCTTGTGCATTTTTTTCATAAGGTGCAATTAGTAAACTATAATGCAAATTAAGTTTTCAAACACCCAACTTTCTGCTCCTCTCCAGTGCTTTAATGAATAGCCAGGGATGTATCTTCACATATAACTTTTTATGGTATTCACGGTGCCCAAAAAAGGCTATACTAAGAACTTTCCAAACACTGATTCATCATCCTGCTGAGTATTCTGAGAATTAATCTGTTGGGAAAAATGATTATGCTAAAGACAAGGTCACAGAATAACTGCTGGCATTTAATTGAATAGGAACTCAGATAACTGTATGTGTAACATAAACCGAAACAAAACAATTTTGACAGTAACCAAATGACCAAGCTAATTTTATCAAACACATATAATTTCTTAGTAAAAATGCATTCATGTCTTTAGGTTAGAGGATTCTAAAGCCCTTTACAGACTGCATGCACTGTCTTCACTGCATTCATAAAAATAGGCAAAAAGTTCTAGATCTTATTCTTCAAAATTAAAGGACTGAGTGAAGTCCTTACAATTCTTTCTCAAAAAGAGTCTGGGAGGCTTTATATGGCCATCATATTCTCCCAGTCGACATATTGTTAAATTGCTGCCACTACTGAAGAAATTGGCTTGTGTTTGTACAACACCCAACTGTATTTTTAGCTATCTTATCTCTGGACAACAATCACAGCGAGTCCAATTTCTAGCCATACAGTCTATTTTTCCAAAAGTGGCATCTGTCTCCCAAAAGACTTCCATCAGACACTTCTGTTAGCATCCTTCAAGTTTCCTTTGGATGAATCTGTCATGCAATTAGGTTACTGATAGGCTGCCATGACAAATAGGTTGCCATTTGCCTTTTGATGTACTTTTGATTTTGATGCTTTAAGTATTTTCTGCTTCTAAATACTGTCTTCTGGGAGCTGTACTTTATATTTTGAATGAAACACTTGCAGCAGTATCTTTTCTTTGTGAATCCAAAGAGCAGACTACAATGTGTCCTATTTTTCCCAAGAGTGAATTTATTTTGAACAATACTTATTTATTGTGGGATAATCTGTAGGCTATAGAGGGTATTTAGTTAGCCTGAGAGAGATAGCCAATAATTTTCAGTCCATTACTAATAATGTACAACTGATTAAATAGTCAGTGAAATCTTTCACTTGGTAAAACAAATGTTCTTGGTTTTCAAAAATATCTGAATAGTAATGTTGTCTGTGCAGCCTTCATTTGGCTCTCGGGTCTGTGGCATACGATACCATCTTTAATCATGTTATGATTTACTATTTTTCCTCAAGATCCCTGCCTTGTTCACTGCACAATGGAACAGATCTGTGGATAAATCACATCTGAACAATGAAAGAGACTATTGTCTGAAGGAATTCTTTTGCTGAACTCAGAATAGTAAGGCAGGAACTGCAAGACAGGGAAAAACTAAAAGACAGCTATTGCTGCCCTGGAGAAATAGATTCTAGTCCTGTGTTTACAGCCTGAGTTTCTGAGTGATGTTACTGTCCACTTTCTAGCATAACTTTTGCCTAGAAACTGTATTCTTCTGTGTTGGAAGAGTTCTAACCAAGGAAAGCATGATGGCCTTTAAATTGACTTATAGAACTGCTTTCTTGTACAAGATCAATGCCAAACAATTACAGAATGCAACACTCCCAGTTCCTCAATGGCACAAGGTTCCAGTTTCTTCACATCTGATTTTTGCCTGTATTTCCCTACACCAGTATGGAATAGTTCAGGTCAAAGAGACTTAATTAATTGTTAAAATTATTTATTTAAATTCCAATCAGTACGAGCTTTTATAAAACTAACTTCAAAACCTTGTGCATTGCTGCTTTTCATTGCTGCGTTTAATGAATAAATTATGAATGCAGATTTTAGTGACATAAATGTGAGGATATTGCCTTTGAATTTTGCAACACATCTAGAGGCAAAGAAATAAAATGGCCTCTTAAAAGAAATGCTTTGTACTGCAGGTGGTTAGACAACTCCTTAGCTCTTCTGCACATGAGCAGTGGCTGCTCCTGTGTTTCATTTATGGAAGTGCCTGACGCAATTCAGGATCTGCCCCTAAACAAGACATCTGATCTGAAAATAAATTAGGGTAGAGTAGTGAAGAACACTGTTGTCTGAGGGCTGCGTTCTTTTCTCTTAGTTGCTTAATCTTCTTGTAACTTAAAAACCAAATTGCCTTGCTGTTAATGAGGCATAATTACTTCCACTTTCTAAATAGCTTTTGTGGGGTTTTCTTCCAGTTTCTAAGTAGAAATGCTAACACTTAACAATAGTCTACATTCACACTCTTCATTTAGGCAGTTAAAGGATGAGTTTTCCCAACACACTTGAGTGATTTAGGAATGGAAGTCCTACTAGTTTTAAATTAAAAGCCCTGGTCAGCGCAAATGTTTTAGAGCTCTTTAATAGAGTGCAAGTCCAATGCCTCAGATGTGTATGGCCTAAAAACACTTTTCCAATATCCAGATTTTAAAACAGGAAAGGATAAAGAGCTAGATATAAACCCCATAAAATAATAGAAATTCAAATTACAAACTTTACCCAGGTTGACCTATATTTCAAATTCCAAAAATGCTCCAAACTCTCAAAAAGATGAGTTTAAGTTAAAAGAGTAAATAGTGAAACTTAGGAGAGAAGACTTCTAAGGGCGTTTTTTTCACGCAAAACCTCAACTTTTTTGGAACACATCTTTAACACTGAAGCTGCTGCCTATTTCATCATCATTTTTACAAATGTGTTCAATGTCTTCTGCAAACTTTGTTATCAAAACATCATTACTTTTATGAGATAAAGAGGTAAATAGGTAGGTAAATATGGTATATACTGCTTAAAAGATTTTTTTTCATCTACTAGAAGTTGCAGGCTTTATGTATTAGGGATTATGTATTGCCTTTGTACTGCATACTAAGAAAAAATAGTAGAAATTTTACTAACTAGCAAATATAACTGCTTGTTCAAATATTAATGTACTCCCCATATAGTCATTATAGCTAAAAGGAAAAAAATGCTTTTGAGCATTTCATATTCATCAATAGTTCATGAAAATACATAACAAGTTATGACACATCTAATAAAGATGAAAGGGATGAAAATCCTTGTGAATTTTTAATATGGATAATAAAGGGCATTAATACGGTTTAATTATATCAATAAATAATTAAAATTACTTTTTAAACTACATTTTATTTTTATCTGAAATAACTTTAGGTGGTGCTTTTGGAGGAATTATATACATGGCATTACAATGCCAGCAGCTCTACAAGGGGAAGTAAAAGTTGCTCTATTGATTATCTGAGTAAATAGGGCCACTTAAAACATTCTTAGGACATTTCAGACATGATACTGTATCTGTTTGAAATATCCTTTTAAATCCGATGTTTAGATAAATATTAAATAACGATGAAAAAACTCAACACTCTGTCCTGAGGCTAGATGGCAGATTGGCCTGCCACTGTTAAGGCAAATCAATTTCTGTACACGTCACCATACCAAGGAATAATGTGGCTGTCTTTGGAGGAGACACGTTTGGTTTTCAGACCACTGAGGTACAACTGAGTTAAAGGAAAGGTGCGTGTTTGATTTAAAACCAGAGGTTTAAACCAAAGTTCAGTACTAAGTCCCTAACTTTACACCTGTAAATTGTCAAACTTTGTTCTCACAGCAAAATAAGCTAGTATCTCGTAGGAGAATTATCTACTTAACAGTTCAGGCTTGACATATTTGTACCAAATGCCCAGGTTGAAATTTGCGTTTCACCTTTGCTGCTTTTTCACAGGCAGAGTGAAAAAGTGTTTCTCCCTTTCTCTTTTTCCTTATCTCTCTCTGCATTCCCTAGCTGCAGCCTCCTGGCACTCTCCTAGAATCATAGAGTCATAAAATA
>VZTU01022763.1:0-13077 GCA_013400835.1 Zapornia atra
GTTTTTGTTTGGTTTTTTTTTCTGAAGAAGTTCATTTCTATCTTAGCAAAAATATAGGTTATTTCTTTTCAGTTCTGAATGTGTATTTCCTTCTTAATTTTCTTAATTATTGGGTTATATTCCTGTCACGATGGATGTTCTCATCAGTATTTTTGTTTGTGCTTTCATAAAAGAAAACAAATTCTCCTAGAACAGCCATTTTCTTCTAATCTAGGGAATCGACTTGAAAATCTTTCTGTACACAGATATTTTGAAAGAAAATTGCACGCCATACTGGAAAATACATTTTTACCTGCTTTACAGAATTTTAAACAGCTGCAAAGAAACAATAGGTTTTTTACAGAATCATAGGACAGCTGTGGTCAGAAGGGAATTCCTGAGATCATCTAATCTATGTAGCAGTGACAGATACAGCAGATTGCCTAGCAAAGTGTCTATTTGAGACTTAAATATCTACAAGGACGGAGACACTGCAACCCCTCTGGGATCTACAGTTTTACAGTCTTCTCAGTAAAATTATTTTTTCTTATGTTAACATAAATTTTTCTGCTTTTGTCTCTTGTGCTGTGTGTCCTTGGCTGGCTACTGGGTGCCCACCAAGTTGCTCTAAAACTCCCCCTCCATCAACTGGGTAGGAGGAGAATATACAATGAAAGGTTTGTGTGTCAAGATGAGGACAAGATCACTCAAGAATTACCACCACTGGCAAAACAGACCTGAAATCAGGAAATTAATTTAATTTAGTGGGTCAGGTTAACAACCCTTCTGGAAGAGGTGAGCATTTAATCCAAATTTCCTACATCTGGGAACTATATTTACCAGCAAGAGGGAGGGTAGGGGAGAAAGCTTTTTTTTTTTTTAAATAAAATTTTAAAAAAAATCAGCTATGTATTAGGCCTTAGTTGCAAATGTTCTGAATTCTAAATCCCTAGCTGACTGTATAAGCAGATGTAACTCCTAGAATCATATGCTCAGTCAGTTATTCCCCCCAGCCATATCTATTTGATTTCTCAGAAAATGTGTGCAAGCATTTAAACTTTTCACAGAAATGTTTAGTTGTGTTATTCAATGAATGGAAAAATCCTTACAAAGGCATTCTATATTGTCCTCAGGAGGCATCAGAAGTCCCTAACACTTTTCACTGACTATGTAATCAATGCCCATATTTTGTAGGCATACAAATACCTGAATTAGGTGACTAATACAGTGAGATAGAAATTATATAGTGAAAATAAAGAGGTTTTATTTCCATGTAATCCACAAGACTATATAGAAATGTTCAAAATAAAACAGATTTTCAATCTAATCCTTTAATTAAAAAACACTCTGAAATGATGTAGCTTCCTTTCCCGTATTTTTGACACAAAAATTCTCACAGCAATGCATATTATAACTTTTGCTAAAAGAAAGAAAATAGAATCATGTGTATGTTTATTAGGTGATGTCAGTGTGTCATGAAATGACTCACCAGATTTTGTTAGAAAGCAAGATGCGTGGTCTTGTACCTCTGTTTAATAAAACCATCTAATCTTAAGCTAACAGGTTTCCCAGATGCAATTAAATTAATGACAAATATAAGTACACACCATCCCCTAAGAGGTGCTTGTAATTTCACAGAATTGAGTTCTTGTTTAGATTGTTATTAAGTTGTTGGCTTACAGCGTAAATGTATATGAAACTTTACAAGGAATCTATTCTCAGGACATTGCACTCTAAATTAAATATAACCTAATTTTCTATGTTCTGCAGGTCAGACAGTACTTTTATGGAAAGTTAAATTAATGAAGCTTCCAGAATCAAAAAATCTCTCCAATTAATACAATATTGATCATTTGTTAAGTGGGTAGGTCAACATGGATTAACAGTAAAGCCTTTTTAAAAATTTGAATGTTGAGAGGTTTAAAATGCATGGGAAATATTCAGCAGAGTAGTTGGACTGCCCTAAGGATTAAGTCTGGTGCTTCAAGATTGTCTTCTGAATCAATTAAGATTTTTTTTTTATAGATGCATGATATTGGCTTAGTTTCCCTCTAATCTCCAAAAGATACAGTTTCAAGAAAGTAATAAGCTGTAGTAATCAAAAGACTAGTCACAAGCATTTGTTCATTCCTCATGTTTCCTAGGAGAACTTTAAATATTCAGTCTCTTAAACAACAGACACTCTGCCCCTTAAATAAACCTGAAAGTCTAATAAACAGTCTAAGATACAGAGGCTAAATATATTCAATACAAGAAAGAAGGTTATTTATATTTGGACAAAATATATTCAGCCCTTTACATAGGAACAAATATGTAACTACATGGGAAAAAAAAAGTAATTGCAAAAACATGTCTCTCTGGGTGTTACAAATTGGTTCATATCCACATTTTTTTTTAATCACCTCACCTCTTAAACACTGAAGCTTGTGATTTTTCTTCAAAGTTTTGTGATTCTAAATTGTATTAACTTAATTCAATGACTTTAAAATGTAGTTTTGCAGATGGTATAAGGTATGCCGCTATGAATGTTTGAGGGTACCTATCGTATCAGAGAATATGACCACTCTTAATGTCCTTGATATCCTTTGCCAGATTTAATTCCAGGTGAGCCTTAGCCTTCTTTGTTGCATCCCTACATACTCTGGCTACATTCCTATATTCCTCCCAATTGGCCAATCCTTTTTCCACATTCTGTAAACTTCCTTCTTCTCTTTTAGTTTTTCCAGGAGCTCCATGCTTATTTGTTTCCATCAGGTCTCCCTCCTCCTTTGATTTATTTCTTATTCTTAGGGTTGCACTGATTCTAAGATTGGAGAAAGTACTACTTGAATATTGACAAGTTGTCTTACCCTTTCCCAATCTTCTAGATCTCTAACCCATGAGATTCTCCCTATCAGGTCTTAGAAGAGGCCAAAGTTAGATCTCCTGAAGTCTAGGGTTTTATTACTACATATTGTCCTGCTTCTACTGTCCTGAATTCTACCATCTCAAGATCACTGAAACCCAGGGTGCTCCCAACCTTCAAACACCCAACCAATCCTTCTTTCTCTTCTAGTACAAGGTTCAGAAGCATTGTCCTCCTCATGGGGTCCTCCACCACCTATGTGAACAAATTACCATCAATGCTCTGCAGGAATGCCCTGGACTGTGCATGCCTGGCTGAGTTGCCTTTCCAGAAAATACCAGATATTGTTCATGGGTGTCTACAGGTGTTTGTTAAAGAATCATGTCTGGTTTTGTTTGTAAAACTGGAGGGTGGAGACAGAAGCAGAATCCTGTTCTTGTGAGTCACCAGGGTCCAAGGTGCGTCATTCCCAATACTGCCCACTACAGAAACTTGCTTATGAAACCACCTATCTCCATCTCTGCATCTCCATCTCAGCCCCTCTAGTAATGTGCAGCCTTTTAACTATTTCCTGCAACTTGGACACCTGATGTTGATTGATATTAATTAATTGTCTTTTAAGCTACATCACTGAATCATTGTCCAGATCATCAACTTGTGTGCACCTTGTGCAGGTACTTAGCATTTCACCAGAAGAAGGGTCTAGGCATTCACTGAAAACTACAGCCTGTACTGAAATCTCTTTCCTTCCCAGTTCTACCTGTGTGGATGCATCAGACGTCTCAAGGAAAATGTTCTCTGTGGAAACACTGGCTTTGGCTCTGAGGCAAGTGCCCATGATTTTGGGAGAGACACAGAACACTGTGTGTTCTCCCATGTGCTGCAACCCACCCTGTTGGCAGCACTTTGGGTCACTGTCACTCCTTCTGGATGTTTCAATATTCTGCTTTTGCCGCTAGCTACACCCAGGTCGCGTCAGCCTCACTCAGGCCACATCATCCTCTCTGGCAAGAGCTGCCAGCTCCTGGCATCTCCCTCCACTTGTCCTACAGTTTTCTTGACTCCAGGAACCCGATGTCCACCTCAGTCTAGGCCTCTGCCACAGGACTTGTTTCTGCAGCCATGTCCTGTGACAGTTGAGTGCCTTATTCCTGCCAGGTGGCCCCACAGGAGGCTGATCAGGGCACTTCAGGCATAATGGTACCTCACAGTCAGACAGAAATGAATGATCCACATTTGACATTCTGCACAACCAACAATAGTCACATGATAACATGCAAGGTAGCTATTGCAGAAAGTTACTGAGACAGTCATCCAAAGCCTCTCAGTAATCAGGGGAGAGAAAAAAATCACTTCTAGGGAGACATTAATCTCATTTCATGATAAACATAAGAAATAAGTCAGATGAATCAAAAGTATTTGATTCTTTCCCCTGATTTTGTAATGTCTAGATGACTGAACCACCTGTAGTTATGTAGGCAGCAGACACCTACAGTTAGATGAGATGATTCCCAGCATCTCATCACCAGCTATATTTACATTCTTGACAGACATGTGAAGGTCATGTGAAAGCATAACAGAAAACAAAAGTAGTTCTATAAGCGTGCAGCAAATATTTGAAAGTCAAAGAGATGATACCATCTTTGTGATAGTTCATAGTACAAAATTAAAACATAAAAAAGGAAAGATTCTCAGCATGTCTTCAGTGCTTTCATAAGAAACAACTATTTTATTTTAGTAATGAAGGAATCCTAACTCACATCTCACTTTCTGAAGTAAATCTGTAATCACCCTGTAAAAATTTCAGACTGAATGGTCAGTGATACTTATTAGGTACTAAATATTTAACTGCCCCTTCTAACCTAGATTTGACGCAACAGATAGTATTAAACACACCCATTTTTAGAGACTACTGATAAATACTCATACACTGTAAACCCATTACCATCAATAGTTCATGATGAGATATGTTAGTAGGGATTATATTGAAAAGTATGAGACACCGGGGAAAAACATGTTTCTCTACATATATATGTGTGCATATATATACACACAGAAAAGTCTTAAAATATGTTCAGGCTTTATTCTGCAACAAATCATGAAAGAGTTTAATGAAATAAAATATGTGTAAGATATATTTTAGTTGATGCCATAATTAAAAAAGTCATACTCTTTTTTTTTTTCTGTCCACTAAATCAATATCAACATTCTACAAACAAAAAGTCTGTTGAAAAATATAGACTCATATACTGAAAATAAAATCTATATGTACCTGATGAATGAAAATAGCAATGTAAATAAATCTTGCAATTAATCTGTAGAAATAGTTTTCTAATTCAGCTATTGGGATCCTGTGAATTCAACAAAAGAGGCAGCTCTAAAAAAAGTCTGATCTCTGCAGTCCTGCACAAAATTCTTAGTTATTTTTAATGCATAAAGACTACAATGATAAAAGGTTTATTTTATTTTTAACTGAAACTTATGGATCTTGTTCACAGAAAAATATTTTTGTTGACTGAAAGATGCTGAAACCTTTTGAAACACTGTATTAGTGAAGACAGTAGCAGAGTTACTTCATTAGGAAAGAGAAAAAGTGGAAGTGATCTTCATCTTCATAAATAGCTCACATATTAAATTAATCAGTTCTCTAAATCAACAGTTATTAACCTGTGCTGTCAGAGAGGATATGAAAACCCCTAAGCAATATAGAAATACTGGGGTTTTATCAGTGTCTGTAGTCATGTACTGTTACATTTTGTCAGAGGTTAAAAACTGCATTAAAGTGGCCTATTTTCATCTCACATTTGATTTATCTGTAAATATAGCAAACCTAGTTTTAATAATCTGTTCATATACAGTTAAGCCACGAACCTTGCTGGGATACATTTAACACTCTTTTTCATTTGTTATCTGGTTGTTTAGAACTCCATTTGGCTGTAACCCTTTAAATAAGAGGCTTTATGAACAAATATGTTGCACACTTAAAAGCACATTTAAAAACATCGTGTTAAATGCTGATCAGTTTTTAAAATGTCTTTCATAATATGCCTTTTTGATACCCTTTTAATAATGCAACAATGCTGATTTAGTTTTGAAATAATATAGTATTTATTATTCATGCATAATAAACATTAATAATACATATCATAACATAATCTTTATAATGTGCTCTAACTAAATGCAATGGAAATGCATGCTTTTTGGAAATTATGATTCCATTTCATGTAAAGACTTACAGAACCCTCAAAGACTGAAAATGTTAGTGTCTAAAAAGATTAAATAGATTTTCTACATAGATGACTGAATTCTGGAAAAAAAAACCCCTGAATTGATAGAATAAGGCTTTCCAAAATGCTATGTCATTTTGCATTCATGATTTCAATGTTTAAACATGTGCCCAATGCCATTTTAAACATAGTCATGTCCTGCCTGAGCACAAGTTACTGCATGAGAATGATACGGGTCTCCTTGAGATCCTATGTTGGAACTATCAGGACAGTGGAGCTATGTCAGATATGTGGTGGTTCCAATAGAAGTAGATATCTAAGGTGGAGTACTTCAATGGCTCCCTTAAAAACCCTAACTTGAGAATGGTTTGCCTAGAACAGAAGTACCATTAAGTAATTTCCTTGCTTTTTTCAATACATATGTCAATCATGTAGCCCAAATTCTAGCTGATTGACTGCACATTCTGCAGGGAAAATATGTTTTTCCATATCTTAAGCCTATAGGTGTTCATCAAACAGAATTGTTTTTTCTTGAGGTAAGTGGGTTTAGTAGTAGCACTGTATAAACAGCAGCACATTTTTTATTATTATTATTTTTAAAAAGGAAAACACCTGTAATTCTGTTTTTTGAAACAACAATGTTTCTGTATGTCCTGTGTGTTTTGATAACAGTTTAAACTCTTGGGATTATTCAGATGCCTTTCAGATGAAATAAAATGTCTCTATACAGCTACTAGGGTGTGATATTTGGATTGCCGTATTTTAATTATATAGCGCTGAACTAGCTGAACAGCAGTTTTTGCTGCCAAAGACTATCTAAATCTGGCCCAAGTTCTCTAGTAAGGAAAAAATAAAGGTCTTTAATTCAGGAGATGGGAATAATTTTTGTTTGCTTGTGGGGTTTTTTTGTTTGTTTTCGGTTTGTTTTTTTTTTTAAGTGGACAGATGTTGCAAAGTTAAAATACTTTCAGTTACTGTTTTAAAGACATTCTGACATCAGTATATTTAAAAATATCGGTTTACTATAAAAAAAGTCCCAAGAAGCAAGAAGTTTGGATCTATACAGATCGAAACAGCAATCATGGAAAAAAAAAGACCAGTCCCACATCAAGAATGCTTTTTAAAAATATATATATAGGTACCATAGTGCTAGGTATTTGGTTTTTTTTATCAAGCTTGCTAGTCAGATGTAGAGAATGAAATAATATAAGAGATCAAACCGTATAAACGAAACACTTCCCTGGGCTGTGGGCCTACAAGCAAGTTGCGGGGTCCTCCTTGCACACCCACCCATTTGGTTTACCACTTGGCTTGCTTGCTTGAAGCACATAATTCATACTCATGGATAATCTGCCCAAAAGTGTCCACAGTCTACCCCTTGATCACAAGTCTAGCCCTTGATCACAAGTCCATCTATATATTGCATCTCTTTCTTGATGGACTGAGGTTTCATGGACCCATCAAGCTATAAATTATTCATCCTTATGTTGTCAGTCTAGATCTACCTGAGCCACTGGAATCTGAGCAGCCTCATCCACTTGCTGGTTGTTTTGATGTTCCTCAGTGACCTGACTCAGGTACATGAGCATCTATGTGATGTACTTTTACAGCCAGCTTCTCTAGCGAGGCAGCAGTGTCTTGTCATATTCTGACAGCCCAAATTACTTCGTCTCTATGTTGTCAGTTGTTCTGCTTCCATTGCTGTAACCATCCCCACACGGTACTTGCCACCATCCATGAAACAGTATAGAAGTAGAGCATTGGCCATTTTTCTTGATCAGCAGTATCTAAAGCCAGCTGGATGGCTTTCACTTCCGACAACTGTCTCAGTTCACCTTCTTCTTTAGCAGCTTCTGTGACCCGTGTAAGATGGCATACAGCAGCCTTCCACCTCTGATGCTTTCCCACGATGTGACAGGACCCACCAATTGATAGGGTATACGGCTTCTCATTTTCTGGTAGTTTATTATACAGTGGAGGCTCTTTGGCTCGTGTCACTTCCTCCTCTGGCAACATTCCAACATTTCTGTCTTTTGACCAGCCCATGATCACTTCCAGAGTTCCTGAGTGATGGGGGTTTCCTGCACAAGCCCACTGTGTGATCAGTGTGACCCACTTATTCCACATAGCTTCAGCTACATGATGTGTAGAGGGGACCCTCCCTTTGAATATCCACCCCAGTATGGGCAGTCAGGGAGCCAGAAGGAGCTGGTCTTCTCTACCAATCACTTCTGAAGCAGATTGAACCCCTTCATATGCTGCAACTATCTCTTTTTCAGCGGCGTGTCACAGGCCTTGGATCCTCTGTAGCCCCAGCTCCAAAATCCCTGAAGTCAGCCTCAAGTGTCCCCTGGTGTTTCCTGCAGAGACTCCATGGCTGTGGTGTAGAGGACATTTTTTATATCTGTTCATGCTCAGATTGGCTCAAGAGCTACCACATGAACAATTTCCTGTTTGATCTGTTCAGTGGCTTGTCACTGCTCAGGGGCGCATTGGAAATCATTCTTCAGGGTTATGTGATAGAGAGGGTTTACAATCAGACTGTAATTTGGAATATGCTTTCTTCAAAAATCCACATCATGTAAGAAGCTTATGTTTCCTGGTTTAAACTAGGATAGAGTTACTTTTCTTTCAGCAGCCGGTGGAATGCTGTGTTTGGGAGTTAGGGTGAGGGCAGTGCTGATAACACGCTGATGGTTTTAGTTTTTGCCAAGAAATAAAGAATTTTTCAGTTGTTTATTCTGTCCTGCTAACAAGAATGTGGGGGGCACCCAGGAAGCTGGGAGGGGACATGGCCAGGACAGGTGATCCAAACTGGCCAAAGATGGTATTCCATGCTAATGACATCATGCTCAGCTTACAGGGGGGCCTGGTGGGGGGAGGAGTGCACTGCTCCAGTATGTGCAATTTTGGGGATGATCTGGCTTTGGAACAGCTCTGAGCTGTACAGTCTGGGTTGTGTGGTTCAATGAGAAACTGTATTGTGTATCACCAGTTTTGTATGTTTTGCTATAAATCCCTGTTGTTATATCTGTTTTTCTCTGTTGTCCCAGTAAACTGTCCTTATCCCAACCTGTGAGGTTTGGTTTTGGTTTTCTTTCCTCTCTTTCTCCCTATCCCTCCTCAGAGAGAATGACTGTGTGGTACTCAGCCCCATCTGGTGCAAAACCATTACATGAATGGATTTGGACTATGTTCTTGCTATTCTCAGAAACTTTTTCTGTGTTTCCCCATATGATGTCATCAACATACTGCAGGATCTCTTGGGCTTCACCCTGTTCTAATGCAATCAGTCCATGGCAAATGGTGGGGCTATGCTTCCATCTCTGGTGCAGCCATTTCCAGGTGTGATGGGTACATCTCCAAGTGAAAGCAAACTATGGCCTGTACTCTGCCACCAAAGGGATTGACAAAAATCAATTGTGGCATACCACTTGGCTGCACTAACTCCATTTCATACTGAACTGCTAGCATGTCTGGCACAGCAGTACTCATGTTTTGTGATTTCATTCAGGATATGATGGTCTATCAGCAGTCTCCACTCTCCACTGGACTTCTGCACTGGCCATATGAGACTCTTAAATGATGAACAAGTTCTTATCACTCCATGGATCCTGTGCTTACAAATCAGCTTACGGATAGGAATCAGGGAGTGAATCAGTGATACTGCTGCCAATATACTGTAACAGTCCTTCAGAAAAAACTCAAACACCCTCCTGGAGTAGGATATTATTTGCAATAGAATAGTCTTCACCCTGCTTTAGATTTATATTCAGCATGTAATAACAAAATAACAAAAAATAATGAGTTAAAATTTTCTCATTCCCTTACATTAGTTCTATTCATAGAAGTTTTTTCAGGAAAATTACCATAAAATTCAATTTGACCTTGAAGAACTAACCTATAGATTTTCTTATTTCAATGTTTAAGGACAGAAGAACACATGGCCATTAAATAGATTTGGACACTAAAACACTTAAATCACAGATATATGTATATGTATATGTGAGGGATGTGGCCTTCAGCACAAAGGATACCCCTTTCAACCTAAATTATCCTATAATTCAGCAATGTAAATAGAACTGAATGTACAAAGATTCATATATATTTATGAAAAATATATCAAATTTACCTGGAGAGGTACATATAAATCTCCACATAAATCATATGTCACATGCATATTTACATATTTATCCATAAACTGATCTTTTCATGTTCACAAATGTTAGAAAAACAGTTACCTGCACAACTTCTGCTTAGGTTTTTTTGTGCATGGGGATTGTGATGCAGTCTTTGCATATACATACACTTATGGTTCAACAGAAATACAGATTACTCTTTCTCAATTAGCAATTCTCTCTTGGTCACTTATTCTCCTTCTACTTACAACAGCATGCCTACAAAACTCAGGAATGTTGTCAAAATCTGGATCTACTCCAAGGTATTTTTTAGTCTACTAATGGTCTTAAAATTTTTAGTGTGAACTGCTATCATAGCCTTCCCTTCCCAAATGGTTTGGTCATGGGTGGATACATGGAGTTAAACTGAAAGAGAAATCATTCCTATATAAAGCTGTCTCTGCTTTCTCAACTTGGGACCAGGCCAGTCTTTAATAGCATCCATCTATCTGAGTCCTGACTTAATGTAGGTGCCTACCAATTTATTGCACAGATAAACTGCACAATTTTCACTTTACACATCACCACCTTTACACACAGGGGGATCAAATTAAATAACCTATAGGCAGTATTCACTGTAGAATTCCTACTTCTGAGCATTGAAGGTTGCAGCCTTGATTTTTTTTAATGATTTTTTCTTGGGAGTAACATTATACTTAAGGAAAAAGTATGTAAAATACAAATAATTCCTCATGTCGGCTCATGCTGATATCCAAATGGATCATGCATAGCTTATGATATTTTACAATCACTTCAAATCTCTGCACTAATAGAATAATTAAAAAAAACCCAAAAAAACCAACCCACCAACATCCAATAATTGATGAGAAGTACCGAGAATAGATTTACTAGACTTGGTTGTGACTTCCAGAGGTCATGTAGGATTTTTTCAAGAGAAATCCCTGGGATAATCCCCTCAGGTAGAAGGGAGCAGATCACAGCTGGCAGATCCCTAAGGATGCTTTCTGTGGAGGACAAGAGCTCTCAATACCCAGGTGTAATAAATCAGGAAATGAAGGCAAAAGCATTTCTGAGTCAAGATCTGCTGGTCAAACTAAAGGGCAAGAAGAAAATGCACAGGCAGGGGAAACAGGGACAGATAACCTGGGAAGAGTGTAGGGACATTGACGGTTGTGTAGGAAGGCTAAGGCACATCTGGAGCTCAGCTTGGCAAGAGGTACAAAGAGTAATAAGGAGGGTTTCTGTAGGTATGTCAGCCAGAAAAGAAAGATCAAAGAAGGCATAGTCTTCTGATGAGCAAGACTGGCAAACTGGTAAGAATGAACAAGGAGAAGGCTGAAGTATTCAAACACTTTTTTGACTGGCATCCTGTCTTCCCAGTCTTTTCAAATGGATGCACCAAAAGACAGAGACAGAGTGACCAAAGTCTCTCCCACTGTAAGAGATCAGGTTCATGTTCACCTGAGGAATCTGAACATACATAAGTTCATACCACCCGATGAGATACATTCCAGAGTCCTGAGGAAATTGGCTGATGTAGTGGCAAAGCCAGTTTCTGTGTGTGAAGGACGGATGTTTAAGGGACTAGGTCAAGACTGTTGGTGGTTGTTTGTTCCAGCAGATGTCTGTCTCAACATTGTTGGAACATCACATCGCCTACCACTGCCACAGCAACAAAGTATGGGGCAAACCACAAGACCCATTTCCTGCCCTCCTACATACCAGCCTGTATAGCAAAGTCTAAGAACTTTAACCCACCCCCTGTGCATGTGCCCAGACCTGGGCTGGAAAACAGAGGGGCCCAGAGACCCCTCAAGACCACCAAGGAAGACAGGATATCCCCTAGTAATGGTATTGGGCATGTGCACCACCGCCAAGTGGTGGATAGGGTTAAGCTAAACAGTGCTTAGAATATGTGAATTGATTCTCAGAAGGAGTGATGCACCTCAATAAAAGAACTATGACAACCAGCATCAAATGGAATTCCCCACCTGAGGTAAAATCAAGTTGGACTGATGGGACACCACAGCTCTGGGGTGGTAGCTATTGCACCTTTACTTTCCTTTTTTTCCATCTTTCTCTCTCTTTCTTGCACCTCTGCAAATTTTTTTGTAACTATAAAACAACTTCTTCTTATGGCATATGACCTCTTTTGTGTCTTAATCTCACTCCGGGAATTACAACGAATCTCCCCCAGACCTGATCTTTCCGGGTCAGGACACCATGATGATTGGAAAAGTCATGGCAGTCAAGTGAAGTTCCCAGTGACTGGAAGAAGGAAAAACTTTCACCCGTTTTTTAAAAGGTAAAAAAGAAGACCCTAGCAACTACCAACCTGCCAGCCTCACCTCTGTGCCTCGGAAGATCATGGTGCTAAAGCACATGGAGGACAGGGAGGTGATTCAAGACAGTCAGCATGGCTTCAAAAAGAGCAAATGTTGTCTGACCAATGTAGTGGCCTTCTATGATGGAGTGACTACATCAGTGGATAATGAAAAAGCTGCAAATGTAAGCCAGCTGAACTTCTGTAAGACCTTTTACACAGTCCCCCAAAACATCTGTCTCTCTAAATTGGAAAGATATGGATTTGATGCATGGNCCCCCAAAACATCTGTCTCTCTAAATTGGAAAGATATGGATTTGATGCATGGGGAATGAGAAATTGGTCGGATGGTTGCTTCACATTGGATGCTCAACATCTCAATGTCCAGAAGAGCATCAGTGATGAGTGGTGTCCCTCAGGAGTTCCTATTAGGACCAGATCTATTTAACATCTTCATCAATGACATGTACAGTGTGACAAGTGTACCCTCAGCAAGTTTCCATGACACCAAGCTGGTGTGTGGTCAATATACCTGAGGGACGAGATGCCATCCAGAGGGACCTT
>VZTU01022764.1:0-14664 GCA_013400835.1 Zapornia atra
AGGAATGAGAAAAAAAAAATCAGGTCATGAGAAAGAAGAGTGGAGGGCAAAATTAGCAAACGAGGCAAAGAGGAATCATCAGGATGGCGAGAATGAGGCAAGGTATTGTGGTGGTGGTCCTGTATATCTGCACTGCTGAAAATTCTAATTTAATCCAAATTAATTACTAAAATCAGTGAAAAAAACCCCATGTATGATCCAGGTGTTACATTAAAGATAAGAAGATACAGGGCAAATCAAGTTTAAGAATATCAGAAGTGATATCCTAGTATAACTGTTGAATATTATAGAAACTGATTTTTTTTTTTTTTTTGGTGAGGAAATGACAATGTGGGGAAATTAAGGAAAATATGAATATCATAACATTCGTAGAGATTTCATTACAATGTGGTGGCTCTTGAGATGCATAACTTCTCTGTTGTGCCTCATTGTGTATCACATTAAGGAACTGATGGCTGGAATTCATTTTATAAATGGATAGGTAGCAATGGTCAATAAATTCCTTGCACTGCTTGATTGTGTATATGCCTCAGTGGCATCATTTGTATATATAATTTTACTAGCAAATGATGGCAAATTCCAGAGGTTGTTCATTTGGGTTTTGTGTTTGTTTGTTTTCCTCTTCTTTTCAAAAGAGACCAAGTTTCAAAAGCTAAATGATTACGTATCACTTTTAGTTGTACATTCAAGATAATAGCTTAGAAGGAAAACAACCATATAACAGCCAAAATCCTCAACTAATTTTCAGCACTGGACCCCTGGCAGAGTCCACCCATCGTGATATCATGTTAACTTAAACATGTACCTTGCAAATAACGTCCTTAATGGTATTGCACTATATTACTGTAGGTACACTATATCACTCTTGTAGAGCACCCTGAAAAATATTTTATTGACTCATCATCTGAATTATATTAATTCTCTACTGAATAAAAATGTGTTTAAACAAATAACACTAAAGTAATTTGACTTGATGATGTTGTGTAGCAAAAGTGCCTAAGAATTCCATTTCCATGAATGATAAAAGTATTTTCTGACAATTCACATCACCTATCTGGCAATTTGTTTGTCCAAAATATGGGATGCAGGTATAATTTCAAGAAATAGGAATCTATTTGTGCTACATTTAAATTCTATATCTGTCAAGTCCTTTTTTGCAGTGATGTTGGTCTCTCAACCATATTTCTATTTCTTTCTGAAATATGGTTTAAACCTCTACAGTTTTATATGTCTATATTAGAGCTTCCCTGGATTAAGTTAAAAATAATGTATTGCTGGAGTTGTTTCCTCTACTTGATAGTTTCTCATTGTGGGTTTTTATCTTCTTTTTGCTCCTTCATTTAATTTCATGCAAGAATTTAAAACACAATTATATAGAATACTCACTGAGATTTGAGTCCTGATAATGGAAAAGAATAAATCTTTCTCCCTTTTTCTCTGGTCCTGAAACAAGATAGCAGGTGCTCATCTCTTATTCTCAAACTGAGATACTTCAAGATATCTTTGCCACCTACTTACTCCCCATGGACTTGCAAAGTCTAAACTGGTAGCTGTACAAACTATCTATTTCGTACTTTTTTCATTTTATGCCCTTCTTATCCCAGCTTTATTACAATTCTACTAAGTGCCATATATTTGTTATTGTTTAAGACAGAAAATGGTGTTCTGAGTTGCCTTGCAGCAGGTTTGTAATATTCCCAGTAATTAGGTCATGGGAACTGGGAGACAGAAGAGATGGATCTTTGCAGCCTAGAGGGAAATATGCTACAGCCTGCCAAAGTTTTGGCATGGAAAACTTGTCATTTGATGATTGGTTTCCAAACCTCTCTTATGCCAAATAGTGTTTGTTCATAAAACATGCTACAATCATATCTCCCCAAGGCTCAGTAAAACAAACTATGCGACAATAGAAAGTTGCTGAAAATATCAACACTTCCAGTCAACGTGAGTTAACAGGCAACACAATTTAGGAATGCTATGCCTAATAAAGAAAGAGAGGCAGATTAACTTTTTTAACTTGTGCTGGGCATAGAAGTAGAGCTGAAAACCTCGAGCCAATATGTATATGTGTATGTGTATGTATATGTATACACATACATATATTTATACATAATTTATAGTGTATTACATGCAGTATACATGTATATATGTGTAATACATGTAATACACTATAAATAATTATCTTGAGATATCTGTCTGAAATACAGATCCATAAAACATACATATTTATTTTATCAATTTATATATTAATGTAATCATAGTGATATTACAGGCTAAGAAACCTCGAATACTGCAAACTTCAGCAGAATGGAAATAATTCAAAAAATATCTCAAAGGATTACTTGGGCAAAAATTGAGGACTTGACTAAGTTATTATTGAATTCTTTCTTTCAGTTTTCTGCACACAACTATATAAAAATATGATTTTATGTAGTAAAATAAAAAATTTTTTTTCACCAGTGGTGAACATTTTAAAGTAATTACATAAATGTAGGAATTAATTTTACAAAGTTAACTATGCTGAAAATTCATTTGTATCATTTGTTTCTTTCAAATTGACACATTCAAAAGTCTTCCAAAACTCCTTTTGAACATTAGTCAGATATCATATTAATTAACACAAGTGTGAGGCCAGGATAAACACAAATTACAAATGGTCACTGAAAGAATGCAGCCTTCTATAGTAGAGAACAGAAAGAAATCATCCTATATATGGTGGAACCTCAAAGGTTCCACAGCTACTGATGGCTTGAAGAGCCATATGTTTGTGTGTGTTTTTTTGCTTTAGCCTGCTGACATAAAAAGTTGCTTGAATACCAAATCTGAGTAAACCTAAATGCAACAAGTGTGATTATTAAATCATTGCTATAGTGTAACAGAATATACATTATGTTTTTATTAGGTAATACTGATATTAGAATGTCATCTCCAGTTGCTCAGTTACTCTCATGGGAAAATATTAAGGTCTGAAACAATATCTTCTTGGATTAAGGCTAGGAATAATGGTGATAAAAGATGATAAAGTGTTTTATACATATGCCAAAATTTTTTATAAAGTCATTAGGAGATTAAGAACTTAGTTTAGGGGGTTAGGAAATCAAATAGAGAACAACATAGGAATAAATTTCGGAATGAGTACACACTCTATCACAGATTGTTCAAAAGCAGGGGCAGTGGGGACACATAGTGTCAACGTTCTCTGTAACAGAAGCTCTACTTGCTGAGAATTTAATTCTGTGGTGCTATATGGATCATAAATAACATCAAAATGTGACAGTAGTAATAATAGAATGAAGGCTGAAAAGCTTTCATAAGTAATAAGCAAAGAAAGAGCATGGAAGGCTCCTCATATGCATGAGGATGCATATGACTTACGGAAAGAAGTAATTCCTTTGATGATTGTGAGACTATAGTAACAATTGTCTTTGGCCTGATAAAACAAGAAGGAAATATCTCAACAGCTTTGAATTATCATAACTCTGTTGAAGTCATTGAAAGAATACTAGTTTATGTCAGCACAGGATATGTCACTCTATACTGTAAAAGTTCAAGACACCACAGGTGAAAAAACAAAACCAAAAAGTGTTAGCAATTTTGATCTGATATCATATTGAAGTGAAGGAGAAGAGATAAAGGCAAAAAAACCCCCCACCTTTGTGAAATCATATGTATGTTTTCGGTCTTGAGTATTGCTGGATTGCTGAACATCCAACACTAATGTATTAGTGTTGGATGTTCAGAGCTAAACAAGACTAGGGAACAGTAGAATTCTTCACACCCTAGAAAATTTGACAGTAGCAGCAGCATCTGGAATTATGGATATTGATATTATCAGTTTAAATAAGGAGATGATGTCCTTAGCATCATCTTCATTAAAATGAGATGAGTGGACATTTTTCCTGTTCAGATGGATTTGTATGTTGATTGACTTCCGGGTGAAGGCTGATGCTAGAAAGTTTGGAACAGATATTAGAATTTACTGTTCAACCAGGCTAAGATAAACTCTTGATTTAGACTACCAGTGATCAGTTATCATATTGTCAGCAGTGGAGTGCAAAATGAAGATTACACATAAAAAAAATCCAGATTTATCTTATTTTATAGCAAAGGTACAAATCAGAAAGTATCTGATTTAAAACTTTGCCAGATCTGTGTCTGTTTGTCAAGTCTCTTAGTTCTTTCAACTGTTACATTCAGCTCTGAGCTATTCCACTGACACAGAAATCTTGAACAATTAAAAAAAAATTAGTTGAACTTTTTCTAGTGAAATGTAATATCAATAGCTAGCTATATGGCATACATTAACTCGTTTTTCTAATCAGTTATGAATGTCCCTTCATTACATATCACACAAAACATTAACTTTTAAATTAAAACAACAAACAAGCAAGATAATGTCAAGGCAGTAAGCAGGGTAGGGTTCCATCAGGAGCAGAATTTCTCCCACAAGTTGTTTTTACCTCACAGCAAGTTCATTATTAATTTTGTTACCTAACACATATTTTAATGATTTTGCATTAGTTTCTTGTATGCCAGGAAGAACTCTGGACAAGAATGTCACAAGGAAAAAGTAGTTATATGAAAGCAAAAACCAGAAGAGCAGAATACCTAGTAGACAAAACTTCTATGGAATAACTTCAAAATAGTGATGTTTGCAATGCTATTATGTTTTGCAGAATCATCCTACCACTTACAATACACATGGTGTGTTTTCTCCAGAGTTAAAATCACTTCTATAATGGTTATAGAACAAAAGTTTATTTTTAATAATGATGTCACAAAAAAGGATCTATTTTTCTCTTTGTTAAAAGCTTGATATTTTTCCCTGACTGTAAAAAAGGGGTGGTGAGTGCATATAATCTGTAATTTATTAATAACAGATGTTAATTATTTAAATTATTTCATTAATAGTGTGTATACTGTGCATATAATCTTAATAATAAACTGATAATCCACATCTGCTGTATAGGAAAGGAATTAAGAGCAGGATGCTGTATGTCATGAGATTTTGCAGATTATGGTGAATGACAGGCGTAAAGACTCTCGGCACGTGTAGTAATTCATAGAATAACATCCAAAACCTTGGTTTTTTTCAATTTTCCTAGTCTGGGTAATTTAGGACTCAGTTGTTCACGTAAAACTGTTTTGAAAGACCTGTCAGAACTAGTTTGTTCTTCCATATCAGTTTTGCCAGGAGAAATACATAGGACCTGATTCCAACTTATTATAATTACTTTAAATTTACATGTTTCTACTGATTCAGTATTCTGAAATTATATTTCTGTGCCACTAAGATATATATTAGAATAGGCTCATGTGTTGCTAACTAGGGAGGAGCAAGAAAATCATCGTCATTTACACATTATCCAAGATCTAATGAATATAGTTCCCTTCTCAATTCTGTATCTTTCATGGATAAATTAGTGTTTCAGTCATAGAGCATAATATAATGCTGACACATGGTTGATGACAGAAAACCTGATCATTAATTAATCACTCCTATTTTTAAACAAAGGAAAGTTAACTCGCAAGCAAACCCATATGTGACAAGAAAATTAAACCACGCCTACATGCATTAAATTTTAAAAAGAATATTTTCCCATGCGATTATTTTTTAAAAACTATTATTTATATAAATCTGTATATTTTGACCTTTAAATTAAATGTTTATTGCCTTTAACTTATAAAAGTGTTACAGAATAAATGTAAATGGCTCCTAAGAAAAACAATGTGATTTACTCACAGCAGTAACAGCATTCATCATAGATCTAATTTATCACCTGTCAGAACAATACACTATATATACAACCTGTTATACAAGAACAGTGTATTTACCCTGGAAATATTCTTCTTCACATGAAAACTAATCCATTACAAACAGTAAACGTAGGTCACAAAATGAAACACTTCAAGACAAAGAAGTATATAAAAGTCTTATCTGTTGAGATATTTTTTATTTTGAACTGTAGCTTCCTTGTACCTGATTCTGTCTTTTAAATTGTGGTGGTTTCACCTTGGCTGAATGCCAGGTGCCCACCAAAGCTGCTCTATCACTCCTCTCTTCATCTGGACAGGGGAGACAAGATATAACAAAAAGCTCATGGGTTGAGATAAGGACAGGGAGAGATTGTTCATTAATTACGGTCATGGGCAAAACAGGCTCAAGTAAGGAAAACAATTGTGTAATTTTTTTACCAAGAAAATCACAGTTGGATAATGAGATTTAAAGCCAAATCTTAAAAACACCTTTCCCCACCTCTCCCTTCTTACCAGGCTCAAGTTCATTCCTCATTTTCTATACCTCTTCCACCGACAGCAGTGCAGGGGGACAGGGAATGGGGGTTGTGGTCAGCTCATTATACGTTTCTTCTGCTCCTTCCTCCTAGGGGGAGGACTCATCACACTCCTCCACTGCCTCAACCTGGGGTCCCTCTCACAGGAGACAGTCCTCCATGAACTTCTCCAATGTGAATTGTTTCGTCAATGTTTAGTTGCAGTCCAGCAACAGTCTGACATGCATACACTCCTGAGTATCCTAGGAGTTCTTGCTGCACTTGTGGTAGAGGCATCATGGATTCTTTTTGTTCTAGAATGACAAAAATCTGTATGACACATGTGAGACTTAAATCCAAGAATCACATGCTGCTTGGAAGAAAAGAGGAAAAAAAGGGGAAAAAAAATTATAATAATGGTTCATCATTCAAGCTTCAGGAATAGTACTAAATTTATGTATCTACATCCATTTTTCTTCCTGCACGGTCCATGAAAAAAGACATCAGGTATGAACACCTAATGAGCAATCATGCTGTGACACTGACTCACCCTTCTTCCACGCTGATACTGATTTGGACAAACATTTCTCATGAGCATTTTTTCCAAATTTTATCTTTAACTGCTGATCTGGTGTGAATACAGCTACAACATACTCATAGTTGTTGATCAATCTTCCTAAGTGAAGCTTTTTCATCATTCCATAATAAGTTAGTGAAAGCATTAGTCACCTTTCCCTGGTGGCTTCTCACAATATACCAATGTATTGCAGTTATATTTCAGTATGCTTTGAGAAGGATGGAAGTCCAGTGATGATTTTATTGTAGTTATTGAGCCCCATTAGCTATCAGATAGAAGAATGGGTGTAGCTTTTGTACTAAGGTAGAAATATGCAAACTGAATAAATATTTCCACTACCTGAATGTTTGTGTCAACAAACATTTTCAACTGATGTATAAAGAATCATGCCAAATATGCTGTTTTGACTTTGTATATCACATTATTTTCCTGCTGTTGTGTTTTCCCCATGCAGTAGTAGTATTTAAAAATGTGGGTTGTTTTTTCCTACATCCATAGCTATGTTATAATGATTTCACGTATCATCCTTGATCCCAAGAGATATGACAGTTTTTAACAGTTAATAATCTGTTCCATAATTATCCAGAACTGAGTACTGTGTATGTTGGCATATTGCAATAAACGTACATACCAAGAAACTAGGAGGGCCATATGTTTGGGGTTTCTACTTTTGAGGTGTATCCTGGTGGAATTTCTTACATTTATCCCAGACTTCTGATTTTATAGATAGATTAGATAACAGTGTATTTAGTCTTGTTTCAGTGTATGCACATCAGTCTTCAGCTCGGTCTCCATCACTTTCCCTTTCTTGAATTTGCTACAAGTATGGCTCCTTGAGTGCAGCACAGCTTTAACACATGCACAGTTATGATACACAATTTTTGCTGGAGCCTGGGCACTGAGAACATGCAATTAACTGTGGGTTCACAGGAATGGATCATGCATAAATCAAGTCAGAAGCAGACATTCAAGTTGCATTGCAAACAGTATTTAAAAACTCAACAGAGAAAACACTGGAGACTGCACTTGGTAGTTTAGCAAGAGTTTGGATCTTCCAAACAGAACCAACTAGGGAAGATAAATAGGAGAGTAAATTATCTGAGCTAGAACATTCTGGTTGGCATCATGAAGTTCATGAAGTTTCCTCTGCCTGACTATTTCTAATATGATAAAAGTTCTCCCTTCTCTCTCCACAAAACCTCTGCCACAAATAACCTTCCCCGGTATTTTATTTTTGTAAATCTCAGAAGTATACTAGTGCCGATAAATATATTAGCTTCAATCACTGCATACTAAAGACAATATTGTAAGTGTGCTAATTAGGGATCCAAGAAATCCTGAGTGCTTCGTGTCTGAAGTAAGACTCTCCTCACAGAACTGGCACTATTATTCAGTTAAGTAGAAAAGAGATCTATCTGGACCGAGGCAGAAAAAAACCTTTCAACTTTCAGTGTTTTCATCACAAATGTACTGAAAGAGCTTTTAATGCAGTGCGTGAATCACATACTGAGATTGAGGAGAAACAGTGAGTTTTTGATGCAAGCTCCAAATAAATAAATAAAAGAACAAAGAAATTGTTTAAAAATTCAGTGAATATTACCTCATATCTACACCTCTACCTCTACCAGTACTTACACAAACAATGCAGACTATTAAATATGACTCTTTGAATAGTTCATACCTTGCAAAGTATTAAATTTCATTAATGTAAGCATCAATCTCTTGAGAGAAAAAAATATACGAATATTAAGAAACGCTTTATTTCTGGGAGATTACTTTTGTCTATTACTTCCTCATTTTATCATTTTAAAGGATTGTCATGGTTTAACCCACAAGGGAGTTAAAGCAACCACGCAGTCAAGGAAGACAATTACAACAGTAACGACCATAATACAAGTGATGCACAAATGCAATTGCTCACAATTTGTGAAAACAAAAAAACACCACCACAATGCCCTGTCAGTTTTCAAGCAGTAATCCCTACTCCTAGCTTGCAGTTATATCTGGAGCATTATGTGGCAGGGAACATCCCCTTGGCCAGCCTGGGCCAGCTTTCACAGCTGTGCTCTCCCATCTTTCTGTGCACCTGACAGTCTATGGGAACCAGAAAGGACCTTGACATGATGTAGATACTACAACTACCTAGCAACAAATAAAAACTTCAGTGTGTTATCAACACTATTCTCATACTAACACACAGCACCATACCAGCTACTAGAAAGAAAATTAACTACCTAACACCTTACTTGCTCTATATGCTGGTTATCAATGTTTATGTGTGGCTTGTCACCTCTCTGCATTAGATTAAGGTTATTCCTCTGCTGTTCAATGTACTGCTACCTTATGGTACGATAAAATCATAGATAGACCAGTTTTGTGTTTGTGTTCAGTGACAGTTGAATCTTTAGTCAGCAATGGTGGAGGGACAGGGGCATACTTTGGGACCCATCTGATGGAAGGTATTAATAATTGCATTTCTTACTTTTTCTCCTTGGAGAGTCAGTATGGGGGGGAGACAACTTCCTTCCCCTTCTCTAGGCTGATTACAATAGCTCTTGAAAACATTGAACATCCTCGAGATGTTCAGATCAGCATGTTTCTATTGTTAGGTTTCCTGAATGTGGTTCAGGTCTTGTTCAGGGTTAAACAACTATCTAAAAATACCACCTGGAGACCAATCACTGTGACAGGCATGGTGGCTACCCCAACAAGTGCTGTAACTACTCATACTCCAGTGACAGGTACTGCCATTACTCTATAACAGGAAAATACAGAGAAAGAACGTGGAATTTTATATTTTTCATAAAGCACTGATAAATATTTGAAACTGTGGGGAAGACAAGCATATCATCTATATTCTATTTATATATTTGCATGTTCTCTAATTAGGCCATTAAGAAAATAAGTATTCATATCTCTGATGTTAAAGCAGTAAGTGACTGAAGACTTGGACCTTCTCTTTCAGTTTACCTATAATGTGTGGTTCCCACTCATGACACTTTATAAATAAATGATGATTTTTATGTTAAATATTGATATTTTCAGTTACTTGTTCAAAACCATGAGTTGTACATGTGACAGGAGGTCTTCACTGTCCTTAATGGACCACACTGTGGGGGTGCTTTACACTTGACATTCACCTGTCTCATTATTTGCTGAAAATGTACACAAGCAGTCCAAATATTTTGGTTTGTGTTTTTAATCAGTAGATTTTTCAAATATTTCAACCTAAAATTTGCAATTTTTAATTTCTTAACTGACATGTTTGATACAGTATGCCACCCCAGATTGTAATGTTGTGCAAAAGTATGCAAAGTAATAAGAGGTAATTGATACAATATCTCTTTCCAGCCCAAGCAATGGTATAATCTTGAGTGATACCTAACATTATACTTGCAAACATTATGAAACTTCTTTGAAGTTCCTTATGACAGTGAATTTGAACACAAGATGTCAAGTATACATACTATTAAATTTTGCAGAAAATATGTAAAATCTGATGTTTAAATATCTTTCAGAGGCAAGTAAACAAAAACAATAATGATTTAACGTACTTGTATAATACCCTTCTCATTACTTCACAGCTGTGTCCATTTAACATTGGTGAAAATTAGGTGTATGAGAGGAAAACTGTTAAAAATGATAGGCGATGAGAAGATTGATAGAATGCCTACTAATCCAATGAAAGGTAATGAGAGCTTTACAGGTAAGGTAAACGTTAAAATCTCTCATAGAAATTTTGTTTTTAATGATATCAATAGGAAAATAAATTATAATAATATATAATAAAACACAAGAAAAGTTTAATGTCTATTGAAAGAAAGGAAGGAAAAATCCATGGCAAATCCTGAAAAAGTACTCTGCTTTAGGTGGTTTATTTTTTTGTTTGGTTTGGGTTTTTTATTTGGTTTTAGTGACTGTCATTCATTAGCATGGAGGGACATTTGCCTTCAAAACACTATTGATTCTATGCAGTCAGTGAGTCCTTTTGTCTGTTGCTTTGTGTTTTTCAGGTGTTGAGCATCTTTCTGTAGGTTTGTATCTAGGTCTCAGAGCATTAAGGAGCAAAGTGCGCTCCTTTAGGTTAGGCTGGCTTAGGCCAAGACTCTAGCTTGACAAAAAGCAAGATGCAATGCAGAAGTTTCCAGGAAAGATGAATTTTCTGCGTATGTTTGTTATTCTATGTGCTGTGAGACCAACATATAACACTTGCTGTATAAAATTCTCCAAGCAAAGAAATTTTGCTCCAGTCTGACTGAAGTCAGTGACTTCAGTACTTCAGTGGCTCAGGACACATTTAAGCTATAAGACAAATATAATGTACATACATAGCTTCTTTTTTCTTTTTTAATTTTGTTAAACAGAGCGATCAATATTTGATCTGAATTTGGCTGACTTTATGTGAAAAATGCATTTAAAAATGAGTCATAAATACTGTTTAACCAACTACTGATTTTAACTGAATTTGAAAAAACTTGAAGAAGACATATCCTCCTGGCAGTACTATAGTAAAATACACATGTCACAGTCAGGCAAATTTATCTATGAATAGAAATTCTAAGAAGAAAAGTTGAGACATGATAGTTATCAGTATTTAACCATGTTTCAACACAGGATTTTCTTTCCCTTTAGTTTTCCATAACAACCCACCGCAGAAGACTAATCCCAACCTACAAAAAGACCTGGTAAATAAATTCAAAGAATGCTAGAAGAGATGCATAATACTAAACAAACAAAAAACTCTTGGAGACCTTTTAGCAGACTTGGAATGTTTAGTACGTTACAGGGAGACTCTAATATAGCACATTGTTTTTTAAAGTTTGTGACAAATAGGTCTTATTTCACCTTGTAGTTTTCTTTAGTTATAGCATAATTGCAATGTTCAGATGGCAGAAAGATGTAATACGTAGCTGAAAAAATGAGGAGATGTATTGGAGATAACAAATTGATCTCAAGAAGAAAATAAAAATCTAAAGGGATAAACTTTATAAATTGGCTATTGGATTCACCACAGGTTAAGTACTCTAATAATTTTCTCCTTATATTATTAGTTGGTGTATTTCTGTCTCTTTATCAGCTAAGTAGTATATCTGTAGACTGATTGTGCATTTTAATGTTCAAGATATTACTTATTCTAGTATTTTATTGTTATTTATTACATTGCATATAATTATTATGTAGTTAATACAAAATTAAAATAAATTATAAATGTACAACTAATTGTTAGGTTATTAATCATATATTATATCCAGTGTGTCATTAAACTTGAAATGCAATGAAATACGAATGGATAACATAGATAAACTAGAATACATTTTTATCAGTCTTGGTCTGAGTCCATGTGGTGGGTTGACCTTGGCTGACCCCCAGATGCCCACCAATCTCCTGTATCACTCTCCTTTCTCAGCAGGACAGGGAAGAAGAAAGATGAAAAAAACCTTCTCATAAAGTCTGTTTAATAAAGAAAAAAAACAAAGGCCCTGCATAAAACTAATGGAAAACAAAAAGATTAATTGTCTATTTCACATCAGTGTGTGATGTCCGATCATTTCCTGCAATATTTCCCCTCAGCCTCTTGCCCACCTCCAACCTTTGGGGGGGGGGGGGGGGTTTTNTTTGGGGGGGGGGGTGTGGGATTTTGGAGAAACAGCTTTGAAGCTTGTGCCTGCTTTACAAGATTCAAAATCCAGTCACATTAAATTCATGGTGTGATTTTTAACACCTCTGATGGGAACTTCATAATCCTTTCATCTGTGGGTGACAAATTTATCCTACTTCTGGCTCCAGCTCTCTCAGTGGAACTAGTTAAATAAAAATTTAGTAGCCAATGTGAGAACAATTTCAGTATAAAATTATATGGGTTTGCCTGTTCACTTGGTATAAAATTGTGGTTTCTTTTTATAGCAAAACTACACAAATTAATGATCGCAAGGTGATGGTGCAATAAATTAATCTATCATTTAATATCAGGTTATTGGAACACTTTTTGGTTATAAGATATTGAGGTGTTCCCCAGAAAACTTCCTGAATGCATGCAATTAATACTAACAATTAATTTTCCTTAAAACCACTTGAATTATTAAAGCTTCAATTTCTTATTTTCTACCTCTAAAATAAATGCATTAAAATGTATAGGTAAACTGGTACTACTAATTCTCATTCACCAATTAAGTATTTAATTGAATCTCTAATATTCCTAAATGCAAGCAATTCTCATTAGAGAGATTTTTTAGGCTGATGAAAGATTGAATTTTAAATTTTTTTAATGTATTGCCAAACCACACCACTTTAGTTTGCATTCCTTTTAAAAAGTATTTTGTAGGGAGGGTCTGAATTTGTCATTCCAGCACTCATTCAAACCATCTCTAAATGTGGATTTATATGAAATAATTTATTACATCAGTTCATTCCTTTACTCTAAAATATAGTAGGACTAATGAATTTCTGAGATACCTATGTGAAAGTTTTTATTAAAATATAAATTGCAGAAAACCAACAGTTTTCAAGACAAAACAAATCTGTCTCTCTCATATCTATATTAACCAGTCCTTGTTTGATATATTAATTTACCAAATATGAACCAAATATGGCTTTACAGAATCACAGAATCGTAGGGGCTGGAAGGGACCTCGAGAGATCATCGGGTCCAACCCCCCTGCCAAAGCAGGCTCCCTAGCTCATATTACATAGATAGGCATCCAGACAAGACTTGAATATCTCCCAGTGAAGGAGACTCCACCACCTCCCTGGGCAGCCTATTCCTCTGCTCTGCCACCCTCACTGTGAAAAAGTTCTTCCACATGTTGGTGCGGAACTTCCTATGCTCCAGTGTACAGCCATTGCCCCTAGTCCTGTCCCCACAGACCACTGAAAAGGGGCTGGCCAATTCCCCCTGCATCCCATGTCTAAGATATTTATAAACACTAATTAGGTCCCCCCTAAGTCTTCTTTTCTCCAAACTAAACAGTCCCAGTTCACTCAGCCTGTCCTCATAGGGGAGATGTTCCAGGCCCCTAATCATCTTCGTAGCCCTTCTCTGGACTCTATCCAGGAGGTCCCTGTCTTTTTTATACCAGGGAGCCCAGAACTGGACACAGTACTCCAGGTGGGGCCTGACAAGGCAGAGTACAGGGGGAGGATCACCTCCTTCGATCTGCTGGACACACTCTTCCTAACGCACCCCAGGATCCCATTGGCTCTCTTAGCCACCAGTGCACACTGCTGGCTCATAGCCAACCTGTCATCAACCAGTTAGTTTTACTTATCTTTGAATCTTCTTCATCACTTGTTCACAAACTCATTATGATCTTCTTTATGTAGACCTCTATCATTTGAGAAAGTTTTAAGGTTGGAAAGAACCATCTGTACCTGATCCCTTTCTTACATATTTTTTCTGGCTACTGTCAGAGAGAGATTAAATTGTTAAATAAACCTTTAATCTGACTGTGAGGTCTCACTCGTTCTACTTATGCAGAAATATATCATGTGGTTCTTATGTATCACTCTATGCTGAAAGCTGTCTATTTACCAGGAAGACATATTATGTACCTTATTTTTACCAGCCACATCAAGTTCTTCAGTAAACAAGCTCTGCAAGCAAGTAGGTTGTACTGTAGTCCTGCTCCACATACTCAACACTGACATAGAATCATACTGCATCTATTCTTCACAAGCAAAAAACCCACCCTCAGGGCCCAATGAGGCTTGCTTTCGTACCTCAGTACACTCCCTGGTTGCTGTGATATTATATTCCCCTAAAACTATCACACAGAATCACAATGTTTAGAAAAGACCAACCAATCCAATCCTAAGCTA
>VZTU01022766.1:0-21331 GCA_013400835.1 Zapornia atra
TTGACTTGGCTGTAGTGATGCTCCAGGGGACAGGAAGGGGTTGGCTTCCCGGTGTGTCCCAGTGCCTCACCATTCCCTATCAGTGTGCTGACAGACCTTTGCTACTACACTCTTTCAGTGAGGTCTTCCAGCCCAACACTCTGGTCTCCGGAGTGGGCAACCATCAAGGTCTACATTTCAAGTCACTTCAGATCTATATATTTAAACAATACATTTTTTAAAATATATTCATCATTATGCAATGAATATTCAGTCCAGTCTGTTAAACTATATGAATGTATATATATATTTATGTCAGTATGTGTATAAATTAAACATTTACAGTTGGAAGGAAAATCACAAGGCAGAAATGCTAAGTCTCAAATCTGAGAGCTGCTCATCTAACATTCTGTTGAACACCCCTTTGGTCTGCCAGAATTCAAAGTTTCAAGGCCAGGTCATTATGCAGCATGCTTATTACCTACAGATTTTAATTTTTAGACTTATTTTGGTGATATTTTGTTACATATATGCCTGATCACTGAACAATAATTATGGGTGAAAAATAGTTTTTAAAACAATCTTGATTTATACCCTGAAGATTTTTTAAATACTTACAAATTTTCTTTAGCAAATATGTTCTTTTTCTGATGGCAGATGTTGATGCTCTTCCATTTATTTAATGCAGGAGAAGTCACCCTGATTCCATTTACTTTCATTTGTTGTTCACTATTATTGTACATTAAGCTAGTCAGACTATGTGCACCTATAAGATTTTTTTTACGTTGTGCAGTATGAGGAGGACAAAAAGAAATGATGGTTTGAAAGAGCTGGGTAGAGAGGTTAATCAGTGCTGTAAATTATTTTTCCCATAATAAACTTATCAGTATGGTCTTTCTACTTTTATAATAGTTTCTTTCATTGTATAGCACTCTATTACTTATAACTATTCGCAGTTTCTGAGACATATGTTTGCAGCAAGTTTCTCTTACAAGTTGTAGTCACTAAAATACCATGTCCAAATGCTGCAACAATTGTATATTTAATAATAGTTGTGTATTTCAATTTGTAAAAGGTACATCTCTGAATAAAAATGTTAAATAACAACTACAAATAATTTGGTAGACATGCAGCAGTGGGCTAAGAAATGTGCTCTATATCCTATTATAGGCAGTAGCTGGGAAGGGCATTCAGCACATGGTTAAGCCCTGTAAGAGTGAGATCTTTATTCATCCACTAGTGATTTTAAACAATATCTGCACACCACTCCGCTAAGAACTGTGTTAGGATAATCAAACAGATTTTAACACTTGAATGATACATTGCTAGAAGAACCATTATACAGTATTTTAGTCAGGGTAGGGTGCAAGATATTTCAGATATAAACTGATGACTAATTAGAATCCTCAACAGTAGTGGAACCGACTTACAAAATTCTTCGGAGTTAGATCAGGAATCTTCTGTTTTCAAAGTTTACCTGAACATATCTGAAAGCAATTTCATTTAAAAAAAACACGACAACAAAGCAGAAACCGTAATTCTGGTGTTCCCAGTGTATGACAAGTGAAATGAAGATTTGTGTTGCATTCTTGGCAAGTGAAGGGATTTTGGTCAAGGGTAGTAAAGGAAGGCATTCATCATAGCTAGTCAATCTGAAACAAATTGTGTTTGTAGATGTCATGACTTTGACGCAAACCTCTAGGGAGCGTGTTCAAAATGAAGGACATGGTAAATTACAAACCAATTCTGCTGATGTTTGCTATGGGGTCTTTAAAGCAATTATGTTGGTAGCAGGTTGCTCCGATTCATTTACTCTTTAAAATGTAGTTTCTTCATTACACTCAACAACCCTTCTCCTTCCACTTCTATGACTCTTCCATATGCATTTGCCTTAGGCTCACAGTTTGGAAATAGTTTTAATTTATATGCAATAATGGCATTAAGTTTTGCACATTGGAATAAGGTTGAGAGCAGACTCAAAATTACATCATTTCTAATGCTTCAGAAATAGCTTTATTTTACAGTTCTGTTAGCATCCAGGTAGTATTTCCAATAACATGCTTTTACCTTTTTCTGCCCAAACGAACAAGAGACATCTGTTTGCTGTCTTTGTGTTACATATTCAAATGTTTTCTCTCTGTGGTAAAATTTATATTGGGTGTCCATTGAAGAAATTGCAAAGATTGGTCTCTGAAAAGGTTATACTTGCCAGGATATGCAAACTTAATACTTAGTTTAGGAACAGTGCCTGTCAGAAGTGAGACTTCATAGTCTAGTCTGAATCCTAGGCTGACAGAGATGAGGCAGAGGATGACAACCAGTGCCAAGACTAGCCAGTGTATTGGTTGGCCGGGAACAATAGATCAAATAAGACACTCTTACTCTGTTAAATCTTACTTCCCTCTAGCATGCAATCTCTATTTTCCACTGAGAAGTGACAGTTGCATATTAAATATGCTTATTTTTCTTTATTTATCCCTTTTAGAAAGTTCACTTAAAGTCTTCACCTAACAGGAGTATTCAAGACATGGTTACAGGTTTTAAAGTGGGCTTTTAAAATAATGTAATTTTAAATCAGTTTCATACTTCGTTGACCCTCTGAGGTGAGTACAAGTAATTCTGTGCAGGACTAACTATTCAGAGTACTTTGTCTTGGGTTTTTTCACTTACTAAAGTGACATGGATATTAGCCGACAGTGCATCAGATAAAAGAGCTTGATTTTGCTGTCTACATGTAGAGTAGTAGCCCGAAGGAGAAAGAAGATGATGCACAGAACCATTCCTAAATAAAACATGAGTGAAAGGAAGAGGCATGCAAGTAAAAGGATTTAGAATATAAAAGATAAACTTTAAAAAATACTGAATATAATTTTTTTTTTAAAACCACATATTCATCAAGTTAGACCACTTTGCTCACTTTGACCTTGGAATAACAATGTCATTTTGTATGCTAAGCAGTATTTGAAAACTGAAACTTTAAATCAAATCTTTACAATAAATCTCTAATTTGAAAGTTAGATCTGATGACCCAAAGCTCTTTTACTGAAAGTTAGTTACAAATGTCCCACTGGATAAAAAGCAAGGGACGCCTGGCTCAGTTGATGGTTCCTGAATACTCTTGCTGTCACCTCTGCTCTTGCTTAGTACTTTTGTCTTCATCCACAGTACTTGAAGAATTAGGCAGAACTTCTCTGCTGCAGTTTATGGCAAATATAAATTCCTCCAGTGTTAATTAAATCTCATTCCTCATTGAATTAATCTCCATTTGCAAGGATTTTCTTTGTGCTTATTCGGCCTGAATATAAAGTCATATTTTCAAACTTCTCTTTCCCATATTGTTTTAAATAATAAATGCAGCACCTTCTAAAAAATGTGCTTGATCTGTAATTGTATTGAAGTGTTTTGAGATTAATGTGCATTATCTAAGTGACTCATAAATTGTAACTTGTTACGCATTGCAAACAGCTGATGTATGATCCCTTAAGTTACTGACAAGTTTTTCAGCTGGTTTCCAATACATGTTTTACAGTTTAGAAGTAAATGATCATTTTCTTATATTAACTCAGTTCTGTCTGGAAAAAAAAAATTGTCTGATTCCAATAACGAGTTCATATATGCATAATAAACTCAAAACTATGTTTTTCAAAATTAGATTGTTACCCTAATATTATCTAACAGTTCTTTTTATCCTGTAATTGAAGATCATTGAGGACTAAAATAATTTTTACATGGTAGTGTAATAGTGGGATTCAGGAAATTCAGACTATGGTTCAAGGACAGTAGGCTACAGTCTATCAACATTAGAGAAAATACAAGATTGCCTTCCTCCCTCAACTTGTACATCTTTCTGTCAAGCCAGAAATGTCATTTACTAATTAGACAAAGTGAATTTTTTAATATGTCATTGCCATATATTCATTGCCATATATTCATAGATATGACTCATTCTAGTAAAGAGAAAGTATTTTGAGTACTATTTAGCAGCCCTCTATGTCATGGCTTAAACCCAGCCGGCAACTAAGCATCATGCAGCCACTCACTCCCCACCCCCAATGGGATGAGGGAGAGAATCAGGAGAATAAAAGTGAGAGAAGTCTCACTTTGAGAGATACCTCAACTTTGGGTTGAGATAAAGACAGTTTCATGGGTAAAGCAAGAGCCACGCACACAAGCAGAGCAAGATGAGGAATTCCTTCTCTACTTCTGGGCAGGTATGTGTTCAGCCGTTTCCATCACACATGATGGTGACTTGGGAAGACAAATGCCATCCGTCCAAATGTTCCCCTTTCTCCTTCCTTCTTCCCCCAGCTTTCTGTGCTGAACAGTACGTCATGTGGTATGGAATATACCCCATGTCTGTTGCAATCAGCTGTCCCAGCTGTGGTCCCTCACAACTCCACTGGCTGGTGGGGTGGTGTGGGAAGCAGCAAAGGCCTTTGGAGACTCAGTGTAAGCCCTGCTCAGCAATATCTAAACCAACCCTGTATTGTCGAAAATTTTCAGCACAAATCCAAAACGCAGTCCCATACTAGCTGCTGTGAAGAAGATTAACTCTATTCCTGCCAAAACCAGGACACTCTATGCCAATTTACAGAAAGTATTGATTTCAGTTTATAAGTAATGCAAATCTCACTAGACTATAACATTTCTGGAGAGAGGAAATAGAGAAAATCTGTTTTCTGATGTGATGTTAGAATCACAGAATGCTTTGGGTTGGGAGGGACCTCAAAGATCATCTAGCTCCAACTCCCCAGCCATGGGCAGAGACACCTTCACGAGACCAGTTTGCCCAAAGCCTCATCCATCCTGTCCTTAAACACTTAACATATGTTAACATATAAAACTTAATATATTAAACATACGTTAAATACTATTTGTCTTCAAAAATGCTTGCTTATAATTGAAAGTGAATTTTGTATGGACAAAGAAGCACATTGACACCATGTCTGTACCTTTTCAGAGAATGTGTGTGACTACAGATCTGTATTAACTTTGTTCCCTGGTGTATATTATTTTAATGCTGGGAGATTATCTTTAGGAGAAGTCCGCACAGATCTTGGTTTTCTGTCTTTGCATATACAATAGCATTCTGGATAAATGTTCTAGATAGCCTTTAGCTTCTCATAAACATAGTAGATTTAAGCTCTCTTAAGCAGCAGTGTGAATAAAATATTCTTAGTTTTTCTGGTTTTCCATTTCAAGATAATGGTTATATTGTCAGATGTTAAAAACACAGCTTACTCATGGTTTTAGGGTCTTTAAAAAAATTCCATGGGTGGAATATTTGTCAGTTTTTATGAGCAAGTCATTTATTCAGTCATCAGTTGATGGAGATTAAAATTAAAGTCTATTATTTCTTCTACAATTAAATATAATTTAAAGAATAAAAAAATGCATAATATTTACTATATATGGGTTTACTTCTATGTGCTTCTTCTACATAGTTGCAATGCAAAACTTTGTTGAAATATTTCTATGATTTTGTAATATTTTCATTTTTACCAGATTGAGACATGAGCTACATGTCACGTTAAAATCACATTTTCATTGCAATTATCCAATACTTTTAAGAATCTCCTTGACGGGATGCACTCCATTCCTTACTATCTCCCTGACTTCATATTTAAACTGCCTGCCTACCTTTCTGTTTAAGTTCTTGCAGTGATAGGGAGACACCTTAAGTACCAAGTATATGTACAGCCTATTTCCTCAGGGGAGTGCCACAAGTTAAGTGTTGATGCAATGAGCATTTAAAAGCTGTAGAAAATAAAGACCTTAACCACAAGAAGTTGGGTACCCCTTCCTCAGTTACCGATCTCAGCGTGGGTGCCACAGCGCGTGAGGGGAGTGCTGCTCACAAAGAGCAAGGAAAATGTGTGGATGTTCTCTGCAGGACTGAGGATCTCCAGGGGGCGCGGGTCTCCTTAGGCATCTCAGTGAAAGGGAAGTGCTCAGAGCTCCAGCTGGTAGAGCACCTTTGAAAATACTGCCCTGAGATGCTTAATGGAAGCTGGCCTGTAGTACAGACCAGGCCGGTAGTCCTTTCTCAAACAGTGAGATACACTGGAAGTGTAACATTTACTTCAGAAGGATGTGGGGGTCACACATTATCTCGTACACTGATAGAAGTGTGGAATAACTGTGAAAGTAATGATTTAAACATTGTGCTATATGAGCACTTCTGCTCTCTTGATGTAAGGTGAAACACCTGAAACTGCGAGCTGTACACGCGTAGCCTTATTACCAGGTGGCCAATATTTTGACCTGATTTTTTAGTTTCCTGAAACATTAAAACATCTGCTTAGAGATTTTTTTGGTTTTGCTTTTGGCAGGGACTGGTTGGTTGGTTGGTTTGTTTTTGATTTTTTTTTTCCTACTTAAAAATTCCCACTTAACTATTGAGTTTGTTTAGATACTTTTACAGTAGTTAAAAATTAAAAGATTTAAGAAGGGTAAGTGTTATTACAGTGTTGGTTATGCTGTTTAGACTTTAAAACCTGAAGATTCCATTATTCTGAGTTAAAGCAATATGAAATAGTCCTTCTAAGAATTGCAGTATTTGCAACAGGAACCGAGAATAACACAGATTTGTTGGCAGTAATATAAATACTCCAGATTTTAATAAAAGAGAATATTTTACTTTTGGTGACTTTCACAGCCATTTTCATGCAAAATAATGTATTAATTCCTTCCCTTAATTATTTGCATGTAGCTATAAACCACCAAATATTAAAAGTTGCTACCAAAATCTTTGTTAAAGGAATTAAGGTTCCAAGTTAAATCACTGGAAAGCTTTTCAAGAACGCAATTCGGAATCATATTTTATGTTTTAATATTCTGTCTTTACTTGCATAAATGAGCTACATGTTTTTGGTCAAGGCTCTGTGATAACAGGCCAATGTAATTCCACATGATGCTCATCTGTCAGTGTGTACATTCTTAATTTATCCCTTGTTTACCCCAGTTTTTCAGAACTCAGCCTTCACGTACCATGTACTGGATTGTAGGTTTTCTGCTGTGTTCACATGCCGTAGTATTTGATGGCATTTATGCATGTCACAAATATTAAGTCAGTGATCCTTGAAGGCAAGTAGGTAGAAGTGCTCACATTTTAGAAGGTAAGAAATTAGTCTTATCCATGTAAAATCACATAGGGCAGAACTGTCCATGAGCTTAGCATGGCACCTGTGGGGTGCAGATATCCTGCTTCTCCTATTTGGGAGAATTCAGAACCTTCTGTAGATTTCGCTGGCAATTAAGCATTCTCAGCATTTGAACACAAAGAAGAAGAAGAAAAATATTCAAAGCTAGCCTGGTAATTTCATTGATTTATTTTTAAATTCATAATTTCTTTTTACTAGGAAATACATGTATGATCAATCCTGTAATTGGTACTGCTTAGCTTCATTTTTTCTTGAAGCGTATTTCCTGTGTGGAAAATGTGGTTGGAAAGCATAGCATGCTGCTTTTGGCTAGTTTACTGAATGGATAACTTGGGAATGTAGGAAATGCAGAGTAGCAGAGTAGGGGTTAATAATCCTGTAAATTCAAGGAGCTGCAGTGAGTCTAATGAAAGAGAATTGCCCTCAAATCATTTTGGCTATTTCACAGCTAAAATGTAGAAAAAGCTTCTGTACTTGTATGATACTAATGATCTCAAAACAAAAAAATGTTGATTAACCAGAAGATTATTAATTATTTTAAATAATTTAACAGTCTCTTTCTGGATGGAAAACTCTGAGGAAAGGCTAGTTAGAAGAAAAAAATGGGAAAAAAAGAAAGAAAAAATGCAACCAAAAACATTTCCCTACTCCCTACTTTCCATAGAATAAGAATGGTAGGTTGTTTCTTATGCTATGATATAGAGTATTATGGAGTATTATGTGGACTTACATTTCTCTCCTTCACTCTCTATTTCTCTTCACGTGTGGGTTTATGCCAGCATTATACACAGACTCATGTGGATGGCTCTATGCAACCCTTATCTCTTAAAAAACACTATTTATTTTAGTAAATATATTAGCAAATAGTAATAGTATACAAATATATACCTATCCTAATAGTATCACTATGGTAAATGTAATGTAGTATGGTTTTTTGTTTGCTACTTTCTCTTAAGCTTTTCCTATTGACTTCTAACTGAAATGAGACATAGTATCAACTGTCTTAAAAGAGAAAGTATACACTAGCAGCAATCAAACAGCCCAAGGACTTCCATTTGGATACTAGTGCATGCTTCTTCAGATTGATGCTCTCACTTTTACTTGCTTTGCAGTATTTCCTGAGAACATAACATCGATAATCCACTTCTGGCCACCAAATAGTGGCTTAGTGCTGCAATAAAAGTTATTCTGAGTCTTTAAGCAGGAAAAGAACTGTTGGAAACATTAAGTTCTTTCTGTCAGGCATCTGGGATTTAACTTGGAGCACACTCAATTATAAAACAGGTCTTCATTGATCTGAGTGGTTGAATTCTTAACTGTAGTTTATTTTCCCTTTGATTTTGAAATCCATAAGTGCCAGTCATAGCTTTAAGAACGAAAGTCATTGGCATGGGAGTTTAAATTAAGAGTGATAAATTGAGACTGCTAGTGACCACTACCTCAGCCAAACACAAATGCCATGACTGTAGTTCTAAACATCACTGTATGCTTAATTTTAAATTAAGTGTGTCGAATTAGGAAGTTAATTGCTAGCTTGGAATAAAAACACTGATGCTGATTGGAAAAGGCATCATAAACTATTTTTTTTTTAATTTGCAGCAATGCCACCTGACATATCAGAAAATAAAGAACCACTACTAAAAATTAGTCTGATTAAAACAGTGGGCATTTCCTGTGGGTGTGCGTATCTGCGGCAGTACCTGTGTGCATGTGAAGGTGACTTTCCTTTGAGAACATGCCTGCCAGCTTAAAAATGTAAATTGAAAGATGCATGAGACATTCTTGTACCTAAGCTGTAGGTTGCTGGGGGTTAGGTGCATATATCTCTATCACTACTGGCTAGATACCCGAGGTGCTGTCAGCTGTTTTAGTGGCAGCAAGCACCAGGATGAACAATTACTCTTTAAGAGAGTGTGACCTTAAAGACCAAGCAGAGCTGTAAATCTTATATCTTCTTAACTAGTCTCTCATTTATTTTACTTTATGTCCACTACACACAGGTACAAAAGCAGACACAACAATATTCAGGAACTTACTGGACAAGAGTTTCCCTTTTCTAAAGTTTCTAGTTGAATCCTAGGTTTAGTATCAGTGGGACTGTTTCACAACTAATGGGTTATTTGTTCTTTCTCGCTACACATTAGTTGTTCATTAGTAGTATGAAAAGGCCCTTGGTAGTATAGAAATTGATGAAATATTTATCAGTTTGCCACAGGTGAAAAAAAAGTATTTTAAAAGAAACTACAGAATCTGAAGTCAATGCAAATGAGACTTTATCTCCTAAACCAAAGACATAAATATTTGAAGTTGAACATTTGAGATTCTCAAGCTTCCACATCACAGCCCATCTAATACAATTTAATGAGTTGCTATAGAGCTCTTAGTGCAAGGGTGAAAATATATATAAAAGAACACTAAACCAGGCTCTTTGTTTTCCTTGTTATTGCCAAGCTTGATTTGTCAGTCACCGTTGCACTCATTACATTTTGCCTCTAATTTGTGGTGAACTGCCTCTACCCTGCCACCCATGTCAGCAGATGAGGCTGCACACATCGGACTCACTGAAGTTTCCTTGTCCCACTCTCTGGCATTACATTCAACAGCTCAGTTTTCTTTCCTGCTTGCCATGTCTCTTCTGTCTCCTAAACCAACGATTCACCTTGTACCCCATCTTTTTCTATCATCCTCTTACCTTTCTTCTATAGGTCCCTGCTGTCTCTTTTCACTGTTCCCCCCTAAATCTTCAGTCAAACAATTTCTTTGACATCACTGGCTGAGGCCACGTTGTCAGCAATATTCCTTCTTCCAGAGCACCTGGCAGCTTCGCCCATTCCTAACTAACTCTTTCCCCTCATCTTATGTGTGTAATCATCCTGTGTCATGTCTCCTGAGCTCACAGCTCTGCCTTTTGCCTTTTCTCTTTGTATCCAAAATATACTCTTAGCAGCCCATGGCTTGGTTTGTGCATCCTGTTCTGCCTCAGAAAGACTGGTAATACGTGTGTGTATATATATATTCATACATACATACATCATCAGCTGTCATGGAAAGATTACCACATATTACTTATTCCTAGAGGGCATAGCCTAAAGTTAAAAGTTGCCTTAGCCCACTAGTGACATGGATGCACAGGATAATTTCAGCATCCTCTGCAGTTTTAACTCTTGTACCGGTTTTCTAATCCTGAGGTGAGATGGTTGCTGTATACTCTTACTCCACTGCTGGGATGGGTGGTCGGTCCTATTTGATTCGAAGATGCTGCACAGTTCTAATCAAGTTTTGTTCTATGCCAGGTCATTCTGCCTCTATAGCTAATGGTATTCCAATACTATTGTCATACATGTTTTCAAAAATTTAAGATTCAACCATAAACACTTGTTTAGCAGATTTTCATGTAGAGCCGCAGACCAAGGGTTAAATTTTAGTAAACTGTTAAAATACTTATGTTATTTATCTGTTATCTGGACCAAGGAGAAGATCTTATCAATTTGGAAACTTTTTCTAGCACAACTAGAACTGGCCTTGCAGCAGAACAAATGTTGCAAGATAGCAGATACTAAAGCCAGAACAACTGATGCACACAGACTGAACGCTTAAAATAATTTCAGTACTGAAAGAAAAAACACCAGAGCTTTGTCTGTGGCTTACACAGAAAGCTGTAACTTCTGACCAGATTTTGGAAGGACAGCCTTCTGCTTTGTCTGTATTCTGGCATCTTCTAATACCTGCCAACATATTGTAGGTACTACCTGAACCCTAATGTTAGGGCTGGAACAAGGGACCCTTCAAACCTTGAAAAGCAGAGTTTGCAGTCTTTGTGCAGTTCACTGAAGCTCATATTTCTGTGCATGAGCTCACTAAAGAAACATCAACATATAAGTGCATGTTTGCTGTCTTGTTCATCTGGCAAACTGTTTTAAGGTTTTCAGTGTTGAAACTGGAGATAGACCAGTTTTTTTGGCTCTAATAACATAAAAAATTCTGTGCTTTCAACAGCCTTTCTGTTCAAAAGATGATCTGAAATTCAGTAGTTCACCATTTGCAGCTTTTAACATCACCATTTTAAAATATCATTTTTAATAGAATTACTATACTACACTCAGATATAATCTGCTAAATCTTTTTTAATTTTATTTTACAGACAGTTTTTCTATAATTATAGGCAAAATATGCTTACTAACTAATTAGGTCTTTTGGGAACACTGGATACTCTGTGTAGCCTTCTGGTTATATCTATGGGCAGGTTCCTGCCTGGAGTCTCGCAGTGACTGCGAAAGGGATGAGATCAATGCCTGAAAGATCATTAAAGCACAATTCTTACATTTTCTGAGATCTCTGTAGCACACAGATGTGGTCATTTTTTCAACATAGGAAATCCAAGGTAGTTCAACATTCACAGAGGTTACCTGAAAGAAGAGTCTGGTCCTGTTACTCCTCCTCAGATGAGTAGAAGGTAACTGTGTTCAACGTGAGCAGAGGTTCTGTGGGCTCACTTAGGTGGGCTGGATTGCTACAGCCTTTCAGTCCCTTGTCAAGAGTAGATTGGAGGCCCCTGGTTTGATCTGCAGAGGAGGTACTGATGTAGTGCATTAACATATGCAGGAGTTTGGCAGTGTAAAGCTTCCACTTACCTCTGCTGGCAATTAATTTATTTTAAATCTGCAGCCATTGGAGACTGTGAAAAGGGCAGCTTGTAGTCAACATACCTCGCAGTTCAGGCATACGTGTTTAACTGTTGTCTAAATTAATTGGTTTCGGGCATTTGCTTGCTGCTTATATTGCTCCACTTGATATGCCTGAGTGGATCCAGATACAGCATGACTTTTTGGAAGAAATGTGTTTAGGGATATATTCTCCTTAGATGCTCCAAAGCTCTCATACATTCTGCTCTTGCTTTTTCAGTGAAGGTCTGAGTGTAACCATTTACCAGCATGCTTTTTAATAATGAGTTTTAACTGCTTTGCATTCATTTAGCAGTGAGGCATCAAGTAGCTGTCGTGTCTTTGACTTAATGCTGGTATAAAAATCACAATATTTTCTTTTTTTTGCTGGCACTCATCTCTTACAGAAAACATGGCGCTGCTTAATAAAATTGACTACTTAATTTATCTCTTGAAATTTTATTTATTTTTGTACTGTCCTCTCAAAAATACAGGCTCTTAATTTGCACTGGGTTAATTTAATAAGTTCTGGTTTTCTTTTGTAATTATTTTTCTGAAATTATTTTCTCACATAGCCAGTGACCAGATATAGAAAAGCAATAAATAAAGACCTTCTTTTATGAAGTCTTTACGCAAAATCAGACCTGCCTCATTTCAGACTTCCACTTCTTCTTAATAGATGCTATCCCTATGTTTTCATAAAAATACCTTTTTAATTTCTTCAAGACAAAATGATTTGTAGTTTGACTAGCAGGACTGGGATAACTTCAAATTTGTGCTTGGGGTTCTTTTCTGTAATTCCTACTGATTTGGCTGGGATACTGGCAGTAATTGCTGTGACTAGTTCACAGTTGCCTGTTTCTTGTTGGGCCTCTCTTTATACAGATACTGATTCTCATGAAAATTTTTCTAAGTGGCTTTGAAATTGTGAAGAACTAGCAGTAAGAGACAGGGCAGGCAACATGCTCCCATAAACTGCTTTTACGGAAGAGGAATTTTTGGTTTATTTTAAAAGGGGGTATTTCATCTCACCTAATATTATTTTTTGCTTTACTGAAGATACAGACAGTGAAAAAAACCAGAATGAATTCAGGCCTGTATTTTCTATATGTAAACACACATATGGGCATATATAAAAACATATAGGCGTATTTACGTAGAGAGAAAGAGAAAGAAAAAAACGTTAAAAAAAAAGATTGACACATTTCAATTAATTCTGCCCATGATTACAGGCAGTGCTTAGCCAGCACCAGCTTTGATCCCTGAGCTGTGGCACGGTGCCATTCCACACCTCCTCTCTGCACCTTTGCTATTTTAAAAGCCCGGCTTAGGAGATAGAGACATTTCTGCCATTTGGAGAATGAGCTCTTTGCTTTCTTACGTTGCATCTCATCACAGCAAGCTCCGAACAGCAGTTTCAGGGGATAACCAATACCTCCTGTTCTCCCTAAGCCAGCCCACAGAGCTGTAGCATGTAGCAGGACAGTAAGAGCAGGAGTCTGAGCCTAAAACTGACTGAAGGGTCAAGCTGCAGCTTCTGTTGCAGCTCGGAATTGGGGTTCCTGGGCTGGTCAGTTGAGGGTGCTCACTGCCAGCCAGTGGCAGGGCCTTTTCTCTGCATCCTCAGGAGCAAGGCTGATGATGCCAGCTCTCACTCCTTCCTGGGACAGAACAGCTTTCAGCATAGATTTTTGTCTAATGTTTGATGGGTGCAGAGGAATCATGAAAGCTTTTACAAATCGAGTTTTGCTTTTCAATCACTGTTAAATCAGCATCGCAGTAAAGCTACCGGATGTCATGCCTCACAGTCATGTAGATGACAGATCTGTCATGTCATGTCAGACCTCAGGGAAAATGGGAAGGGAGAGCCTCTCCCTTGCACAGCCGCTGTACTGGAGAGGTTTGTGCATTGATCTGGAAGACAAGATTTCTGCACGCCCTCTGACTTTTATCAGTCAAAGCTTTGCGCTTTTATACTCTGGGCAGCAACTATAATTTTACTCCGAAGTCACCTGAAAAGTTGGCAAGGTCATTTCTGGGAGATCTGGTATCCTCAGTATAACCTCCGTTCTGCCAGAATTAAGTTTCATCTGATACTCACCCATGAATTAACGTGCAAATGAACTTGGTTTGGACTACATTAAGTTAGTTAGGAACTGGTTTAAATAAGTTGGTTTAAGGTTGAAATAAGTAATTTGTAATTTGAAAAAAACCACTTCTGCATTATATTTGCCATCCTTTCAGAAAACCCTATTTTAAAATGATTTATGTTAAACCAGGGCACTTTTTTTTTTTTCTCAGCAAGGGTCTCAGTTGCTGCTCTTAGACACAAATCCTTTCTTATGCTTGTAACCAGTTGAAAACCAAGATTAAATCCCACAACTACAAATGTCCTAAAACCAGTAAGTCCCCAGGGCAGAGCTAATGATTAGACATACTAAGGCAAATAGGGAAATGCAATCTTTTGCTATACTGTAGATAATCATGAAGCAGAGCTGGTAGGGCATTCTCTTTCCCCACCAGAAAAACCCATGCCTTTGTTTAGTTCTGAAGCTTTCTGCTCGTGCATGTACAAGTTATCTGTGAATACGCAAATTAAATTATTAGAGCCAAAAGCTGTAGGCTGAGAGATCACCAGAGCCCATTTTCTGTCACTTGTTGGGCACCTCGGAGCTCTGTAAACAACGCTGTGAGAATCATCTTTATATTTCTAAACACAGAGCAGATATAGAAATACTTCAGATGGCAAAGAGCTACAGACATTTTGGGTTTTGTGTGTACTACAGAATGGGGATTGTGGCAGTTCTGAATATCTTGCCATTTTCATCTTGATTTCTAGACTGGTGAGATTCAGGTAAGTTGTGAGTAAGCTCTCCAATTTGTGGCTCGATAATAAGGTCCTCAGTAATCAGAATGTAGCACATCAGTTGTTATTTTATGATTTTTTTTTCCTATCACTGCTACTGCTAGTACTGCTGCTCCTACTACTATTATTTTAAGTATCATCATCCCTCCTGTGATCCTTATGAAAAGTCAACTGCTTGAGTGTTAGAGGAATTCTTAGTTGGGTTATATCTTTTCCCACCAGGCTGCAAGATGCTAACCTTATTGTTGATGGAATTCTTCAATTCAGGTCAGGAATCCAGTTTCCGTTTCAAATCAATGTTTTAAAAGAACATTTTTATTGCAGTTGCTAAATCCTAGTTTGGGAATGTGTTGTACAGGCTTTTATTTAGTTCTTTGGTAGACTTAATTACTTGTACCAGCCTCTCTATATATGCTTTGGAAGGTTTGCAAGCTAGGTCACTTCAGAAAGAGACCTTTGCTTGCCTGTAAAACACAGGTTTGGTTGCTAGAACAGATTGTTACAGGTTTCCATTTTCATACGTTCTGCATTAAAGCTCACCAGCATTCATTCAGCTTTTATTAAAAAATATAACTGCCTCACCAGTGAAAGGGGAAAAAAATGAGTTAGGGATAAGAATAATCCTGTACAAATTGCTACTTTTATAATTCTTCAGCAATACTTTACTATGTTTTCACAACATGCCCAACTTCTCTTAAATATCAAAGACACCTGTCTTGCTGCAAGAATCACATGAGAAGCAGCATTTCCTATTGGTTTTACTGCCCTGGTTGCTGGGTACTGTATATAAACTCACACAGGCGTTTACTGGTGTCTGCAGTATAAACTGGCAATGTGTTGTGTTCTGAAAATCTGCCTTACTTTGGTCCAAGTCAATTTACTTGCAGCATTTCTCTTCTGAAATCCTGGCTATGACTTTGATGAAACTCTGAGCAATCTGATCTAGTTAACGGTGTCCCTGCTTACCGCAGGGGGTTGGACTAGATGACCTTTACAGGTCCTTTCCAACCTGACACATTCTATGATTCTATATAATCATGAACTGGCAAGTATTTGCTGGGAGGTGGTTATGGATGCCTCCTAAGTATACCTTCAAAGCTCTGACATGAAATGAGGTACTGCAGGAGCACTGTGATCCGTTGGTGCTGCTGGTGACAGTGCCCATGGAAGGAGGTTAAGTTTTGGTCTCTCCCAAGACCAGTGAGATCCTCCTCAGCAGTCACCCTCTCACCTTCTTGGTGCTTTCTGTTTTGCAAGGGTAGTGAGAATTACTTCATCTGGACAGAGCACCAGCTCACAAAGAGTCCTGGAGACAGAGTCCCTGTACCTTTGTCACTGAATTTGGAAGTTGGACGACCAGTATTTGGGGATCTCATTTTTTAAGACCATCAAATGAGCTGTTCAGGCTACCCCAAATGCAATAGTTTTGTCTTAGGTGCTTCTGTCTGTGACTGGCGCACGCAAGCAAATATTGCAGGCTAGTGCAACACCAATTTCTCCATGATGGGCCACCGTATCAGCATGTTTGAGTGATGCTGAGGTGCTAGGAATGGGAATTAGCCACAGTCCTTAGACACATCATGCCTGCAAGGAGACATGTCAGGAATTGTTTACTTCTGAACTTTAATAATTCTGGAGATACTTGAAAAAAAATCAGACTTTTGAAACACCAGTTGTCCTAAGAAATGGCCTTTCTGTTTTCAGTAAAACATGCTTTTAAAGCCTGAAGTCCTATTACACAATTTTCTGATGACTTGAGTGTTTCTTGTAATTGGAGCATGAGATGTTACGTGAAGATAGCACACCTTTATTGTAAATGTGAAGTGGTCAGCTCTCTGGCTAATACAGCACCATGCCTGCGCAGACTTCATCACTTTCACTGGACTGTATTTAATTAAGGTCCTGTGTGCCTAAAGGCGAAAGCACTGAAGTTTGAGGGATGGAGTGGTGTGACTGGAAACATGTACTTCTACTGGCATTTGCAATGTAACTACTCAGAAATATGCTCTGAAATATGATTGATTCAGACAAATGTGCTGGTGAGGAAATTTTAGGTACAAGCACTCTCATTCCTAGGTACTACTTCTGTTTTTCCATAAAGTAATGAAGGCTAAAATTGATTTTCTTTAAGCTTTGTGGCTTACATTTTCTTTTCGAAAGTTTAAAATCAGGGCTATAACAAATCCTTGTGTCAAAGTACACACTTCAGAGTTTCTGCCTCTCTAAACTACCAGATTTTTATGGTTTTCCATGATTTCCCAGCACATTGCCACTTAAGTCTCCTAAGCAAAGCTGTATGACTGATTCTTCATCTCACTGGCCATAATGAATATTGAAAAAATGATACTAATTGAGTATTTTTTAAAAATATAAACCATAGGTTTAACTTAAGCATGCAGGTAGGAATCAAAGCTTTATTCTTTCTTCAAACACAATCAGTTTTTGAACTTTCTAAATTCACCACTCTTTGTGCTAATTTTTTATCTATTTGCCTGGCGAAACCACTTAGACAAGATAATTGGGGGTTACACATGATGAAGGGTCCATTTAAAATTGCAGTTTTTGTAAATGACAGCTCTGAGAAGCGCTGTATGAGGTAGTCAGTGATTTCTGTCAAACGCCAATACTAAGGACTCAGATTTCTGTCTGATAATCACATTGCTAAACATATTTGCTTTTAAAAAAACTAACATGGCATTAGCCATAGCTATCCCTGTCATGGTTCTATTCTTTGTTTACAGAGATTTATGCATCATTCTGTAATAAAGGGTTCTGATTTTTAGCAATTATGAAACCTTTTAGTGTCAGTCATTAACTAAGCAAAAGATATAAGATGATTGATTTATACTAGCTTTTTTCTTCTTTTAAATATTATGGATCGATTCTCAAAGAGTAACTTTAGAAATGTATTTAGAAATGCAGGAAAAAAGATTTAACTGACATGTAGCTGACAGCATACATGAGACTGTATGGGTCCAGTCACTGCTGAAGTCAGGGAGGTTTTTCTCTTTTGCTTCTCCTGAAGATGAGTCCCAGAATTTCTTTTTTAGAACTTCCTGTGGCATCTGATCTTGCCTACGCCAAGAAATGAATTTAATTTATCTTGCCTATTAACAAAAGTAAATTTCTCATGGCAATAAATACACTGGACAGAGAACATTTTATTTATAAAGTAACCATTCCTCTTCTGAACATTATGATTTCAAGGACCTTTCTGACTGACTAGAGAATTGTATTAATACATTTTTACTAATGATTATATTTTTAATTTTTTCTCCCTTAATGGAAAATGTGGTATACCAGATGAAATCAAGTATCCCCTTAATCCAGTAATTTTTCTGAATAACATAATTCAGGGTAAAAGCCAAGAATTGTTTGCCAGTTAATAGATTGGCATCTGAAGTGAAATTTCATTTATTTCACGGTATTTGTTAGATTTTATCCCTTTCAGAATGTTTATTCGTTTTAGAACTTCTTCTAGCTTATGTATCAACATCCAGTCTGGTTTAGATGTATTTGGTGAGCACTTACCCTGAGCTAGTGACGATTTATGTCAGGTAGAATTGAATTGCTATTATTTCATATGGCCATGTAAGCCTATTAAAAATAAAAGGAAAAAAAAAAAAAAGGAGCCTAATTAATTTTTTAAAATTCATGATTACATAGAGGATTTCCACTCTTGTACGGATTAAGTTCTGTAACTTGCTGCAGGAATATCTAGGAAGAAAAATCCACAAGTTTCCAGGTGACATTTGCCTGATCTGCACACGGGGCTGTGTGACACTGCTGCTGGCCAAGCCCTCCTTGCCCAGGATGGATGGGTTCCTCCTGATCCTGCATCTGAGTGTCTGCAGTGATTTCACAGTGGTTTAGATCCCCTTGGAAACTAGTTGAGATAATGTGGGCATGTAACTATCATTAAGGAACACTGTAAAATCCTCACTGCCACAGAAAGCTTTCAGAGTTTCTTTCCAGAAAGATAAATATTCTTTATTCTATAAAAATCTTCCCATTGACCTCTATTATTCACAGCAGACTTTAAGAAAAAATGCATAAAGTTTATGCTCTCAGAGGTTTAGCCATGAATCTTCTCACTGTCATAAAAATTTGTAGTAAAGTGTAGGCCTTTGGAGGTGGAAGGTGTGTGTGGCTTCGAGAGCTGGAGACAGCCCACTGAGGTCTTGCTCACCGCCTTCAGCAGTTCAGACCCGGGAGGCTCTGGGAGTGCAGATGTAATCGAAACTACCACAGGATGATACACTGAAACACAAAATCCTCAGGAAGGCTGCAAGCCCATTCTGTCCAGCCTTTTGCCCAGACAGCAGGGCTACGTTTTTTATTTGGTTTCTTGCTAATTGAAGCTTTTTTGTTGTTGTTTGACTTTTCTAACTCCTTCACTGTCTCTTTACTTCTATCCTATTCCGCTTTTTTTTTTTTTTTAAATTTAGCACTCTCTTATCATTTGCTGTTGGAGCATATCTGCATGAGCTGCTGAAAAGGTCTTCTTTTTTTTTTCTCCTTTTTTAATGGCTCTTCTATTTGTTTGACTGCTGACATTACACAACGAAAGGAACGCTGCTGCTTGAGGTGCCAGTTCATCGCAGTGAGGTAGAAATAGCCCATGGTGGTAGGGTACTTTGCAGTGACAAGGAAAATAGCGGGAACTCTCAAAATCACTTTATTTTACAAGTGATTTATCAAGTCACGAGATGAGCAGTCTATCACTGTTTGTAAATGGGTTTCAGAATAAGGAGTTCTTCACTTGCATAAAAAAAGGCGGATATTTTTACTTCATCCTATTATTTTAACTATTTCTTGAATGTATTCTCTAGTATTTCTTGCGTTTTCACCTGAACTGTTTGCAGATACAAATTTTCTGATAACACTGTACTGAAAATGACTAAGATAATTTAAATGTCAAGCTGATAAATGTGGCAATAATACTATCTGATAGATTTACCAGGTGTTTCATACGTTTGTGAATATCTATTCTTACCGTGTTAGCACCCAGTGACCCAGAATAAGAATAAAACTTCCTATACAGAAGGCACAGCATCAGCAAATGAAGAGAGTCCTTGGGAAACAGAGTTCAAATAGAAAGCCACAATTTGGGGTCTGAAAATGAGGAGCAAGTGAATAAGGAATTATAAAAGGAGAAAAGACAAGGCAAAGGAAAGCAGACCGGTACAATTGCATGAGCCACTAAGATTGTTATTAGCATACCATTTGCCTTGACTTCATTTTTGGTGTGTTTCATAGTTGCAAGATCGTACATACAGCTGTATTTCTTAGTTTATAAGGATGAACAGAACACCAGAATAATGAAATTAATAACAACTGACCATCTAAATATTTTCTAATTATTTTATCTTCCCTTTATCCCTTCTGAATGTAAGAAAAATAATGAAATAGAGACATGCTCTTTGGTATAAAGTACTTTCAAGTTAATTTCACATTGGTTAGTAAATTGTGCTGTTTGTAGTACTGTACTATTATTAAATCATTACATCAACATATTCGTTGGACAATATTTAGTATTGTAGTTTCCTGCAAAGAAGACTTATTGTAGTAAACTATAAATATAAAAAGAGCTAGAAATCACAAAGCAAGATAACAGTTTCTAAGCTGAAAAGAAACCCATGAAAGCTCAAATGAAATGATGTTACGAAGTTTAAGATTAATTTCATCTACCTAAAATAAAACGTGCTGGTAGATAAGGTAGCATTTTCAGGAATCCTGCAGAATAAGCCTGAACTCACACTCCAGAAGCACTCCTAAACACTGTCAGTGAAACTGGCAGCGCTAACATCTCCTCAGTAAGTTGATCATTACCAATACCTGGCATGATATCACCATCCAATAAACAAATGACAGGAAAGATGACAGAAAATGCACTCCATGTCAACTTAATTAAAAAATAAACTGTCATCAGAAAATAAAGGAATTCAGAAGAACAGCAAAAGAGATGAGGAAAGTTGGGAAAGTGAAAAAGATCAGCTGAAGGTTTCTCCGTATTATTTATGAGGGCTAAGTGGAGCCTTGTCTACCTGTGCAAAACTCCTTTGCATGAAAGGGTCCCTGATCTTTCTCAGACAGTATCATGTGATTAATATCAATCTGAGAAAGGGTAAACTTTATGTTAGAAATCACACAGAAAAGAAATCTAATTTTCAGAGTTACATGATGTCTTGGACTGAGTATAATTTCCCAGGGCTTCTTGTGCTTCTCTCAGGTAGACTCTGCTTGTGGGGAGAAGGTGTGCTGGTGTGAGGGCCACCACAGTAGATCCCAAATGCAATTAATCTGATGAGAAAGAGCAAATGAGTTGCTGGCAGTTTTGGTGTTCCTATTTTAAATGCTTTATCCTGGAGTGTATTCTCAATAATTATCACCACCTCTGCAGGTGTATTATCCCAAATGTGAGCTGAAAGGATATACTGACACATAATGCAAAGCTTTTGAATATTAATTAGAAAGTAGGTGTTTCCCTCCATGTATTACTGTTCTAACATGTTATGTATCTCCAGTAGATGCAGCAGGTTTCCGCTGGGCAACTGGAAACTCAAGTTATGCTTTATTGGTATTTCCTTACAGGTTCCATACATACAAGGTGGCTTTTATTTTTGCATTTTGTTTGAACGTTGAGACAGCCCATTTTTCAG
>VZTU01022766.1:22828-86181 GCA_013400835.1 Zapornia atra
GTTTCCTTTTACATTAAATTTAAACTAGTGACGTATGTATATGTCATCATACATGTAAAAAACCCCATAATAACAATATATAAGAAATACGATACATGCTTGAAATACTAATTTCTAATTAATTTTCTCTCCAGACAAAATTAAATCACTTTAACTATCATTTTCAAGGTTACTCATGAAAATACAGTGGCTGTTTGACTAAGTCCGATATTCCTTTTAAATTCTAGATATCACACTCAAACTCCGTGGCTTCGGTCCTTATGCATGATATGGACATGCACAGCTAATGTGGCCTTATTTCATGCCCTTCCTATGGTGCTGCAGGAATTTCTGCAAGAAAATATCCTGCAAGCTGATGTAGGAATTGGAGGGAGGGAGAGAGTTTGGCTGGCCTTCATGAATAAGAATCTCTTTTTCCAGAGTAACTTCCCGAATCGTATTCTGCTCATGGCTTCATACCCACAAGGAAATACAGAGAAGGCTAGCAAGAAGGACAGCACAGCCTTAGAACAGATGCCTTTGCCTCAGTTGTTTAGGGATGGGTATCAGTGGGTGATAAGAGATCAGAGATCTGTAGCCATTTGGCTCATTGTAAGAGAGGATTTAAAATGTACTCAGTAATCTGTACAGTATTACATGGCAAAACAAAGATAATTTTGTGGTATTGAGAGGTCTGCTAGAGCAGAGCTTCATAATCTGCTTCAGTGAGAGCTGCTTTATTTAGTAGTCTGAAAAAGCACTGAACCAGGTAGCTATTAGCTTTTTATACTGGTTTTTTATCTGTTTGGTTACCATGCTCTCGTCTGGAGGGGAAGACTTACAAAGAGCCTACAGATTAAATGGCCTAGAGCAAAATATTGTTTGCTTTTTGCTTCCCTTTTTTTTCCCCAAGCATTATTCCATGTAATATAGCAAATATTATTTGCATTTTCTTTCCATTTATAAGGAAGTCTCTTGGTAACAAATGGAACCTTCAATACAATAAAATTTACATGAAACAAGCTGTCATTTGAGGACTATGTGGTTGGAATGACGCCAGTCAATAATAGATTGCATACCTCTGGTTAATTTATTAGCCACCTGTTCCAGAATCCATTACAAGAGCACATTAAGATGCTATCAGGTTGGGGTAGTATTTTGAGCTTCAAGCCTTTGAGGATGTTTTTCATGTAAAATCACGCTAATAGAAAACTGAAATGAACAGTGGTACGTACTCCTATCTGCAGAGGAAATGAGGGAATGTTCTATAGGTTGCAATTTCTGCTTCCTCTTTGACAAGTAATAGGGTTTTTTATGAAAACATTCTCTCAATTAAAATGGAAGCTAATAATGAAAACTTCATAATGCACACAAAGATTGCAAATGTTAGTGGAACCGCTGGCCTTTACAGACATGTGGGAATGTTACAAAATCATGAGGCATTGCAGGCTAATTTGTTTACTGCCTTCCATGAGAGAGAAGGCGTCGTTTTCCATGTGCTTTTCATAAATTAAGGCTCCTCAGAGTGCATTAATATCACATACACAGTTACAAAGTAGAATTAAGAAATCAAAAGCTAAGAAAGTGGTAAGATGAAGAGGTACACTGGGCAGATTGCCACAGGGATAGAGATTTTAAGAATATGCTTGGATAGGAAAGGAGATGATCCCTTCTCTGTGCTCATTCAGCCTCTGCCACTGCGTGTTGTCCATATACAAATGAGACAATCCTTTGCTCTCAGTACTGAGAAGCAATACTGTTACACTTGACATGGGGATCTCATGAGGAAGATCCCAAAAAAGTCAGTCAGTGCAGCAGGGTCCAGGGAGGAACTGTCACACCATTGTTTTTAGAAAAGGAAGGAGAGAGAAAACAGACAAGTGAGAAGAGCATACAGCCCCAAGTTAAATGCATTTTGAGGAGTACTAATGGAAAATATTAATGTGAACTAAGTGGCCCTCAGTGATCAGAAGCTTGCATATATATATATATCTCAGTTGAAATACATGGCACATGGTGACTTTAGCATTGACTCTGTACTGATTAGAGAGGAGTAACTACAGAGCAATCAGAAACACATTTCTTTGGTATCTGAACTGTTACAGAGGTATCTTATTCAGATTCTTACTGGCCTGATATGACAAGACGATAGCCGGAGGGGTATTGCTGTAGGCATGAAGGTAAAGAGGGAGAAGCTGAAGGTGAGAATCCTAATTCAGCATCTCATCAAAAAGATTGTCTGGAGAAAACCACATCTGTAATTAATGCAGAATACCACAATTACCAGAATTGATTGTTTAATCTTATATGAAACAGCAAAAGAGTTCTTGTGAAATATAAGCCCTATAAGTGGTAGACACAATTGAGAAGTTTTTAACTACAGGGTGCTTAATGGTAGAGGAAGAACACAGTTATAAGACAGGAATGTGTATTCTTGAAACTGCTTTACTGCTACCACTTACTTCTGGGTATAAGATGGAGTCATACTGCTGAAAAAGGCATTTTGGGTAGTTTAATGTTACTGCAGGTTACTCTCAGTTGATAGAGAATGATTCAGGTTCTGTACTTACAGCTACGCTGGATTTCTGCCAGAAGGAAAAGTAGCAATAAAACACATGGAAATTAGGGCCAGATCCTTTCCTGCTTTTCATCTTGTGTAGACACGTGCAGTTCTGCAAAGAGAAAGGAAAATACTGTTATTCTGAGCTGATGTCTTCTAGCTTTCATGCTGCATGAGTGTAAGTACTTACAGAAGATACATTGCAATAATGAATAAGACTCGATGTCTCCTCAAGGAACAGCTTCACTAATATGCCATTCTTTTAAAAAAATGTTGCAGATACCTGATACAGGCACTGAGGAGTTTTACACATTTCTCCAAGCTATCCATGCGTACAGCTTTCCTTCAAACTAATGCTGAGAAGTGCAAAGTAAATAGATTTTTTAAAGAGTGATGGTGTGGGAAAGGATTGATACTCATTGGATCATAGTGTTGTGGTTCAGAGCATTCTCGGCTTGTATAACCAAGGCATAATGTATGTCAGCAGCAGACTCTTACTAACGCCTTGAAAAGCAATTTTTTGGATGACTTTGTTGTAAGGTTTAAATCTTAAACGACCAACAGAGATGGCATCTAGCTGTCTAATATAAATACAGCAGGGCTAATTTCTCTCATTCCTTTTCTCTCTTTTCTCGCCACATGATATAAACAGAACAACTCCTTTGGGAGGAGGGCAGCAAGCATGGTGAAGGGTCTGGAGGGGAAGACTTACAAAGAGAGGCTGAAGTCCCTTCTTTTTTTCAGCCTGGAGAAAAGGAGACTGAGGGGAGACCTTGTTGTGGTCTATGGCTTCCTGATGAAGCAGAGCAGGACAGGTGCCGATCTCTCTTTGGCGACCAGTGATAGAACCCGAGGGAATGTCATGAAGCACGAGAGGATTAGGCTGGATATTAGGAGAAGGCTCTACTGAGAGGGTGGTTGTGCACTGAAGCAGGCTCCCCAGGGAAGGGGTCACAGCACCCAGCTTGGCTGAGTTCAGAACACACCTGGACAATGCGCTCAGTCCCATGCTCTGACTTGGCTGTTCCTGTGTGGAGCCAGGAGTTGGACTCAGTGGTCCTTATATGTCCCTTCCAACTCATGAGTTTCTCTGATTCTATAATTTTTATTAAAGTGCTTCGCCCAAGAAACCCTGTGACCACACTGTCCCTCAGCCAGCTAGAGATACCGAGCCAAGGCTGAACAGCTCCTGTAGTTGGTCTTAGCTGCAGTGGGGGCCAAACATCGTGACCCAGAATGCCCCAGTGACATGAAGCCTGTCTTCCACTGTGCATGCTGTCTGATGCTTGACTTAGGGAGGAAAATGAATTTGTTAAGACCAAGTGATTTTAAAAATTGCTGAAGAGTCAATGCATACGTTTTCATGATCTTTGCAATTTTTATCTTATTCAAAATGTTAATCCATTATTAATTAGTAGCACCTGTCACACAAATGATTGCTCATTTTAACATAGTTGTAAGTGCTGAAAGGAGAACAAAAGATTAAAAGATCACTACTGAGCTATTTTTGTGAAAACATCTCAGAATTCCTACTGGATTCAAAGTGAAACTAAATGAATTTTAAAACAGCAATGCTATACTGTTCCCTCTGTTGAACTGTCACCAAGATCAGCGGTGGAAATCCTAGTTCTGAAGAATCGTGTTCCTGTCAGATCAGAAACTTCATTTCAGATTCTGAAAAGAACTAAGTTCTATCTCACTGTTCATTATAAAATATGCAGCTGTAGCCATCCATTAAACAATACACAGGCCATATAAAAGTCTGGATAAATTCAGGGCTTTCTGAAGAAATTAGAGCTGAGCCTTTACATCTGTGAACATTGGCTAGAAACTGAACAATTTGATGTTGACTTAGGAGAAAGGTGTATTTCATGGCTTTCAAAATGCAGTTATAAGTATAAGGCTTTCAAAGCAAGTCCTGTCGTCTAGATTGGATGGACTCTATGCTGCCAAATTACTGCCGAGGCTGTTAGGAAGAGTAGCTTCCTCAGTGTGAACAGAGCAAACTGGAATGTGTCTATCTTTGCAACAGAGAGGTCTGATATGGGCAATTACTCAAAACCCAGAATGAGGCTAGAAAGTGGCTAATGAAAGTACTGAGAAGCTGCCTTTCTAGTAGTGGGAAGCTAGGGGAAGTCTGGCATAGAAAAGGCATCTAGAAGAAATGGAAAAATGAAGAACAGGTTGAAAAGCAAAGAACCCCACAAAATCATTGCCAGGAGGCTCTTAAGAAGGAGGGTGAAGGAAGGAGGACATTTTAGTGAAGGCTTGCAGTGCACTGTAGCGGTTAGAGTTTGACAAGAAAGGTCAAGTGGTTGACAGACCTATAGAGATGTTTATAAGTGCTTGGTACCTGATTCAGATTTACTACAATTAACTGTAAATATTCCACTTAATTTGTAGGGAAATTAATTCTACCTGTAGAAAAAAAATATTCTGAAGGCTTTAGTGAGGGGAAGACAGGCTTCCCTCACTCACTGTCCTGCCATTATTGGTCAACAGGGCATTTCCTCTGAGGATAGAAGATGTTAGTCTGGCCTCATGAATATTTTAGCATTTCAGTTCTATGCCCAAAGAGGGGAGAGGAGGTATGAAGTTAAACACTCTGAATTCAGTGGCTAAAAACCCTGCTGACAGAATAGGAAGTGCTGATGTTCAGCGCCAAGAGTGAAGCCTGAATTCTAGAGACACTGGTTTGTTAAATGTCTTTACAGACTTCACATAAAATGGGTCTTACATTAAAGCACTGACATTCAACAGCAGTACAATAGATTAGCAAAGGATAGCCTAGCGGCTAGAAACAGCAGGTATTACAAAAGGCCTGCCTTGACTGTGGGACAGCATGGTTCTTCAGGCTCCTTTGTCTCAGCCTCTGAAGGGCAATGTGGAATCAGTACCAGATGGCCATTTCGTTAGAGCAATCCTTCGTTAGTAGGTTTTCTTCTCTACCTCTTAAATGATTGTAATGTTATAATTATGCAGGAAAGAACGCATGTGTGTCATGAATGGAGCATGACAGATTGAGGGTTGTTGGGGAAGAAATTAAAAAATCTGAAGGTCTTGAATGCTGGAGAACAGCGAGAAAGATAAGGGGAGATGGTATGGGACTTCCTGTAGGGCAAGAGTGGTGGTAAAGAAGAGGGAGGCATTTTGTTGATGAGAGGTTTCACATGCACTCTGCACTAGCCAGTAGGCTTAGTTGTGTGATTTTAGCTACTGCTGGGAAAACTTCTGAAGTTTTTCTGTATGATGAAGATGTAGGTGAAACCTGTAAATTTCACAAGAACTACTGAAGAAAGATATATAAGCTTATACATATTTATAATTTTAATTCAGTTGCCTTTATATGAATGCATTTCTACTCTATGCTCTTTCTAGACTAAAGCAATCTTTTCATTATATGAACTAAGTGCCTCACACAATGGGATGCTAATAATAGGATCTAATCATTAGTCCAGAAATCATAACTCTTTAAATATTAAAAATTATGTTTTCCTTAAATTCATGCATGTACTCATTTAGACTCAGCTCAAGGAAGTCTGATTCAAACCAAATGCTACTTGTTTCACTGCCCTATGTTACAAATTTCCACAGTTCACTTAGTAAAGTGAGGAGACTCTGCTTGTATAATAGGAAAATAACAGTAATAGCCTGTACCTTTGTAAGTATTGAAAGCAGCGTGTTCTCTCCTGCCATTTAGGCTCAAATTATCCTACATTTCAGGTCTGAGTGCTTACAATCTTCGCTGAGAAGCTAAGGCTGAGAATATCTACCTTTGTTTGCCAAGACCCCAGCTGGTGTCTCTCCTGTCCTGAAATCCTTTTGATGTATCACCTGGCCAACTAAGTAATGAGTGCTGGGCAACAGCTCCGTGTTGTTCCCAAATCTGGTGAAGTGTCAGGGCATGATCAGAGTCAAGGGAATGCATGCTGTTTTCTGGGCTGGCAAAGCAATGAGTAGCACAGAATATGTGGAAAAAAAACCCAACCCTGCCAGTCAAAGTGCAGTAAGCAAGCCTCTTTCCCTGTGAAGCACTGCCACAGATAATGATGCACTTCAGAGAGTCCAGAGAGTTTGCATTACAAGAAATTCTTCAGTTTGACAAACTTTTCTCAGGTAAAACTACAAATGAGTAGTTCACAGGAAGGAAAAGAAAGTGACAGGACAAAAAGCAACTCCCTGCAAGGCTTATGAGGCAACTCTCTTCCTCTCCTCCCTCACAAGATGCAAGTTACATTAATATTCAAAATAAACATCTGCCTTGGAGGTTGGACCCAACCCTGACTATAAATTAAAAATATAATTTTTAAAAAGAACAAAACTGGTAGGGCATAAAGGGTCGACACAACACATCTGGCACCTTTTCCCTAAAACTGAGTAAATGTTTGCCTTCTCAAAGTATCCTTTTCCCTTAGTTTTCCTTTGGATCACTGTGAAAGTACCAGATTGCAAAGCTCCTGAAACCAAAGGGTCCAGTGGGATCCATGGCAATTATTCCATCTCTTGCTATGAGGGTTCCCCAGCTAGGAGATTCTTCAGATTTCCTTTTGTGAGTGACTCAGGAAGGTTTGAGGGAGAAGCGAGATGTGTGCTTGTCCCTCTAAAGAGAAGAATGTGTAATAGCTTGTCTGCATTTGGAAATTATCTGAATAGGTATTGCACAATAAATTATTCTGCAGTAGCTGTCCTTATACACACATTATTATGAAGTATTTATTGCATTTTCTGACTAGAAAATATTTTTTCTAAGATAGAACATCCACACAGGCAGCTAAATAGCTAATTCTCTAATAATCATTCTTGTGAGGTGACCTAGATAGACAGCTTCTTATCACTGTTCCAAGTGAAGAAAAATGTTTCACTGTTACCACCGGTTGTGCAAAGGACATGGGAAGTTATACTCACTCAGTAAAGTGCATTATCCGTATGCGTATTCCTTTAGGGATCCAACACTGCTTGAGATTTAATTTCTGTGACAATTGAAGGAAATAACTCACCGACTTACTCAGAGTAAAATACAAATGAGACCTACTTGTGAATGGTTTGTAGATGTTCAATGAATATATTGTAGGCATCCTGGTCAGTTATTTAATTAATTCTATCTTTTCCCATCTAGCACAAGTTTCTGAGTGGGAAGAAGGAAAATGATACCTTGACACAAAAATGCACACCAGTCAGTTCTGTTCTGTCGTACATGGGCAGTACGGATGGGCTGCAATGTGTAATGGAGTGGACTCAAACTCACCCTGTGTTTATTTCCAGTTACCCCGTACTTCTCTTTTATCAGTAATTTAGTTCAAAACCCATGTCCCTGCTTCTTTTCTTTTCATATTAATTAAACAGATTTCTTGCAAGAAAAATTCTTTCAAGTTTAATAGTACTTGGTTTTGGACTTAATTCTCTTCTGTGAGTTAAAATGGGAGGCCTTAGAAACACACATTTGGGAAATGAGTGGGGGGCCAAATGAGTCAACAGAACTCATTCTCGCTCTCATTTGGTAGTCTGTTCTCCTCGGGTTTCGGTATAATGATGTTTAGATTTAAATCTGCATTTTCTAAATTAAGATAGGCTGTTCTGTAGGATGAAAAATAAATGTAGATTTAAAATACCTGAAGGGATGATGCAAAAGTGGAGCCAGGCTCTGCTCTTAGTAATACAGGCAGGCAGTCAAGTCATACAAGGATGCAGGGGTTCACTGGGCACTTAAGTTCCCTGTTGACAAGACCTTTAGCTGCAGGAATAAGTCCTACTATGTTGCAGGCATGAGGTTTATTTATTATTTTTAGTAAGAAAATGGCAGATTGCTGTATAGCCAGAATTTGCTTTTCTTGCTGTTGCTGGTTAATTTTCAAACTCTGTAGCAGGAGCTGTTTTGCACTTCCCTTTAGGTATTCAAAGTCAGCCCTGTCATCAGACCCAGGCAAAACCAGGAAATTGTTCAAGAAAGGAGGCAATTGAAAAATTGTTAGGTCCCCAGTTTGTAAGTGCTTGGAAGCTCCTCCAGAATCTTTTGTTTTCATAATTCAGATTTTCTGAACAGTCAGAACTGTACTATGTAAATATAAAAACATATTTACAATAGTAAACAAAATTGCTTTTTAAAAAAAGTTTACCTCCTTGTAACATCAGTTTATGATTTCTGTCTGCTTAGGCTTTATAAAGTATCATATATTTTTGTAGGATTTAGTCTGGCTTGAGATTCTGCCTTTTCCTGTTTCATTATTATTTCATCCATAGTCAGATTTGTTTCCTTTAATCCTCTACAAGGAAGTAACCAAGTTAAATTAAGATTAATTTCCAACTAAAAAAAAGGCTTGTCCTTTCACAGTAAGAGACAGTAACTTTGAGGGAGAAGCTTCTTTGAGGCAATGAAACAGCAGTGCATGTCTCATTAAAAAGTTTTTAAAAAAAATTAATTAGCATTTCATGTTTCTTCAGTATAGTAACTGAATAACTGCTGATACCTCTATTCAGATTAAAGCCGGGTTAGCTACTTATGTCAGCAAAAAAGAAAAGTAGTAATTTAATTCACACTTGACTGTTTGACCCAACTCAGTGTGCATATATCAGCCATAAAAGATACCTGTCATAAAAGAAATCTACTGATCCTAGGAAATTAGGACACTTTCACAGGGCTGCACCAAATAAACTAAGAAGCGTGTCTGCTGGTAACTTCAGTAGAAATAGAGAGTGGCACACCAGGCAAAGGCCAGGCCACAAAGGAAGATGTGCATGGCGCCAACACCAGAGCATGTCTGATAGCATTTAAAGTTATTACTTTGCATGAAGATATTCATGCTATTTTAAAAGGTCCTGTGGGTTATGGATCAGTCTGCGTGAAGCTGGAAATTTTCTACTTTAAAAAAATACAAAGTCTACTGGGCTGCAGCTGAAGTGTGAGCAATTTTATATTACTTGACCTATAATTTAATTTTTTTTTTATAGACAGGAGACAGAACTGGGCCTGGTATGAACTCCTGTTTCTGCAGACTGCATGAAAATCTGCCCATATTTAACCTATGTAAATAGCCAGGAAGCCCAGTGCCCAGCACTTACAAAAAGCTATATATTTAGAGGACAACATGAGCTCTTCAGAGAAAAAAAATAGTGTGTACACCACACTTCAAGACATAGACTTCAGTTATTTAGTTTTCATACAGACAAGGACAGTTCCCAAAACTGTGGCTCTAGTTTCCCTAAAAGGGAATTTTGTACTTTTTTCTTTTCTTTTTTTTTTCCTGCCCAGCCCCTGAGAGGATGCACATACAGCAAATGCCATATGGCTGATAGGACCCCCTGTTGTCCACTGATTAGTCTTCATTCACTTCTGAATGTTTGCATTGCAAAGTATCCTTTTCTCCGTTTACAGACACAGAAAAGCTAAGGCTGGGAGCCATGAGGCAAGTGAGATTTCAGACTTGGAGCAGCACAGCAGACCTCAAGAAACTTGTTTAAAACTGGGCCTTGCATTATGCTCCCTTTCCCCTCTCTAGCAACTAAGGCTCAACTTCAGAGCTTAACTGAAACCTCTTAGTGTCACGGTTAACATTTTAAAAGTCCTTTTTCTTTCTAAGAGTCCAGTAAATTACATGGTAAGAAATACACTGAAGTATTTAAACAGTTAATAACTGATGAGTCTAAATAGTTTCTATTATATAGGTGCATTTTAGGGCTTCAGTAATACGAAACCTCTGCTATGCATTAACCTAGAAACAGAGAATAGAAAATAGCTGCATATACGCATGCCACATAGATTGAACCAATTCTTTGGTATTGTCTTAAAGAAATAAAGCCTGATGAATAATACTGCAGTACCATCCATATTTCATTTTACTTCAGTAATACAATGGATGAAGAGACTGGATTAACTGCAGGAAGGAATTTCAGACATCTATCATCTGCTAAAGATGAGTTCAAATACTAACTGTGGGAGACTCCGGCCAAACCCACTATTTCTGCTCAGGATTTTTATTCTGCTGGACAAACTAATCCATTGTAAACTTCAATTCTAATGTCAGTGGGGAACCTGGCAAGGCAACAACGTTGGTGTACTTTCAAATGCTCATGTGAGAAGACGTATATATGACGGTCCTTATAACGTGGCCTGTTGAATTTTTTCCAATGGCACGTACAGTACAAACAAGATAAATCGGTTGGATTTTGCTGGCGATGAATGGCCTTTGCTTTTATAAACATTTCAGTGCTGTTTTAGTAATGCATTGCAGAGGCAATTTGTTGTTTTGTATATTGCTTCACTGTTAATGCCATTCCCAAGACAATTTCTCGAGTAATTCTGATTAAGTAGAAGTCAAAATACTCTTTGCTACCATGCCCATAGAATGACACAGAAGATACAGAGCAAAAATAATGAGAAAAATGGCAAGAGCTAAATTGCCTAAGACAGAAGTTTTAACAGATAGAACTTTTATATTATACATCAACCACTTAAATGCGATTTCTATTTTATATCATAAAACACTTCAGCAGGTAGATATGGGGAGGTCAGTGTGTGTGTGTGTGTTTGTTTAAATGCAGAGCTGGTGGTTCAGGAAGATTGTCTTCAGCAACTCTAAGCATTACCTCCACTTTCTGATGTTTATTTTGATATGCTGTTAGTCAATATTGCAATCATGACATTTTATGCTGGAAGCTGGCATGTCAATAAGCCCCTTATTCTCTACAGGCAGTGCAGTGGCATTTGCTAACATTTTCTATAAGTTTTTCATTGAGCTGCTAGTGTGTGAATGTCACTTACTGAAGCAAATTTTAAATGAAAAAAAAAAAAAAGGACAAATTCCCAGGTTTTGCTTCCACAGTGTATGACTTGGGATATCTCTTGATTTCTGTAGACTATTTTCTTGAACCAGTCTTCTCATTCAAAATTTGTTCTTAATTAAATGCATACCAAATATCACACGAAGGTGAGATTTGTATAAGGCCATTTCCTACTTAGCTTGCAAACCATTTTCTTTCATCTTTAGGACTTGTACTATCTGAAAAGTATGCTTCGCTATCTTCATTTCTACAGTCTTAATGTTTTTTTAATACTTGAGGCACCAGAAATGTTTCAGTGTTTTCTTAATCTAGATCCTATTCTGACATGTCATCAAAATAGTGGTTTTTATCATTTTCATCCTGTAGTTTTGAACTGACAAAAAACTACTGCCTTCTGATGCCTTTGAGCCCCTTCCTTTCAGATCAGCCAGCACACCTTCCTCCACATCCCCCACCTCAGCTAGACCTGCTGCTGTGTGCTCTCCCTCTGCTTGTTGTCTTCTGCTAATTTTCTCTTTGTTTGGAGTTTCTCTCCCTGCTTTTCCTCTTTCATCTCAGCATGCAGTGTGTCAGCATTTCATGCTTTTTAGCCCAAAAGCTTCATCCCTTCACACACAGTAGCTAAATCACTGGAGAATTTATGTGCTGTGGCTGAATTTCTGTTTGGGCTTCTCTTATTAGATCTCTGCTTCTGAATACCGTGTCTGCTTCTGTCTTAACAAAGAAAGTGGGTTACTAAGGCACACAAGCCAGTACATGAAAGCAGGATATTCTGCTGCAGTTCCCAATGTCATATGTTCCTAGGTCATTCTGTCAATTTGATTAAAATCTATCAGGCATGAATTAAGGCTCTGGTGCTGAACTGGTATTTTCAGAACCTAGGAAGTATGTGTGATATGGGCTACTGGTTTAGTTCCTAGTGTGCCATAAAACTCAAGAGTTTTTTCTGCTATTTTGTGTAATGGGAAATTACAGTATACCCCATTACAACATAGATTTAAGTCTGTCAAAGATAGCATGCACACATTTCAAGAAACATCAAGTTTTATATCCTTGCCTTATTTTTTTCCTGTAAAATGTAGAAAGTAATATCAGTTTACCTCACAAAGAGAATTTTGACACTATGTTTTGTTACTACATTTACATCATTCTAGAATGGGAATATAGCTTTTTAGAGCCACAGCAAATATGATCTGGGACCATGCTGGCTTAAGATAAGAAATATTGAATGACTTCCCATTCGGTGAATATGATTCATCCCGTTCAGTAACCGAAGTGGCAGAATACCGTATTCGTACATGTAATTAAAATTGTATCATGGTTTAAATGCATAACATTTAATTTGAGGCCAGACATAATTCTGAACTCTTCTGAATTTTGAATGCTTTACTCTGCAATCTTACCTTCTATATATAATTTAATATATGGTTACTGGTGATAACAAGACAGGTACAGTATTACCAACTGAGGCAGTTTTATCATAATTCTTAAAGTTATAGAATCATAGAACAATTTAGGTTGGAAGAAACATCCATGAATCACCTTATCCAATCCCCAATCACTTGATCCAATCCTCAATCATAAGTCTAATGAGATCAGGTTGCTCTGGGTCTTATCCATTTGAGTTTTTAATATCTCCAAGGATAAAGATACCACAGTCCCTCTAATCAACCTGTTCCAATATTTGAACACCCAACTGGTGTAAAAATATGTATTTACATCTGAGAGACATGTAATGTGCTGCAACCATCACTTATCATCCTTTCATTATGCACCTCTGGCTTTGTCTTTTCTAAACCATCCCATTTGGTATTGTAGAAAGCAAAAACATCTCTCCTGAGCCATTCCAGGGTTTAGCAGTCCTTTCCCTCCAGTTTATCAGTCACTCCTGCAGATTTGGTATTGACTGTAAATTGCTGAGAGTTTATTTCATCCCATTGTCTAAGTTGTTAATGAAGTCATTAAGTGAAATTGGCCCTAGTAAAGTGGGCATTTTAGGTGTGTTAGATACTTTTTTACCCTAAAGCCTCTAAAGCTAGTTTTACCCAGCTCCAAAAAACTGTCTTCCTGTGAGACTGGTAGTTGGTGATTGCTGAGTTTCTTATAGGCCTAGGGTTTCTGGTATCATCCTGTGACTATACTTAGAAGGTGGCTACTGTCATCCTGTGCCTGTATTCCTTTATGCTGCAGTTAATTCTGTGGTCATATACAGTTCATTGAACATACAGCAACTCCCTGTCATTACTGCATATCAGTAACAGAATGTATATATATATGTATACACAATGCACAACACCACATGAGCATACAGAGCTAAGCAAAAGCTAAAGCAACTTAGATGAGGATCAGTCACCTGATCCTGAGATAGTTGCTGTGATTAGCTACAGCTAAGCAGGCTGAAGCGGATCTTCAGGCAGGCCAGGTACAGAGACCTGTGACGTTGGCTTAACCAAAGTCCAGCCTGTCCCAAAGCAATAGCAACATCCTATTTATGGAACGCAGCCTACACACAGTAGCACAGTTGGAAGATACACTAAAACCTAAATTCAGACATTCTATTTATCTTTTCTCCAAAGTATTCCTGATAGATATTCTAATCAGTAGAGGTTTTTTATCGCACCTACTTAATCATCCAGAGGTCTCCTACCATGTCACAATAAAATCTTTCTTCTGGATGCCCTCTATCTGGTAAGAACTGCATTGTGTGTACCATGGAGAAGAGGTTTGAGGCAACATCAGCATGTCCAGCATGACACATCAACAGAAACTCAAGGTCTCCAGACTGTGTCTGCATTGCCTCTGCTCTCAGATTGGTGAAGGGCATTGTTGCTGGCATGAGGAACACTATGCAGAGAACCTAAACCATCCAGCAGATCTGGAGATAAAAGGCAGTGCAAAAAAATTACTTTTATCAGTGACCACAGATTTAATCAAACCCTAGCAGTGCTGCCTAAAAGGTTTGAATTTGTGGGGTGTTTTTACAAAACAGCATGCTTCTTAATCAATTTTTTTTTTCCAGAGAGTTGATGTGTGATTTCTTGAATGATAAATTAATTTACCAATGCTAAATTCACTTATTCAATTGGGCTACCAAACACTTGGCAAACTTTAAGACTGAATTAAAATGTTGGATGGCAGATCTGAGGAGAAGTGGATCTTGTAGATCTGTTAATTTTATTACTGAGTCTTAGATTTTCTTACTGAGCCTAAGACTGATAATTCAATTTGTTTAATACTGTTCTTTCCACTGAGAAATAAAATATAAGAATCACAGGCAGAGAGCCTAGCTCCAGATCATACGGAAGAACTAAACCTTATAGCTTGGACTTCTTAGCAGTTTTAAAACTCATTTTCCCCATATACGGTGATGGAAAACTTAGGTTTATTACATACATTTTCCAGGTTAAATGTGTAGTTTAATTCACAGATAATCAATAATTTACCTCTGTATTTATTAGATAATTATTTAGCATACATGGTTGCACAGATGCTTTAGTGCCAATGTATTATTATCTTTGGCTATGGTGTAGATTTTAGGAAGTCTTTTGAGTTTTTTGTGAGGTTTAGTCCTGCAGGCAGAACACCATGTTCTGAAAGCTGTAAGCCCAGCGATACCTCCTGTGCTGTGGTTTTGTGTCTCAGGAACTCCGGTGTGGATTGTCTGGCATTTTGTAGGGGTTGAGAGCAGCTTTTATACAGTGAAGGATGTTAATAAAGCTTTCTACTCTGCTGAACTACTTAGTTAATACTTGTGGAAGCTTGATACCTTGAAGACGGCTACCCTGTCTTTGGAAATATTCAAAACTTGACTGGACCTTATCTAATTGGGTCCTTTTTTGGGCAGAGGGTTGGACCAGGTGCCCTCCAAAGTCCCTTCCATTCCAAATTATTCCATTTCCATATCCAGCTTGAGTGCCATTGACCCACAGCTCCAGTGCCTCTGAGGAGATGCTGACAGGCATATATACAGCAGAACATGGTGGTCTTATTTTCTGCAATCCCAAGCTAACACTAAACAGTGTTATAGAGAATTAGGTAGAAGTATCAAGCATGTGCAAGATATATTTTTATAATAATTGATAAAAATCAAGAAAATATTTGAATGAGGTTTTTTGCTTGCATTTGAGTTTTGTCTCATGTAATTAGCATTTGCAATTTGATTTTACAGAATATTGATGAAATGCAAAAATATCCAATAAAATACATTGGTTTAATTAGACAATTTAACAGGATATTTTTCACAAATATCTGGTACATACTTATACTACAAGAAAAGGAGCATCCCAAAAGAGACTAGTCTAGAAGCAAAAAAGGAATTAATACTCTGCTGCAACAGAAATTCTGATTTCTTTTTTGATTTTTTTTTTTGCTTTCAGACTTTTCTGTAAATGAGTTTGACTAGAGAACTTAAGATTTCTGAAGAGGTCAAACATAAACTGCAAAACAATCAGTGAGCTCCATACCTGAAAAATGCCCACTGCAGTAATTGCAAAACCTTTATGTATTTCTCCAAGTTTTTTATGTGGAAAGGAAAAAAATAATATAAGGAGAGTCATTTGAAGCTGAGGTGGTTGAAAACATCACTTCTCTAGGACTGAGTGTAAGTTTGCCCATAGAACCATGTGACTGTTGTGACGTTCTCATTTTTCACACAACCCTCTCTCATGGTATAGTGAGCCGTTTGTCCCCAAGAATAATGAACTAACTAGTTCCTTGATTTGTTTTAACAGTAGCTTGGAGAACATATACTGTGTTGTCCATAGCATTCTTGCTGGAATTGAGTAGATGAAAATGATTTCCTGTCTTTGAGCAAAAAAATAAATAATTCATGCAAGCGTAAAATAATTTTTAAGGGATTCTTCTGAGCTCTCAGAAAGCAACGTTCCATCTCCTCAATCACTTTGTGATTTCTGAGCATCAAAGTTTGTGTGAATGCAGAGCTAAATTACGTATTATCTTCTGCATTGCACTGTCATCATGGATTTTTTCGTATGGATGTCATACATCACTGTCATATTCCTAATTTTAAGCCATTTTGAATGAAGCATTTCCTATTTGCTTTTCTGTATATTTACTAAAGACAGACGAAGACATGTTTCTGAATGTATGTTGCCCTGGCAAAAATGGAGATTTTGGAAGCTATTTAACCATCAGCTCGTCAAAGACAATAAATATTACTCTATTTTACCTTTATTGACCACATTCAGTTGAATAAGATTGCTACCAGATTTGGGGAAAAAACAAACCATCAGTCATGCTCTGAAATGCCCTTGTATGCTCAGTAATTACAGAGAGAATTGACACAATCTGGTGTGCTTCAACATCACAATTGTGTTAGTTCTACAGTGGGTGGTTGAGTGTAAAATCTGATTTCAAAAGCTAGATGATTTTTTTTTCCTAGCTGTAAAAAAGTCTTAAAATGAACAACCGTTTTTGATATAATGTACTCATATCCTTCGATGGGAGACTTTTCCCCCACTTTCTCTTTAAACAGCAATAGAAGATATCACTAATAACCAACGTAGGAAAACTTCAAAGAAAATCTTTACAGACAGCTTTCTTTTACTAGCACTAACTGTATTTTATAAAAAGTTTTTGTCTCCATCTTAAAGCTGCAAAGATACTCAGGCTGTAAAAATACACCATTTTATATGGTCCTACAATTACTAGAGAGGTTTAGAGATGGTGCTGTGAATTAATGCCATTTATCTTTAGAGTGAGAAGTTAGCTTTAGGAGTTTATCTGTACATTACAGCGTTATAAGTCTAGTCTCTAGTATCAGTTCAAACATCCTCTTTGCTTCAAAATGTCTTTTTGTTGTTGTTTCTTTCTTTTCAAACAAGCATTCCATCCCACTGATTAGATTAAAAAAAAGGAAGCAAATCCTTCACTTTCCTCAGTCCTGACTTAATTACTCAGGACTAATCCAGCTCTCCTGCACTTTGTTTTTCCCTGAAATGTAAATAGTGCTGCATGTTGTTCTGCTAACATTCCGTGGCTAGGCTATATTGTTAGTTGAGAAGCCTTTGAAACCTAAATTAAAACAGTGATTACAGATAACGGGAAAATCATTACTGTATACTCTCTGGAATAATAAGGGGGTTTCCCACTTGGTGATTGTCTTTCATTACTTACAGGTATCTGTCAGTATTTAGCAAGTTCCTCTGGTCAGTCCAAGGGCAGTGCCAGCTTCTCAGACATCTTCCCCAGCGTGCTAGCAGTCACATCATCAGACTGGTTGTGTTTGGGCCTGTAGAACCATAGTGCAGTGGAGTGACAGCTGCCTGTGTCTGTGCAGAGTACCAAATGTTAAAGACATGAACATCAGCTCTTGTCACCTCAGTCTAAATACAGCTGAAACCCAGGCAAGGCAAACGTAAACAGCGGGTTCAACCTCAAAAATAACTTTAGAGAAATTTTAGCTTTTAGTACATGAAAGAAAATTAAATACCCCAGGTCTATTTCTTAACCATGCGCACTGAAATGCAGTATTTCCCATTGTCTGCATTCAGGCATCTCCATTATGGGCTCCAGACAGCCGGCTTGAGTGTCCACCTTCAGCTAGCCACATAGCCTGGAGTGAGAGGCACACACTCCTTCAGAACATGCACAAGTTAGGTGGTGGGAGAGCCCCTGAAGTATGCTCCAGTATACTTATGCCACACCTATGGCTTTCACAGGAAAATACTGGGGTTTGTCATAAAAGAGCTTTCAGCAGGCTCAAGACACATTTCAAAAGCAGTGATGATGTGTAAGCCTTCTTTTTCCTTCTCTGATTAAAGCTTTCGGTTACCTGGCAGGAAAACTCTACCACATTCATAGGAAAAACCGGGTAAGATGAAATGCTGAGGATAATGTTGGTGAACTAGTTTCAAGGATGCTGTAAAAATCTTCTTGGAAATGGGCCATTTTATTATGCTTCTCATCCAGCCTCTAAAAGCAAAATGCTTAATAATTTTATTGTTAAGAGGGGATTCGGTCTTGAAATTTAACCTCTAGTATCTTTTGGGTATTGCACACTGTAAAAATACTGCTATTAAAAAGACATGGGTGGGATGGCACAGGCAGTACAGTACAATTGACCTCACATTGCTTCATCTGCACAGTTATATTGATTTTTCTTTTTCTCTTCATTTTGACATTTCACGTGATTTAATCCAGGATTCATCATTTGGGAAATGTCAAGTTTAAGGTAGTTTTTTTTTTATTGTTTGGGTCGAGTAATCTTTGAAATGGTTTGCTACTTATCTTTTCTTCAGACAGGCGACCGTACACACGGGCACTGAATCAACTCGGAATTGACTGCGTGTATTTTTTATTTCTTTCATAGTGTGTTCCAGTGTGCCTTTTTACTGAGTAGCTAATTGTATCAAAGTCAAAGATAGCAGCAGTGTTTTGAAAAGATTTTGAGCATCTCAGCACATTTCATGAAAAAAAAAGCTCTCTGGGGATAAAAGCTTTTATGCAACATTACACTATGTGATGGGAAAGCAATGGAAAGCAAGCATGGAACACACTAATGGGTGCAGTATATATTACAGAAATAACAGATAGCTTTTCTTGACATTTATTCAGCACCTAATAATTAGAATTATAGTCGAACAGATGCACAGGGAACAAGAGGAATAGGAACCTGAATGGAAACTGCCTGTCTGAGCTCAACAGAAAACTGTAAGCAGCACTGGGAACTTGAACTTGATGATACGGAGCTGGTGCAGCAACTTGGTACAACTTCATTCCCTCTGCTCTCTATATACTACATCTGATGTTGAAGAGGTTCTGAAACACAGCGCAGCTTCGAATGTCCTTTTAAGGGGTGCTGCAATGTGTAGCTGCAAGATGTTTGTTCACTGCATCAGTCTCCTACCAAGCCCTCAGAGCCACACACCAAACTGTGCGACATACCAAGAAACGTGTGTGCCACACCTCAGAAAGCAGATTGCAGCTGGCCACCAGGAAGCTAGAAGGATTTCTTCCAGGTTCAGGATATCATTTTGACACAGGACTGAAATCAGAAGACATCTGGCTCTCAGGACACCCCTGAGAGATTTCCTGTTGCTGTCTTGCTGTCTCCCATTTGTATTATCTAGCAGCCCTTGTGGCAGCCCTGCTCCACCGCCAGGAAGGGGATACAGCTACCCTTGAAACATGCAGGAGCTGCTTACTTGACTTCTGAAACAGCCTGAGAGACCAGGGCAGGTCACTGCTGTGAAACCCACCTGTGCCTGGGTGCTGCTCTGGTGACAGCAGGCTGTGGTTGGTCTCTGAACCATGGAATTTTTCCTCCCTTTACAGATCTGATCCAAAAAGAGCTTTTCATTTCCAGACCATACCACTCACTTTCTCCTGTCTTTTTACTGACTTTTCTGGATCTGACAGAATTCATTTACTTAGTCTGCTCTCTTGTTACATCACAGTTCCTTGTAGTATATGCCGTGCCTTTGTCCTACCCCACAGCACAGTATCTTGCCTCCAGCTGAGGCTGGCTGCCGCTTGCTACCTTCAGCGTTTGCTGAAGTGCCCGTCTCTCGCTGTCCTTCTCAGTGTGTTACTCCCTTATGGGCAGCATTATCTTGACATTACTTGCAAACTCTCTCCAGGGCTAGTGAGGGAGGAGAGATACGGCTCACACAGAGCAATCCTTTGTTTCGAATGTCTTCATGGAAGGTATATAGGTGATATGATAAACAGGGTATGGGAAATGCCATTTGAAACAGTGAAATGTATATTGTTCTCTTATGCTGTGGGGACTCTGAAATTAAGGTGGTGGTTTATGCAAGCAGACACTGTCAAAAGAACCATGATAAAATACATTCAAAGAAGGTGCTATCTCAGTGGGATGAAAGCTGATTAATTAATTTTTGAAAGACCTTTCTGTTCTTTGTATTCTATGTATCTAGCATTACCTGGGCATGGTGGTAGCTGCATAAAGCTTCATCCAGTTCTTATGTTCTCATCTTTTTATTTAATAGAGTTGCTAGGATCCAATGTTTTTTAGTGTTGGTGATTCAAATGTTTTTCTATTAATTTCTACTAACATTCTTAGATGCCCCTAAGCAAATAAGAATTTAATATTCTGTAAAAGAAGTTAATCTAAATTTGAAATACAAGGTTTTATGAACTTCTGGCTCCAGCACACCTAACATTCAGCTTTTGAGGAGATTATTCAATTTCTTACGTTGAGGTTTCATAGGCATAGAGAGTGATGTATTTCTCTACTCTTTATTTTTAAAAAATCATTTTACTTAGACTTTCAACAGTTTTTGTCAAGTTGTATAGATGTTTATTTAATAATTATCCATATACAAATTTTGTGACGACCTTTTTGCTTCAGTTTTCACCATCAAGTCCTCTAGCCACATCACCAAAGTTACACAAGGCAAAGGCAGGGACTGGGAGAGCAAAGAGCTGCCCACTGTAGGAGATAAGGTTTGAGACCATCTAAGGTCTCTGATCTAGTTAAAGGTGTCCCTCCTCTCTGCAGGGGGGGTAGACTAAATGACCTTTAAAGGTCCCTTCCAACCTAAAGCATTCTATGATTTTAAGGTGTACAGGTCCATAGGACCTGATGAGATGCATCCATGGTTTCTGAGGGAACTGGAAGATGATTTTGCTAAGCCATTATCCATCATATTTCAGAAGTTGTGGCAGCCAGCCTGGTGAAGTTTCTACTGACTGGAAAAGGGGAAACATAACTCCCATTTTTAAAAAGGGGAAAAAGGAAATAGGCTGAAGAACTACAGGCTGGTCAGTCTCACCTTTGTCTCCAGGAAGATCATGAGCAGATCCTCCTGGAAACTATGCTAAGGCACATGGAAGGTAAGGAGGTAATCAGTGACAGCCAAAATGCCTTCTTCACTAAGGGCATATCATGCCTGACAAATTTGGTGGCCTTCTATGATGGGGTTAGAGCATTGGTGGATAAAAAAGAACTGATGCCATATACCTGGACTTGTGCAAAGCATTTCCTACTGTCCCTCATAAAATCCTTGTCTTTAAAATACAGAGACATGGATTTGACAGGTGGACCACTCAGTGTATAAGGAATTGGCTGAATGGTCTCACTCAAAGAGTTGCAGTCAATGGCTCAATGTTGTGGTGAGGACCAGTGATGAGAGGCATTCCTCAGGGGTCAGCAGCAGGATAGCCACTGTTGAACAGCTTTGTCAGAGACATGGGCAGTGGGATTGAGTGCACTCTCAGCAAGCTTGCTGACAACAGCAAGTTGTGTGATGTGGTCAAAACGCTGGAGGNGCAAGTTGTGTGATGTGGTCAAAACGCTGGAGGGAAGGGATGCCATCCAGAGGGACCTTGACAGGCTTGAGAGGTGGGCCTATGCAGACTGCATGAAGTTCAGCAAGGCCAAGTGCGAGGTCCTGCCACACAGGTTTGGGCAATCCCAAGCAAAAGTACAAGTTCGGTGGAGAATGAATTAAGAGCAGCCCTGAGGAGAAGGACTTGGAGGTGTTGGTGACCAATAACCTCTACGTGACTCAGCAATGTGAGCTTGCAGCTCAGAAAGCCAACCCTATCTTGGGTTGCCACAAGAAGTGTGACGAGCAGGTTGAGGGAGGTAATTCTCCCCCACTGCTCTGCTCTAGTGAGACCCCACCTGGAGTACTGTGTCCAACTCTGGAGCCCTCAGCGTAAGGACATAGACCTCTTGGAGCTGGTCAAGAAGAGGGCGACGAGAATAACCTGGGGGATGGAGCACCTCTCTTATAAAGAGAGGCTGAGAGAGTTGGTCTTGTTCAGCCTGGAGAAGAGAAGGCTATAGAGAAACCTTACTACAGCCTTCCAGTATCTGACAGGGGCCTATAGGAAAGCTGCAGAGGGATGCTTTATCAGGGAGTGTGCTGATAGAACAAGGGATCATCCTTCAAGATGAAGAAGGGTAGATTTAGATTAGATATTAGGAAGAAATTCTTCCCTGTGTGGATGGTGAAGCCCTAGCACGGGTTGCCCAGAGAAGCTGTGGCTGCCCTATCTCTGGGAGTGTTCAAGGCCAGGTTGAATGGGGCTTTGGGCAACCTGGTCTGGTAGAGGGTGTCCCTGCCCATGGCAGGGGGTTGGAACGAGGTAATCTCTGAAGTCCCTTCCAAACCAAAACATTCTGTGATACCTAGTTGTCTGTGGCACTGTTCCATTGGCTCTATCTTCATTTCTAAATACTTTGTTGGTAAATATGGAAGCAATGTTATAGCTAATTGAATAACCTGCATGCACTTTCAAACACAGACAAAAAATATTTATTGAAGAACCATTTAATAGTAGTATGATTGCAGTAGTAAAGATTTCTCTGTAAAAACCCAGAAAAACCTTCCTCACTGCTGTATACTTGATGGGAGGCTAGATAGTAGGTCTGTCCAAAATGAGAATTTAAACATTATTTATTTTTTCATAAACTATTGATGTCTTTATATGTTGGAATTTGCACAGCAAAGTGGGAATTCAAGAACATTATGAAACCTAATCAATAACTGCTGGAAATGATCTCTCGTTTACTCACTTGCTAATGTAGGAAAGTTTTCCCTTTATAAAAATTGTTTCAGTGACTGCAGTGCTTTTGTAAGATTATAGATAGTGGAATTTGAGACTGAACTCATATTAATGTGGAAAATGAGGCTGGTGCAAGGGCACGTGCTTTGAGTTCTGACGCTGACCAATCAGCCTAATTTGCATCCAGTACAGGTGGACTGTTTCAGAAAGTGGTTCATCTTCATCCATAGTATTCCACTTAATGTAGCATAAGATGTCCCTGCCCTCGCAGCAGGGGGAGTGGAATTAGGTTGTCTTTAATGGGCCCTTCTAACCCCAAGGATTCTGTGGTTCTGTGATTTACGTCAGAAATGTTACTTTACAGGTAGCACCTACTCAGGGTGTCTATCTGTTTATCAGGAAGTCAAATGACACTATCTACCTCTATCATTAATTTTAATGCTAGTTTTATATTTGAAGTAATTTAATTACTTTCAATCTGAGAAATTTTTAACGCCTTTTTGTTTGAAGTGCATGGGGAGCGTTCTTCGAAAAAACAGCAAAACAAACAAGTTTTTGTGTCTTACTAAGTTATTTTAAAGCTTGCTTTTAAAGGAACCTCTTCAAGGGTGATAGGTTCCAAATATTTCTCATTCAAATGGTTCCTTCTTTCATTATTTTGCAACAGTCACTACTGTTTCTAGCTATTTCTTGAGCAGAGTGCGTCTTGCAAACCAAAAGATGCAGTACTTCTGCGAGACACATGGGGATGGATCACTTTGGATCCATTGCTTTGGTGTGTGAGTTGGATGTATGGGAAAATGAAGGGGGGGAAAGGAAGGAATTACTTTGGCACTCCAAAAGTAATGTTTTTTCAGAAAAAACATATTAATGCTAGGAACTGTAGTTGTCCACTATAAAAACCAAGTGTTGCGAGACAGAAATAAACAAGGACAAAGAATGAAGCAAGAAAAACAAAATAAGGTTGAGTATGTCCAGCACTGACTCAAGCTCTTATCAGTTGTGATAGTTTTGCTGTCCATGCGTTGTGTGCCATTTTAAAAAACAATAAAGCCTCCAGTGAGACAATCTGGTGACTGATTCTCATGAAGGCCCCACCGTACTTGAATCTAGTAAAAGTGGGTCAGTGCAGTGATGTACACAGCAGACATATAAAAATAGTTTCTTAGATGAAGATGTTGCCTCAGCACTTTAGATTGTAAGAAACAGTTCTTACAATAAGATTTATAGGTGACCACTATATGTAAAAATATACTTGATGCCAGATCTTGAAGAAACTGGATGACAAGAAAATGAGCAAGAAAAATTTACTCTGCTGTTCATAATTACTGGGTGTTCTACAACCATGCAGGGTAAGTGTTATCAGTTGCATTATTAAATGTACCCAGTAAATCATTTTCTTACACTTCCTCCTTTGCATCTTGAAGACAAAACCCTGTATTTTTTCATATTTTTCAGGACAATTAATGAGCATGTTTTGGAAGCTATTAGACAATATTTCAAAGTAGAACTACTCGAATCTGTTATCTTGAATTATTCCTGACAAAAAGGTTGACATTTTTCTGCAGATAAAGTGTTTGCAAATAGCAACATTGCTACTAATCTCCAGTTCGACTTTATCTTTTTCATTCCATGGCATTTGTTAGATTAGCAGTTTTGAAACTGTAGATTGAAAGTGATATGACCAAGAGCCATCATTTTCCTATATGTAAGTATGGTATTTATTCTTTTCCTTTATCAGCATCGCTCCACCAAATGCTAGCACAGAAATACAAGGTGAAGGGCCCTAACTTACCTACTTCCTCAGATTTTTCTTGACCAATAAAAGTAACTAAATGTAAATCTTAAGTCCTGGGCTTTCAAATTTGTCCTTTTCTTCTTTTTTTTGTCTTCTTCCCCCAAATTTGCTGTTCAACATGTAGTTCTTCAGAGACCGGTGAAGGGCTTTTTTAAATTCTTGATTGAAGACATCTCTGGTTTGGCTTGAAACATAAACAGCAAAAAGTGTCTTGATGTCATGATGTACATAATCACTGCATATATTTGTGTCCTGGTTCTGGCCAGGCCAGAGTCAACCTCCCCAGGCAGCCAGCCCAGGTGAGCCGAGTTAGCCCCAGGCTGTTTCCACACCACCTGGCATCACTCCCCCATAAAAGGGGCTGGTTGTGGGAGGGGTGCTCCTGGGTGCCTCCAGGGCAGGTTGGCCCAATGCAATACTCTGTGTTATTGTTGGTAAGGTACTCTGTCTTCTCACTGGATGTGACTGAAATTTGCCAGGGTCTTTTATTGTATCCCGTTGTGCTTTTGTCAGTAAACTGTCCTTACCCCAACTGGAGGCTCTGTCTATTTCTCCTCCAGGAGTGAGCAAGTGGTATGTGGTGCTCAACCACTGCTTGGGGCTGAACCACCAGAATTTGTTAAATGGAAAGTCTTGTTGTGAAGAATTGTCTTAAATGCCAAGGAAGGCAGATTTCTTTAGAGGTCTTTATTTAAACATCCTCCTTAGAAAGAGATGGGAGCCTTGGAAGGAGGGATTCAGGGCACCACAGGAGCATTCTCTGAAGGGATGGGCAGGGCATATAACCCATTTGCCCCTGTAAGAAGTCAGTGAGTCACTATGCCATGGGTGCAAGGCAGTGCTGCAGAGGGCTGAGCTAATTGCTGGCACTTTCTGCTGCTTAGGGCGGATATACCTTTGAAAGGAAGTCTGGCTTTCTGCTGAATGAAATTAGAAGAGGTCTTGGAAAGAGCATCACTGAATGCCTTGTTGGATCCATATCTGGAGGGTGATGCTTTCCTTCTAGGTTACTGGGAAATTGCTTGAAAAGTATGAAGGCTGTGATGGCAGGCAGCAGTTGGTTAAAAAAGGTTATGAAATATCTTAAATACAATATTGATGATTCCCAGAAGAATTAACATAGTTGTGGTCTAGTTAACTGGTCCATCTAATGTTTGTCTCTGTTCGTGAACTCCAGGCCAGACAAATAAGAAGCAGCAAACATTCCAATGCTGCCAAAATCTATAAAATGTTAACCCTAGGTGGCAATTGAACACCACAGAGCCCCTCACCCACTTGCCCCCATCCAAAGTCAAATGGGGAGGAGAATGGAAAAAAAGTAAAACTTGTGGGTTGAGATAAAGACGGTTTAATAGGACAGCAAAGGAGGAGAAAATAATAATAGAATATACAAAACAAGTGATGCACAATGCAGTTGCTCACCACTTGCTAACGGATGCCCAACTCTGAGCAGCAATTGTCATCCCCCAGCCATCTCCCCCTGCCTTAGGTACTGAGCTTGCCCTTATATGGTATAGAATATCCCTTTGGCCAGTTTGCATCAGCTGTCTTGGCTATGTCCCTTCCCAACTTCTTGTGCACCTCCCCGCTGGCGGAGTGTGAGAAGCTGAAAAGTCCTTGACTTAGTATAAGCACTACTTAGCAGCAACTAAAACATCATTGTATTATCAACATTACTCTTATACTAAATCCGCAGCACTGTACCAGCTACTTGGAAGAAAATTAACTCTGTCCCAGCTGCAACCAAGACAGGAAGTTATGCTCTTTTTTGACAAATTTTGTCGGACTGTAATTCAACAGGGACTTATGAAAGTAAAAGATAAATGAAAATAGAATGCTAATGTGATTTCAACCTAAACAAGGCATCTGTCTTTCATCACTGTGTCAAATGGGGCAGAAACACAGGTCTGTGAACGTACAAACACATTGTGTGCAATTTCTGGCAAACACCTTTCTCAAAATGAATGGAAGCAGCAGTAGCATACTTCACCCTATGTGAATTATATTAGACGTGGCAATCAAGTCATTGTAACTTAAGGTAGGAGGTTCTAATTGAGAAAAGTTATCTGTAAGAAAGCAAAGATGGCCTATGGGATAGGACTGAAAGATGAGGTGTCAGAGAAGGAGCTCCATCCTGGCATATAGTATAGTTTCTCCTCAAGGGTGGTAATTTGAAGTAATGAGTAGTCCTTGTTGAATGACCTTGTACATCTGCTGCACTGCCTATTCAATCTGTAACTCACTTTCCATCAATTGCACTTTTAGTACAATTAAATGTGCCATCATAAAGCCCTAGAAATGAACAACACAATCTCTGCATATGTTCATAGCTATTTAGCCTGGGACTGGGAGGGTGGCAGAAGTCCATCTTAAACCTTCTGTTCATGCCAAAGTGCAATTTGTTGATTGAAAGATGCTAGCTGATAGAGCTGGAAGAGGACGGCAGGATTTGCTTAGCATGCACAGAAGCACACACAAAACGATTTGAGATTAGGATGTGAGCTTGAGCCAACTTGCTGCTAAGAGGCCACCTGGATGGTGGCATGAAGAACAAACTGCCCTTTCCATCCCCACCCCCACCGCCCCATCCTAGGCAATTGAAAATCCTTTACAGCATGGCATGAATAAAAATATGCTGTCTTGTTGATAACAAAGAGATGCACCCATTTTTTCAGCATAATGATATCAAAGTAAGAATATTTTGGACAACAAAAGTGAACTACTCCATCCTGAAAGAGGATCTATGAGGATGGAGTGTCATGCCACAGAAGTGTTTGGAGGGATTTCCCTGGGGCTGCTGTGTGGAAATGCGGTGACACACTTTTTCTGGCTATGGGGCTATTTCCAGCTGTCTGCCTCCTGTCCCCATATTATCACCAGTAGTTTGCCCACAGCAGAGGAACTAGGTAAATTGTCCATTACATTTCTTTCTGTAGGTAGCTTTAAGGAAAGCTGACTCCATAGTCACTCTAAACCCATCTCCTCATCCTCTCTCACACTCCCTGTTCTTCCTACAGCCAACCCTTAGAAACAGGCAGATTCACCTGCCTGGAGTCCTGAAAGACCCAGGGAAGAAGTTCTCATAGCAATGTAGAAAATGTAATATATTTGAACAATAAGTCAATGAAACATGTTTAAAGAGTTGTATTCCTATTAAAAAGTAGGGGCGGGGAGAATAAGGACAATAGGTCAATACTGGTGCTGATCCAGTAATTAATTACTAGGAGGTTTAGGAGTTTGAAGCCTTTAGTTATAGGGGAGAAAAGAACTCATCGCAATTTTGCACACAGCTCTACAGTGTTTAGACAATAGACTGCTCGGGTTTTTAGCTACCATTCAACAGCAATGAAAGGAATGGATGTTGGTGATTCCCAACTTATTCTTAATATTGTAAAAGTATTAAGTTTAGGAATAGTTTCAGATTTTTGTAGAGAAAAATAAAGGAGAAGTGTGAATTTTCTCCACTGAAGTCTGCATCAAAATTCCTTTATGTCTCATCATTTTGTCTGCAGTTCATTGCTCAGAATCTCTTTTCAAAATTATTTAAACATGAAGTAGCTGATTGTGATTGCATTGAGGCCAAATTTGGCTGTGTAACAATGGAGCCACTTTCTTTCATTTGCCTTTACACACTGAGACAACCTATTGTGGATCAGTGAGTAAACAAGTGCAACCTATTAAAATATTTCTGCTGATTGCAATGTACGGTGAAGAACAGTATTAAAATTTCCTTTAAATTATCTTGCCACCTTCTGTTTTTTAATGTAGCTTGATACATTTGAAACTGTTACTTTACAGGATAGATTTTTTTTCTTGTGGATACTTGGTCAAAGCATAAAACCATAAATTTTCTATTTGTCTACTTTTTTTCATTGCTGTAGGAGAACATGAAGATTTTATGTACTGAAGTAGGATCCATTTCAAACTGTCTTTCAGAAGAATGGCTCTTAGGATAAATTGTCCATTTCGATAACAAGAATCTTAGAATCTCAGTATAATTGAGTGAGCTGCTCTAGAAAGATTAATCAACAGATCATATACATTTCTTTCTATAGGTAGCTTTAAGGAAAGCTGACTACATAGTCACTCTAAACGTGCAGGCTACTGTCACTGTTCCAAATTCTAATTAGTTACCTGTGACATGATCTGAAAAGAAGCTGGGCAGTGAAACTCCATCTGAATGCTGTGAGAGCTGAGTGCATTTGGAAATGCGGGATATATAACCAAAATTGGGAGTAACTTTCATTTTATCTTTAATTGTAACAGGCTATACCTTTGGTTGTAAGGCTCTACAGCTGCTATATAAACAGCTTTGACTGTAATGAAGGGATCCTGGACCCAAGCCATTCTGTTTGAAAGGCAATTTCCCTGTAATGTGTAGAGGCCAATATCTGGCTGATTCTGACACTGAGTTAGTCCAAAATGATCCCAACAGTAACCAGCACTGGTTATGCATTATTTAGGATACAAATGGTCTCAAATAATTTTAAGTAATTTTATTAATGTCGTTGCATATTCCAAACATTGGAATAGCCTGCTAGGAGTGAGAGAAAAACACAATTTATGATCTCACTTAGGAAATCACCTCTCCCTTTACCTTCTGTTCTTTGTTTAATTCCTCATCTCTTGGATTCAGGCTTTTGAGAAAGGGACCTTTTCCTTCTACCCATACTTTTCTTGCTAGATTATAAATAATAGATAATAATTGAGCACTGTCAAGTACTTCTATTGGCTTCCAGTGTCATCTCCAGTTTTTATCTTGTCTACACTTTATTTCAGTGTTTCCAAATGTGGTAAATCTGAGACTTGGGCCTCATAACAGTCTAATCTTTATGATCTCATTGATTAAGAATTCAGATTTCCGATCCCAGGTTTTCCTTCTGCTGTACATTAGGAAATTTCTTTTACCATGCTGCAAATTGTGCAGGACTAGATTTATTCTGTCTCAAGAATAAGCCTGAGTTTGAAAATTCCCCTCACTCATCAGATGTCTCATTTGCAATGCTTGTGCTGAAGCCAACATGTGAAGTTCTGGGATTAATTGGAATTCAGCAGGCTAACTGTAATCAGCCATCCCTGATCATTGTGTTGTATAAATTCTGTAGGATTTTAGCACATCATTTTGATGGGATTTTTTTTTAATTCTTTAGAAAATGTACTCTGCCTCTGTCTCTAATACATATTCCAAAAAAGCCTGCGCGCTCCAGAATGAGCCTATGCGTTCACTAGGATTCAAAATTTTTGTCATTCTGACATTTAAATAGGTACATATATCTTACAGAGAGACAGCAGAAATCTTAGAGATGTAAACAGGGCTTTACTGTTTAAAGATATTTCATTAAAATTATCATTACTTTTCATTTTTATCTATACAAAGTCTGATTTTATTGGAAAGCTTGTTACTCTCCATTTAAGGGAAAGACAAATTTGAAAACTGAAGTTTGGCCACTTTCTATCTCCTTCACATAGTGTCTTACATCCACCTGATATCCCAAAGATTAATTGCTTCCTTTGCAACTAGAGGAAGAAACTATGGTGTATGTAGGAAATCTGGTAAAGGTACAAACTCAAGATGCACCTGAATAGCAACTCATATGAAACGCTAAAGACATTCCCAAATTAAAGTGTAATTGGGCTGAGTAATATGACTTTTTGTTCTTTTTATTGAAAAACTTAAATAAAACCAAACTTTATTTTCTGCTGAGATTTTCTCTCAGTGAGAAAACATCCTTTTCTTCAGTGATGTTATGAGACAGAAAGGGAATAGAATGGCTTCTAGGTAGGAAACCTGAAGGCAGAAGTATTTTCTGTGTGCTATTACCGGCCAATTTGACAACATGCCATCTTAACTCAGAGTACCCTTGAAGGGTCAAAATAAACCACATAGAAAGAAAAATAACTAGAGCTTTATGGCTAAGTAAGTTATATTTTCCCCTGTTGCTCACCTGGTTTCCTTTCTTTGCTGTTGGTCCACTAGTGGCATATGTTTGTTCACAAGGTTAAGCCATACAGTTTTCTTTTTGGATAGACACACAGATAAATACGCACTGATCCTTACATGGATTTATTTTGTAAGTAAGCAATGTCTATTACAGTTGTTAGAAAACAGTAATAGTCTCTGTTATACACCTATTAAAAAAAAAAAAAAGAAATCATTATTCACAGAAAAAAATGCTTCGAGTAACTACTAAGAGTTTCCACATGTGTTAGGGATAGATAGGCTTTTTAAAAAAAACCTCTTACAAAAGTGAAAGCAAAAGTAAAAAAAAAAAGTACTTGGGTGCCGCAAGCAAAACTGAAAATACATTCTTAAAATGAACTGCAAAAATGCTCTCTCTAAAACCCTGTAGTACGCTTTCACTTGATCCTATGTACAATATTTTGTCAGAAGTCTGTTTTTAGGCTTGTGATTTTTTTTCTTATATCACTATGGTTCCTTCAGTTCTCTTAAGTAACGCATACAGACTTTCATAAATAGGCAGTGTACTTCAAGATCAGACCTTATATGTTCTCTAAAACCTTTGCAGTTACTTTCCAGTAAATTGGTAAAGCTTGGCCGAAGCCACCTGGCTCACCTCTATACTGTACTCGTACTGTTGTTTCTTACCACTGGATAAGAAAACTCGGTTTTAACTTCCAAAGAAGTTGAGTGCCTGCCTGTGTTTCCTATTGTGCAATACATGTGTAGTCATGAATGTAAAATGTGGGGACAGGGCGGATGTTTTGTTCTGTGTTTTGGTTTTGGGGTGGTTTTTTACATGCTGAGTCATCTCTTCATTCTAAGACCAGTTTGCAGTAAATGCACAGGTAGACATGACGACAAAAAAAAATGTATTGTAAAGCCACCCAGGAGCTGCCTATTTTTATACATTTTTGAGTTCACATGCCAGGCAGACTTAAAAACAATCCCTGTAGAGCCTTGCTTTCTGGACATTTTAGATAAAAACTCAGTTCCTGCATAGGTGATGATCCATTAGACTCGTGTGGGTACAGCATATAAATGGCTGTAGGCAATGACACATCAGTCAGCGATGCGCCTGACAGCCTGATGTGCCACCCTTGTCTCTCAGCCTGCAGATGCTTACCCACCTGCAGCTAAAGCGATTGTAGGTGGCTTTCAGTGCACAGGCAGGGCAGGACTCAAGCTCACGTCTCACATTCAGTTGTGATGGGCCTCAGCCACTTTGCTGCCAGAACACAGATGAGGCATCTTCAATCTCTACATATTTTCAGTTTGATCGGTGGCCAAAATGTGCTTATTATTTTTTGACCTGAGGAAAGGGACAAGATATTCCTTATTTTATGTACTGCAGGATACAGGCAGTGAACATTCAAGGTTTTATGATTTACTTCCAGACTAAATCTGCTATGCAAACTTTATTAAGTAATAAATCTTCCTACAAGAGTTTTTCAACTCAGTCCCATCTTTACTGAATTAAATGGTTGTTGCTTTGATAGTGATGATACTTAAGATAGTTCTTTAACGAAGAGTCATGTTAACAAGTATAGCTCATACTTTAAAGAAAGTAATCTCAGTCACTCTGAGGCTTATGAAAAAGATCATTCCAGTAGAGTATTAATTTCAGCACCTACTTTGTGTGATTATAAAAATCCACAGGCAATGCAGATGTCTCTTGGATAATCCACTGAGACAGATGGGCTAATATTTCAGTTTACCCCTTTTTCAGTACAACTAACTTCCTGCATACATATAGTTTCATGGCAGTGCTTCCCTCCATAGGATCTTTTTCGTCATTGCATTGCTGCTGCAATAGTCCTGATGTCTCTTCATTTACAGCATTTCCCCTCAGTCAGAGCACATCCTGCATCCTCCACTCATCCTCAGTCCCAGAATATGGGTAACAAATGGTGCAGAGAGGACGCCTGTTCTTGTCCATCCCAGAGCAGTTTATCCACCAATGAGTCTGCCCCAGGCCAGAAAAGGAAACCACATCTCCCCCAGGAAACCAGCCAAACGCGTGTACCCATTGCCAAGAATTTCCCAGATTTTCCTGGCCTGGCTGCCTAGCAGATTACTTTCTTTGACAACTATCTGACTGTCCAAAGAGTGGATGTGCAGTGGTTTGCTAACTGCCTGACTATGGGGGTAGCACATGCTCCCTCATCCTTGAAATTAGATGGAGAATTACCTTGCATGTTGAGTGAAAGTGTACTGCATTTCATATCTCAGTCCTGTAACTGCATGTATGGTTAGTGCTTTGCCAGTTTATGATAAACTGGATCACTCCTTGCCAAACAGTTGCTGTGCAGATGGACTCCATGCTGAACGAATTTAGACCATTTGAGGTGTACCAGTGGCTCCACAGGTTGCACAGATCCACTATAATATGCATGATACAAGCAGTTTCTCCACGCACAGGGAGTACATTCAGTGACAAGACACCAGACTTACCGCCACCACATACACACACGGAGAAAGTTCAAAACCCCAGAATAAGACTCTTCATTAAGGTAGGAAGTACAAAGCCAAACCAGTCAGCAACCCTGCTCTCCTCATACTCATTTTCTTTTCCTGAAGAGCACCTGTAGTGGATCATACTGCTGGTCCACCTGCCCCCATATTGTCTCTCTGGCAGTACCCAAAACCTGAAGATTAGTGATGAGTAAGAGAACAGAAAAAGTTTACGAGATGCATTCCCTGAGTACGCTCCTAGCTTCTGACAAGTTGTACTTTGGGAATTTCCTTGCACAGTAGCAGTTGAATAATTTATTATTAAATGTGTTAAAAAAGAATCTGTAACATCCCTTGGCAATGAAATCTACAGCTTAATTTCACATTTTATTAAGAATCACTTCCTTTCAACTTTGCTTGACACTGTCTAGTTTTCGTGCTGCAAAAAGCAATGATCATTCCTTACATCCTCATGTTCATTATTTAACCTTCCATTGCATCCTGCTTTTCAGATTGGAAAGCTCATATTTCATTTGTAAGCCATTCTATAACTCTGATGCATTAACTATTGTAGTGATTTTCTGAACCCTGTTCTGTTCTAATAGATCGTTTTTGAGATGAGTAGACCAGTTGCACACAGTATTCAAAATATGCTTGAAATACTGATGTATGCTGTGGTGTATGTGCAGCATGGATATCTGTTTTGTTCTTTTCCTTTCTTTCTAATCCCTAGCATTTCATTTAATCTATTTATTACAGTCGAGCACAGAGCTGGTATTTTCATAGATCTGTTTATTACAACTCAAGGTCTTACTCCTGGGTGGGCATAGTCAGCTCGGAGCTCATTTTACTTATGAAATCAGGGTTTCTTGTCCCATTTGCATCACACTCTTCTGAATCAGGTTGGAACTAGATGATCTTTAAGGTCCCTTCCAACCAAAACCATTCTATAATTCTATAATTTCAGCTGCCATTTTATTATCCAGTCAGTCATCTCAGTCCTTCCATAGTTCTTCAGAGTTAGTCCTTCCTTTTTACTACCCCAATAAGCTTAGCAGACTTTCTCGTCTCACCAGATCGTTCATGAGCATCTTAAACGGCACAGGATAAGCAAAACAAAAAAAACAAAGGCTCCTGGTTAGCTTGTTCCACTGTTAACAAAAAGACCCACTTATTCCTGCCCACTGTTTTCTAATTTTATCCATTTATGTACCCACACAGGGACCTTCCTTCTTTTAAGAGACTTTGGTAAGGGACTTCATCAAAGACCTTTGAGAAATCCATGTAGTCTATATTAAATGCATTCCCCTTTAACCATGTATTTGTTGACACCTTTAGAGAACTCCAGTAGATGCATGGAGAAAAAATAGAAAAAACCAATCAAACAAACAAAAAAAAAACCTAGAAAGCATGTCTTTCCCTTCAAAAAACCCTGCATTTATTCATCCCTGGTAAATCTGAAGTTATTTGGGAACCACTAACCTGACCACAAAGCAGCTCCTTGCTAGGGCTCACACAACTGTGAGGAGCAAGGATTAGAGCCTTAGAGCCAAGGTAGTGAGCAAGGGTTAGAGTCAAGGTCAAGTCATTCCACTTATGGGGTGACCCAACTTCAGGCTACCCCCAGGGCCTGGAGATTGTAAGATCAGTGATGACTACCTGCAACTAAAGCCCTGAAGGCTTGCTAGGCTGCCCATCAGCAGTGGTAGAGGCATGGAAGGCCGCAGGAGTTGTGCCTCAGCCTGTACCCCGTTCTTTGGCAGGGATGGAACTCATTTCAGGGGATGAGGGAGCTGGGAGCAGCCATGCTGTGCTCAGCTTGGGGTGTCCTGCTTGCACAAGAGGTGCTGCTTCTCTCAGCAGCCAGCCAGGCAGGTCTCAGAAGGGCTGTCTAGTTCACCGAGCTGCTGTATGCACGCACAAGCAATGCATTTGAGATCATCTCTCCAAAGATCATTAGATTTCTGTCAGCTTCTTACACTGAAGTACATATGTCTTGAAACTCAAGGAACGACTTCCAGCTTTCATTGTCTGATGTAAATAAAAGCTTTAAGTACATATTTCTCTGAGATTTTTTTTCTTCATGAAGAAAGTTCTTCATAAAACAAATTTCAAACCAGAACTGTCTTTATGCAGGGTTATATTTTCAGAATCCAGCCATAACAAATAATATTAACAATTCAGGAAAAACTAATTTCATTTTTTATTGTAAGAATACCTCAGATTTCATGTTCTTAAATTAGAAAGGCACGTTTGCTTTTTTTTAAGAAAAAGGGAAAATGGAAAATATATAATTCTAAACTCTATTGCGATTTTTTTCACAGTGCTACTTTCATATGTAAATATATTATTCATAAGGAAAAAAAATTACATTCACTTATTACCTTAATAAGGGAAGACATTTAGATAGCTGGGTAGCAATGTACATATGAGAACTGTAAACTCAGGAACTGATTTTGTAGAATCTTAACACGTTTCAGACACTGAGAATAGCATATATATGACACTTGAAATAGTATTTTGATAACTGAATATTCCAATTATATATTTATCATAGTGAAAATTGTATTCACAGATGACAGTTCTGAACCATAAACTTTCTACAAAACATTCTTAAAGATAAAACATTTTCTTAATTATTTCATTAAGCTGTTTAAACATTGAAATATATCAACTATTGTCTTCTTTGCTAGTTCCAACTATTCCAGAACAGTAATAAATGTCTCCTATCAGCTATTTTCTGTTACTATTCAGGATTGTGTGCTTACAAAATTGTCATGTAATAGTGCTTGTTGTTACTTTGGAATCAGCAGCACCATGTTTGTATTTCTATTTTAAAAGGAAGCAAGCAACATCTTTGAAGCTGCTATATGGATCTTACAATAGGATTATACCTGATCACCTCATGGGAGGTTCTGATGCAAATGATTGCATTACAATATGTTTAATGTATCATTTAAAGATATTACATTATGATGTTAAAGTTTATAGAATACTTTATAGAATAAAGTTTATAGAATAGGGTTAATGTGATATCTTAAAAAAAAACAGTATGGTGGTTTTGGGAATGTGGATTAAACGTCAGAAGTTTCTGCTGGTTGAGGAAGCGGATTCCATAATTGAGGTAGACTCCTCCATACTTGTTTATTTTTATGAGCAAGATTCATTAGTTTTTCTGTCAGTGTGTAGATAATGCTTCTGTGGAAGACATAGCGTAAAGATAAAATGCGTGTATTAATATAGAACTAGACAGTATGTTTTAAATATACATTTGGATGCATCATACCTTTATTCCTTTCACTGTTCTGTGTTACACCTCCACTGACCTCAGTGTGTGAAGGGCAAATTAGGACCATACAGTGCAGGAGATGCTTCCAGCGTAAGAGGTGCATTAGCAGGGTATGTTTGAGAAAGTACCCAGAAATTAGCAAGTACTAGGTGGGGGAAGAGCAACATTTGCCTTACCTAATCTGATCTCTGCAAAAAGAACCAGGAGGCACTTTGCATCTCAGTTCTGTCTTTTCACTTTAGCCCCTGAGAAGAGATGAAGAGCTTGGAGCAGACAGGCTGTAGTCATAACAGTTTTAAGATGTGGCATTTCTTAATCTTCAGAAGAAATTTAACTGCTGCATTTCTTCCCTAGAATGGGCTTTTGTCGTGTTCTCTACAGTCTTGTTTCACAGTTTAAAAAGTCAATGCTGCAGGATTTTGGGGTGTTTTTTTGAAAGAAGGGATTGTCATCTGTCTGTGGGAAAACAACACTAAAAGACAAAATCCCATACAGCTCCTGAGGGTATGTTTCTGAGCCTAAATTACTTGGTGGAGCACCAAAGAAGGTGTGGGGTGTTTAATAGCTTTAGACATCAGAGCTGGGTGCTCTGTATGTCCATCTGTAGGAGTTCTTTATACAGGGTCCTGATGCTCCCAACTTTAGATGTTTCCACTGAATTAGATGCCGAAAGTAACTGAGAGTAGATGATCTGAATACGCTGGCATAAATATGGTGGGAACTGACCATCAAACAAGGACTGATAATAAACACTGACAGACTCAAAAGCTGTTACAGTTAGAGGAGTTCATTCTCAGAGCAACCGAATCCTCTCTTGTCAGCTAGAGCCAATGAATTAATTATCAAAACAGCCTTTCTTCCTCAAGATTTTATGCTTTCAGTCAAAGCGGAAATTTTTGGAAGGACATTTCAGGGGTAGATCAACTCAAATAATGTGAGCAGTTACAAACCCAGGCACAGTATATCTGACCACCCATGGCATGAGTAGTTAAGTCAACACCACAAATACTTTTTGATAATGATCATTAATGAAGCATGGAAAATTCTGATTTATGGCAGTGTTAGCATGATGGCTCAGCAAATTAATACCATTGATGTTGGATCCTCAAAATGGTAACTTATATTTTTGGATGAAAAACTGAAATACATAAATACATAATAGCCCATTTGTTTTCATGATTTTTTTTCCATAAGGCTATCGGCACGGAATTCTTCCATGCAAGCAGAATAATGTTTTTAGAAAACTATTATAAAGTTGTACTGTATGATTTATTTTGTTGATATTTTAAAAGTTCCTTTCCAATCACATTTTACTAACCCATATTTTCTGAAGAGTGTATATAAAGAATAAGTAGACCCGGAGTGCACACGTCTGAATTTGTCAGGACCTTTCCATAGCCATGCTAGGATAGTATCCTCTAGGTGGCATTCAAGGAATTCCTACATGTGTGGCAGATACTTTTTTTCCTCTATCAAAGATTCCCTTGGTAGTTCCTGTGTTTCAGTGGTTGTTCTGCATAGGTTTCACCATATGTTTCAGTACAGAGGGACTTGAGATGATTACCCATTGTAGAATACTGTAAAACAAATGTGACAGAAACAGAGATCATTGCCAGTTACTGAGACGTGGACCTGAATTAGCAGATCGTACTGTTGGGTTTTGTTTGCTTTCCACAGGACTTTAAATACCTTGTGTGAACACACTAATTTCTCAAACTTTCCAATCAAACTCCAGACTCACAGTTGACTCAAAAACCAAAGTGTGATATTGGGCAAAGGGAATTATTTGAAATCCTTAAGGACTATTTGAAATAGATTTACTTAATGAGTAAAAGAACAATGTTTTTCTCATGAGAGCATTATTTTGTGGGTTATTCCGATGTGACAGTATGGCCTGTAAGCAGTAGTGCAATACCAGTGTCTAACCCTGACAGTGCCTAACACCTGTATATGCCTAAATCAGCTGCCAAACTGAAAGTTGTCTAAATTCTCCAGTTCTGCTTTTGAGCATGCTCTGCATTCCTTCTGTTTTGACAGCATTAAGGAGCTTGGGCACATGGCATAATTTAACTCTAACTCTCATTCTGAGGATCAGGCACTTAAAAGTTGAACCCCAAAGCTCCTGGCTCCACATCACTAATGTACTGTGTGGATATGAGCCATTAGTTCTTTCTACCTAAGCTGCATAGCTGGGTGTTGTATCTCTGTAAAATATCTGCAGTGTAGGAGACTATTTAGGGATAAAGGCTTATTCCAGAGGAAAGTTGTGTGTAACAAAATTGCCTTTCTGTTTGGGACTGAGTTGAACAGAAGGCTCTCTAATCTGGAGTTAGTATAGCCCTTTATTGTGGCGACTGGCAGAGAGCAACACACAATTCAATACGAATTTTAGGTGAAACCACTTTTATTAGGTAAAATCACACAGATTATAAAGCTTTATTACTGCAAATGTGGCAAGCTAAAAAACTGCTAATTGGTTACACACACTATTCACACGTATTGATTGGTTAGTAATTATAATGAGTTCTGATAAACCTATCTTATAGCAAAATATTGTTAATTTACCTTTAATACCTAAGAACATCTGCACACCTGCTGGTTTTGACCATCTTATTATGGTTGGTTCTTAACCTGTTCCGTTAGTCCCAAATACCTTGCCATTACTGCTTCTTGGTTTAGGGTAGCCTGTACCCCTATCAGCAAGGCCGCTGTGTTTTGAGAATGTGATTAGTAGGATCCTCTCAGCATGAGTAACTTCTCCTTTCTCATGGGAACAGAACAATATTGTCAGGGCCTAAATCTTGGGAAAAGAGAGCTAGGCCACTGGCAGGCGTGTTCTCTTCCTCGACACTTTATTTCTTTCCGACAATTAACAACAAGGGTCAGCGATGGAAGAAAATCAGGACTTATGTACTCTTCCAGCTCCCAGTAGTGTTTAGTAGCATGTTAGCTAATGTTTTCTCTGTTTCTTGCCTGAATGTTTGTCAACTTCCTAACTTTTTAGAGGCCAAAGAAATTTTATGGTCCTCTTTAAAAAATGACCAGTGCCAGCACCTTATGTGTCAGCAGATCAGCAAAACTTTGTCCCCGGGGCAAGAAGAGGTTGTGTAAGGAAGGACAGCAGTGCTTAGTTTCCCACCTCAAGTTTTGCTGCTTTTCCTTTCTGTGGGAAACACCTTCTTGGCATGGAGAGAGAAGATGACGAGTAGACTGCAAGGGCAGAGTTCAGCATACATAATGTTGAAGAACACAACAGCTGGCTAAGACAGGAGAGAAATACCAAAGGGAATAATGGAAGACCTCTGAGAATTCAGAGGTTCTTGCTAGGAGTGCAGTCACCAGATAATTAATTTCTTGGAAATAAAAAACAGGGTCCTTAAGCTAAATGATGCACTTATCTGGAAGTGTGAGTGCTCGGGTTTATGTCTCACCTGGATCTCTGTCAGGAGATTGCCTATCAGTGCACCAGCATGGATATGTGTAATAAGTGTAAAACCGCAGTCCCCAGGGCATGTGCTAACTAGTAGCTAATAGCTGAAGAAGCTTTCCTTCTGAAAGGTTATTCTGTAATTGCCCAGGATGCCACAAACCTTCCTCTGAAACATCTTAGTGCCCATCATCTGATACAATTTCTAGGCTACTCTGTTTTCTTGGTGTTTCAATTTTTATACAAGTCAGAAAGATGAAAACTCTTTAGCTCCCAATGGTTCTTTAACATGGGAGTTTTGTCTTTCTGGATAAGAGGGACTTAATCTTCCTGAAAAACACACACACGCAAATTTGTTTTTTCAAAAATATTTAATATTAGTATGAGGTTTTCAGAATATATGAGCACAGTAGTCCATAAAGAGCCACTGCCTCTTCTAAACCTGAGATTCTAGGCATAACAGAAGTTAGAGGTGAGAAAAACCATCCATCCATTCCACCTGGCTACTGTATGCTTTTAGGATTGATTTGCCATGATGCCTTCAAGTGTCAGTGTTTCTCAGTCCCTCAGACTGAGAGGGGTGCAAACATCCCTGTGATCTAACTAATAGAAGACATAGATGTACTCTCACTACAAGGTGTGTTCCCTGATGTTTTGTCTATGATTTCTTGTAACTTGACCATGGTACTTCTATTCATTACTTCCCTGCTTCTTCCATTCACAGAAAGCAGAAGGGAATTACTGCAATTTACCTTTGTAGACTGCTGTTATTTGCATAAGCAGTGTGCATCATCTTTCCTTAATCTTACCTTATGGGTCTCCTACTAATTGTTCTTTACCCGTTCTTCATATTTTTCCACTGTATTTCTAGCACAGCTCAATATTGTCTCAGTATCTTCTCCAAAATGTTAATCAGGCTGAGCTAACGCAGATGTATCAGCTTCAGTATACAAACTAACTGGCTAATTCAGGTATGTCTATGTGACACTGTGTTGGGTGATATACCCAACTGAAAAAAACCACTTTATTTAAGATATTGACATATCTAAAATTACTTTTAAGTTTCTCTAGAGGTTACCTTTAAAGAAGATCTGCAGCTGATTTTGTACTAGAGGTTACCTTTAAAGAAGATCTGCAGCTGATTTTGTACTAAGTGTCTGTGCTAATCATAGTGATGTATGTATTGAACACTGTGGCTGAAACTAGGGGATACCAGTGCACAATCTGTGCTAAGATGGTGTCTGTGACAGGTATGGTAAGTTGCCGTTTGAAGTTGCCCATCTAGCTCTAAATACAGAGAGGGAATCAAGACAACTTGCCAAAATTAAACCCCAGGTTTTTAATTGAGTCAAATAAAATTAATTCCACCCTACTTGACTAGAAGTTGAGCACCTAACATACATTTGACAGCTACAGTGTTTTTCAATGAGTCATGTACAAGTCAAACCACTGACCTACTGGCCTTTTGGAAGTGTTTCTAGAAGTGTTTCTCATTGTCCATATGCCAAAGTTTAACAGGGTGTGCTTTTCTGTGCATAGGTCTGCACATTAAAGACTTAAAAGATACTTGACCCTATGTAAAACAGATAGACTAAACCATTGCATTTATTGTTCTCTAAAGATTCTTTGTAATGAACAGATGAGAGCATACCTTTGGAATCTTTTTAGTGTTTATATACTATGTAAGAGAATTTTGTTTGCAACATCAGTGGGAGAATTAATTTATGAGGGCACATATATTTAGCATCACTATGATTTATAAATGCTTGGTCAAAATCAGCATTTGTGGGGAAATTGAAAATGTACATTTTAAGTCTGTATCAGACACATCTCTCAATGCACTTATTCACTCAAAATGCTGAAGTACAGTAGCTATGACATTCTCTGCGCATGCCAACACACACAGCTTTCACATAAGGTTCACAGAAGATGTTCAAATAAAATATTCATTATTTTCTTCCTAAAGGAAAAAATTCTCTCAGTCCTGTAAAATACTGTTTGAGAGAAAATGACCTACAGTCTGAAGTAGTCTCATGTTTTGGTATAAACAAGAGCAGGAAAGATTTGCCGAAATGAGCGTGCATTTTAGGTTCGTCTTTGTTGCATTGCAGGATGAGTAGCAATTAATGGAGTGAAAAGACTGCAGATTTCCTAGTGCTTTTTAACCTGCTTATTTCATTTTCAAACTTCTGAGATCAATTTAGCAGCGGGAAGTTCTGCAGAGCAATTTGGTTCCAGTTGACCCTGGAGGGATTGTTGCTGAATGAGACTTACTTACAGTGCTGTTTCCATAATGACACCTTGCTGCAATAAATGCCGCCTTCTTAACCTCAAGTTCTATTTCCAATGAATTTATAGCAATTCCTAGGTTACATTAGGAAGTTGAAAACAACATTCTCCGGAGAAATGTGTCACTACAGGTTGTCCCCACATCATAGGGTACCTACTAGTGCTGGCATGATATTTATAACTTACATAACACATTGGCTGGAACACATCTTTTTTCATGCTGATTAACATGATTATAGCAATCTGAATCTGCTGATAAACCAATTTCTCCCACCTCCTTCTCTTTTAGCACAGGTTTCCTAAAATGGAAACCCTATAAGCCGCTCTGCCTTCTTTTTTGAGAGGAATCCTACATTTCAGGAATAGTTCCACAGGAGCCCACAGACACCAGTTTCAAATGCCACCAGCCGACATTGAGTTGCATGAGACAATGTCCGAGTCAGAAGGAGCAGTGAGCAGTGCAACATACAACATTTGAGCTTGGGAAAGCAGCACATCCGCTGTTAAGAGCATAGTATTTTGTCTCTTCTGCCGTAGGTACCACAACAGGGTTTCTAATCTTGTAAGAGGTGGTAAGAAGGGAAGTGATTTGTCTGGGTGGTCTCTTGCACCCTTCCCTGTGCCATCGGAGTTTGTTATTTGATCCAGAACAAAATGCCTGGAAGAAGCAAATGAATTGAAGGGAGGGAGGGGGAATCCCCAGTTACCATGTTCCTGCTGTCCCATTCAGCCACATATATTTTTGCTACCTGATGTGAGCTGATATGCCTATGCCACACCACAATAGCAGTGTCTTCTGCCAAGCGAGAACAGAACTCTGATTTTGGGAGAGCAGCTCCCTCAGGAATCCCAGTGACCTCTTAGGCCTTTATGCCACTTACTGTCTTCTGCATCTCCAAATAAAACATGATGGAAAGGGGCCAAGAATCTGCTTACTCTTATGCAAACCCTTTTGGTTGTCAGAGGGCACTGATTTGACATGATTTCCATTTATATGGCAGGCAGACATTCTTGGTTTTGCAGATTTCTTTATTTGCCTGTGATTCCTGGAATCCCACCCTTCCTCTAAGCTTGTTTGAACTGAATTTTTTGTGCTTGCTTAAGAAATACAGAGCATATAAAGTAACTCCTTAAAATGTATATCTACTCAAAATATTTATATTTTAAATTGTTCACTTCATTATAAATTATGCTGAATATCTCACAGTACTTTTTAAATTTGAGGGGTTTGCACGTACACCTCATCAGAGAATAACAGAACATGCACACAGGCCGACTGACAGCTGATAAGGCTTACACAATCACTTTTAAGTATCTTCTACTAAAATCCGTTTTGAAGAGTCAGGGACTGATCAGGTCTTGTTAAAAGCAAAGATCTAGGAGTGCTTTTGTCTCAAGCTTGCAAAATAGGAACGGCAGCACTTTATGTAAGTGAAAGAAAATCTGTAGTGTTGCAAAATTATATGGGTGAATAATTACTCTCTTTATACATTAGATCAACAATAGATGAGAGAGAAATTAAGCGGCAAGGAAGAAAGAATTGCGTTATGGAACATGGTAGGAAAAAATTATGTTGCATCTACCATTAGCCTGGAGGAAGTTTGGGAATTGCATCTATCATGACCTTTAGCCCACAGCTCTGTAGCGGAATCCATTTTTTGATAATGATATTAGGTTCACTTGGCTTCCATCCACCATTTCTGAGCAAGCAGAGAAGATTTGCAAGGGGGAAGAATTTAAAATGGAGGGAGAAATTATAATTATAGCTTGCTGGAGGCCTATTTTTCAGTAAATTAAGTGCTTCAAAAGAAGCATACTCTTATGCTGCCTTTTGAATGTAAACCTTTAGGGAACTAGTGTAAGAAAAGAAAGCAAAATCATTATTTTTCACCCCAAACTTGTTAATTTGCTAGCTCAAATGCCTTGTCAGGAAAACTCCATGCTCAACTTTGAACTCCAAGGTTAGTGCCAGTAATAGTATCCCCTCCAAGCATTATAACTGTGAATTACCACTGAAATTATTAGAAAGATAAGAGACTATTATGTGGAGTATCAAGTATCTTATGTAGTCACTGTACTAATTGAAAGCAGCACTATATGGGAAGACAAAGAAATCTTACTGAATTCAGCATAACCCTAAAGATGTTTTAGCCATGGAGGCATCTTTAATATACAGAGATAGGTTATGAACTGTTGAGTTGTTTCGTTTTTTTTAAAGTTTATATTATGTATGTACTTTACAGGTAACAATGTACTTAGTTCTTAGTATTTTACATAAACACCCACTTGTAGCATGAAAGTGCTGACATATTTTGGAAATAATGGAAGGTATTGACATTCACATGCTGCGTTAGGATAGTTTAGTCAAATGAGTAAAGAGAATCTCTAGAGCACAACCAGAAAATATAAACATAGGTCTCCTGAATCCATATCGCATTCCTTGTTCATAAAATAGTGTCTCTTCCCTTGTTCTACCAAGGCAGCAATAGAAAGATTAACAAGCAACCACCAAAGGGAAAAGAAAAAAAACAACGGATGAAATGCATTTCTGGTGGAGGAATAATTTTGCAGGAATAAGAACTGCTGTAGCTGATACACAGCACAACTACATCCTTGTCAGTTGACCAATAAGGCCTGTCGCACATCGGTTTAGTAATGGAACCTGAAGGCTTTTGGCCTCTCAACTTTTCTGGTAAAACTTCACTTGGTAAATAGCTCAAATGCTAATAGCACTGAAGGCATTATCATTGATCAGGAAATGTTGTTTCATTACTTCCAGTTCTGTTACAGGAGTAAAATGCCTCCCCTAAGAAAACATCTTTTTATTGCTTATTGCCTTTCATACAGGCTTTCTAGAATCAGAAGTAAAATCAATATTTTTCTTAATGTGCCCTGAAAAAACAATTTTTTCAAGTATAGGATCATGAATAAAATCTCAGACTTCATTTATTGCTATGTATAATATAAAATTGTACTCAATGTCCAAAAGTATAAAAATTATAATATAGTTACAGAACCTAGGATGGCAAAAAGATGTATAAATATAATAGAATTTTCTGGTAGAGAAAAAGGTTGTTTGTACCATCCAGAAAAACACTTGAAAATTGAACCTTGGTACATCTCTATAATTATATGTATAAAAATATATACATCTCTTTTAACAATTATAAAGCTCATGCATCTGTGGTTTGATAAAAATTTGACAGTGTTTTGGTTTTTTTAAGTATAGCTGTATTTATAAAGAGAAACACAAATATAGACCACTTTTTCCTTTTCAGTGTAGTAGTTTATGAAAGAATTTTCTAGTATTATAATTAAACAAAATGAAAAACATTTTAAAGTAAATGTACTTATACAGTATTCTGTTTCATTAATTTCCTAGAAATTTTGTTGAATGAGTTTTGGAGGATTAGATAACCATAGGTTTTGTAAGCATAGTTTACTGTGTAATTTAGTTCATGCCATTAACCAGTGATATAACCTCATTTTATTTTAATGAACAGGGAAACTGTCATCTTTTGTTTTCTGGCCAACACAGACATGAAACCCAAGTCAATGTAAATGAGTCTTCACAGCATTGATATTTCTTCCACACTCAACTGTCCTTCCTTTAATGAAAGAAATTGTTCACCAACAAGAGGAATGCTGGCTCCCTGCAGGATGTTAAAGCAGGTTTTCTCTTCTAACTATATCATATGGAACTAGGAGGGATCAATTAATGAGTTTTCAAAGAGAAGCAAGGTTGTTGAGCAGGCCTCAGTATTTTCCCCCATGTGCATTTCGGAAGTGGGAGAGAAAGAAGAGGCAGGGAGTGGGCTGGATTCCCTCCTCTATTGGGAAGCTCCTACTCATAAAGCCCCATATTTTGGTGATTACAGTCTTTCCTGTACCTTGAAGAAGGCAGAGGTCTCAAGGAAAGAATAACATGTAATTATGCAATTCATATAATTATTATTGGTAATCATGGAGGTATAGAAATATCTAACTAAATTAAACCCCGTTATCCCAGGGTATCCCACCTTGAGACCACTGCCTTCCTGTGAAGATGTGCAAAGGAGTGAAGTTGCAGTCGTCACCACAACATGTGACAGTTCAGTTCCTTCCACCTTCTCCCCATATTTGTATCTGCCAGCACTTCAGTGGCTTAGCCAAAACAGACACAGTGCAGGCGGGAAGGAGGGCAGAGGACAATGCTGGTACAGCTGTTGTTCTTGTTAGTTGGGCAGTAAATTTTTTAAGAAGTGATTGTGCATACCAGGTAGGACCTGTTCTGCCAGCCAGTAAAAGGCCATTGAGCTGTTACGGTTTCTCTTCACCAAAGAAATACGATTTAAAGGACATACCAGTGGGGTAGAATACTCCGTGTACAGAGATCAGGTGAGCTTTTGTCATCCACTGCCATTGGGGCTGAAGTTTCTTCACAATCACCATGTCAAAGTTGTTCAGCCCTCAAACCAATGGGTAAATGCTGGCAATTCTTTGCCTACTTTGAACAGTATGAAACAAGAAATTGGAAAATTAGCAAATGGACTAAAGGAAAAAAGCTGCAGAAACCCTACAGATCACCCATTTTGAAATCAGACATTGCATTGCATTGCATTCCATTGCAGATAATGGAAGTCAACTTCAGAAGAAGAGAAAGCCTTGAGAGAAATTGCACTGGACTCCAGTCATTTAAAATACACTTTTTTTTTTGTCCTTTCTGTAGTATATGAGAAAAGGGATCCTGAAAAAGAGAAACCAAAGAGATTTAGAATAAAATAAGCTCAGTCTGAATTAAGGAATGAACTTTCATTATGCAGTGCAAATTTGAAAAGACAGAGAAACTTATCAGACTAAATTAAATGAGGAGCTCACAGCATTGTAGATGACTCATCATAATTGAAGAAATTCGTAACAGTGTAGAGGGAAACATAGAAAGCAGATTGTGCAAAGAATCCTCGGTACAAACCAGAGATCAGCGCTGAGCTCAAGAGCTAGAAACCATCCTTCAGCCTAGTACCAATGGTAAGAAAATGCTGCCATTAAAGTGATTAAAAGCTGTGCTGAGCTTCTAAGCATTTTTTAAAAAATTATTTCACTGGGTAACCAAATTAGAGCTCTCCCACAGCTACTGGATTTGAAACAACTAATTAAAAGAACTTCCCATTGATTCATCATAGGAACATTAGAGCAGTCTTTATAAATGGGCAAATAGGATTTACCTATCTTACAATTTTCTGGTTAAAAAGAGCTTTAATAATAAATGGATAGGATCGTTAGTGTCTAAATAACGTCTGCTCTAGCGAGCAAGGAGCTGAAATTTCTCTGCAGAAAGTATTGCTTTTAGTACAACTTCACAACAACTAAAGAAAATGAAACTGAGCTAGCTGCAGCTTCTAATTACTGGCCTTTATTTGTCTGATTCTTTGTACGGTAAACTTCTCACTGGAATGCTTTTCCTAAAAGTCATTACTTCCTCTGAGATGTGAATAAATAACTTCTGTGTGACAAATACAGGATGATCCTTGTGAACACAAAAGAAATGGTTAATAGTGGCTCTTCTGAGGCCTTTTGTTAAAAAGTTCCATTTTAATTTTTTTACCCCATACCCTAATACAAACACAAACACGCTTTTCATATTCACAGCCTCCAGTACACACCTCCTCCACATTTTGATTTGGAGGATGTGGTGCTGGCACAGTGCTACAGGTGTGCTGTGAGCCTTGCTGCATGGCGCTTTCCGTTTTGAGTACCAGTCAAGCACATCTGGCTTAGGGGAGCACTAAAGTAATTTTTCTTCCTTTAATTTGCTAGTGAGTTCTTTCCCAGAAAGAGAACTTGTGCTATTTCTTGTACTGAATTGAGAGGATCTTCTGATGCACCAGGACTGTGTTTCGACATGTGCTTCCTCAAATGGAAGAGTTAGTGTGGTGAGCTCGGGCTGAAACCACTCATGAATTGCTGTATCAATTTGGAAATCAGAACCAAAAGAATAATGCACGACATGCAGTACGTATGAAAAGCTGATAAAGGTTAGGTCACAATTTGAAGACGTAGAATAGCAGTAATCTAAAAAAGCCTAGAATGGTTAAGAATATAATTATATCTACCGTTTAACCTTGTGTTTCTTAATTCGGCATCAATGAATACTAATGATACCAACAAATGACTCAAACCAACATAGAGTAAACAAATTTATATGAGCAGTGCCCTCATAGGTCCTTGATCAGTGTTTGCTTGCTCCTGCTTTCCTTTAAACAGACCTATCTTTGATCCCTGCTTGGAGTGGCTGATTTTGCCCCAGAGAGATATTACAAGAGCTCAGCTTCACCCTCAATTTCAAGAGTAAAAACTTCATTTTAACTGAGGAGGTAGTTCTACATACCCAGGGATAACATTTTGCACTGGAACCTATGAATGCTTTTTATTTATTTCTCTGCATTTTGTTTTATTCAGTTACTTACATTATGCTGTTTAAAGACTTCCTGAAAAATAGGTCTATCCATTACTCAGCACAGCAGAAATTTTTTTTTCCTCTCAGTCCCTTGTGTCAGACCTGTGGTCAACATGGCACGAATACAGGTGTAGGATAGTTTTCTGCATAAGCTCTCTTTTGTCCACTTAATACTTCTGGAATGTTTTTTTCATTTACTGGTACATGGTGGGTTGGGTTTTTTCACATTGGAGAGGACCAGACTATTATACTACCAAATAGTTACCCGCAGGGAGAATTGGCAGTGGATGGAGGTTTATTTTCTCTTTCAGATAAATGCACTGTCATAGAGAACGGGGTTGTTAAGTGTATACCTGTGTGTAGAGTTTCCCTTTTTTCAAAGGAAAACAACTGTGTTTGCTTTCTTTAGTGTTTGTTTGCATTTGAGAATTTATTTATTGTCTCCATTTCTCAAACTTCCCAAAATAGTTACAGGAAAGAAAACTAAGGCATGACTTATAGGCGTTCTTATTTCATATTCCTAGGGATACGCTTTCATTCAAAAGACAAGAACAGAAGTCATAAAAATGTGTTATTTTTAGGACACAGCTCCTTGGGAGTTTAGAAGAGTTTAAATAGGATTCATAATAGAGGGGAATGGGGGAGGGTGTGTGGTAAACTGGTACTTGTTAGTGGAAAGACAAATAGCGAAAGCTGTGAACCTCTGAAAGAACTGGAAGAACTTTTTTGGTTTTTAATGGTAGGTGGTTTGTTCAGCTTAGCTGTCTTCAGGACTGTCAAACAACATGACGGGTTTTGTTGTGACACTTGGGAAAGCTGTACGTCAATACTATTAAAGCAGCATTAGTGTCTAGAGAATATTAGACCTCCTTGACATGCTTGACCAGATTAACAAAATAAGCAAAGATCATTTTCTAGAATGCAATTTTTGCACTGCTTGGAAGTATTGCATAGATAGCAGTGCACCTTCTTTTCCAAAAGAGCAGAAAATCTGTGTCTTAAAATGAGTTAACCCCCACAGTGAGGTAATTTGGCTCCTGTGTTGGGTGCCTTCCAAAAGCTGCTAGAAGTGGTTCCTACTTGCTGCGCTGCTGCAGACCTGCCATGTCAGTTACAGCAGGTCAGTTTGGGGACAGTTTTGCCCCCACGGTTTACCCATGACCCCAGTCCCTGCCACTGGCCCCCTCCCAACAAGCCAGCTCTTCCGTGCACACAGCTACCTCGCTGACAGGCTAAAATGTCCTTGCTCCAGCCCAGCGAGCAGGCACGGGATTGATTGCATCTGTTTTAAGCTGCATGGCTTCATTTTACCCCAAAGAGTAAACCCAACGCACATTTTATACAGTCGAATTACGACATTTAATGCAGATTACATTGAATTTATTATTTACTGTCTCTGAAACATGGTTCTGCTCTGGACACGATGTCCTTGGAGCCAGCAGCGCAACAGCCGGCGGTGGGATCCGGCACAAGCGGTTCTTTCCATGTTTTTGTATATAGCCATTTTTCAGAAGCGGGTCTGCACTTTAACAAAGGAGTTCCTGGTATGGACTTGAGACATTAATTCCAGGTTATATGGTTTCCCTGAGAATTGCCATCTGTCATGCTTTTCTGCCTGGAGGTCACTCAAAGTTACCTCGGGTTGGTATCCTAAGATAGTAGGTTGAAAGGATAAACAGTGTGCTTCGTCTTTAACCCTTAGTTATCCTTTTCCCTTTCAGCACCCTCCTTGATAGGTATGGTAAGGAAGGACTGGGCTTCCCAAAACAGCATTGCCCTCTCCTGGCAAGAGCCGGACTTTCCCCATGGAGCCATTCTGGACTACGAGATCAAGTACTATGAGAAAGTAGGTCTGACGGCATCACCCAAACTCAGATCCTAAAGAGCAATATGTTTTATATTTTTACTATTTAAAACATATTTTAAGCTTTTTCACTTGATCCCGCATACAATGCTATATGAGTAGACGTTTTATTTTGTACTTTTTGTTGGTTTTCTTCTGACTTGTTAATGACTGTCTTGTTTCACATCAGAACACAGTAGAGCAGCAGGCAGGCAGTAGATACCTATCTCATAGCACCTACATTTACGAAGATGAATAAATGGATCATATGCTTGAACATATTTTGATTTGTGGACTGTAAAAAATTTACATTAGAGTTACTCTAAACCAGTGCAATTAAGGAGAATGCCAATGTGAGTTCTTTTTGCAATATTTTTTAGCACTAATCCGTACTTAAGTGAAAGTACACCAGCCTTGTTTAGAGGGTTACAAAAGGCTACAAGAGAGAGAAATTGCATGACATTCATGTCAAATTTCTGGCATTCTGTCAAAATTATATGATTTCACACAGAAATGGGCAACAACATGCATTACAAGTAAAGGTACAAGGTGCATGCACATCTTTTGAAAGCATAATTTGAAGCCTGCTTCTCCCAAAGCATAAAACATGTAGTCTGTCATTTCCAGTTGGCTACAGGGCCTTGCACTTGCAGTCTAAAATTTAATGCCAATTGGTGCCTTCATTCCTAGAGACATAGGCAGGATTTTTTTGGTGTCCATACCTTAAACAGTAACCTGCTAAATCAGTACTTGCTGTTTCTCTGTCCCTGTCTGAAAGTCACAAGGGAACTAATGGATATATGAGAAGACCACAAAGAACAGAAACATAAGCCAAGCCATGACAGAAAGATTGAGGTATGTTAGGCTCTGTAGATATCTGAGAAACTTTTTCTTTGGCTGCACTTCTCTGTTGATATTATGCAGCTTTAATGATGCAGAAAAAAACGAGTAAACTGGGAAAAAATCCAGACAATTTAAATAGTACAGATAGAGTGAGAAGACAGATTGTTTAGAAAATTTGGTAGCCACAGCAAAGAAACCTTACTTTCTTACACTAAAAGAAGTCCTTCAGGTTTTGATACATTACCACAGTAAGCCACGTTATGACTTGTTTTGTTTGCTGATAATAAAATCATACCCAGGTGAATTAAACAGGGGATTGTATTATTCAATAGGAACAATTTCAAATACTCAAACCATTCCTATGGATGTTACATTATAAAGCTTACATTTATAAGGAACTTTTATCAGCAGATTATCTGCCAGTATCTGTCAGTACAGAGTGACATGGCCTCTCTCCCTAGAGAGCTATGTATTGCTTAGGCTTGTCTGTTGTGTAGCAAGACTGGATACATAGGCCTCACAGCCCCTTGCTATATATATACAGTTTAAACCACTCCTATCTGTTTCTACCAAAAAAAGAACCATTTTCTGTTTTCAACTTTTATAATGCATGAGGAGTATCTTTTAACTTCTCTTCCTTCTTAGATGTCAGGAGATAAATGAACTGCTGGCATCTTCTAGTACAGTTGCACAGGGGTTATTTTCTCCCAGTCACTAGCTGGACTAAATGTGTAGCTCATGAATACAGCTTTTGTTAGTGCATGAGAACAGGCATGCTCTCTGGCAATGCAGTGTAAAAGGCAGAATGAAAGACAAACAAGCCAGAAACAGCAATAAGAAGATCACTTATTTGGGCAGAAAAATAGGTATGTGGCACAGTTTGAAGGACTCTTTTGGAGACCAAAATCTGGATTGGAGAGATGAATAATCTAGTACAGGAAATCAGTCTGCTGATTCACAGTATTAAATTAATTTTTTTTTTATGCAGTGCTGAAGAAATGTACTTTTTAATTTTAGTACTGGGTAAGTAGGAAGGCTAAATGCAAATGGGATTTGTATATTGGGGGGAAAAAAGTGCGTCAGGGATAGATACAGCAAGTCAAACTAATTTTTCAGGCTTCCTAGTAACCCTCAAAGAGGGAAATTTCAGCATTTATAGTCACAGCAACAGTGACAGAATAGGGGTGGTGGCGTATCAGATTGTATCAGTCTTAACTTTGTGAAACTCTAAAGAGCTCAGCAGGATTTTAAAATTTCTCAAGTATGAACTTCTATTTCTGATAAGATACCTTGTTGAAATTTGCAAAATTACTGAGATGACACTGGGGAGCACGCTAGGGGAGTGTGCTTGCTTTTAATTATAACCAGTAGGAATTCTGTGGCTCATAAATGGAAGTTATATCTTGTCTTGTGCTCCCAAGGTCTTTTGAAAGTTAGATAAACTTACAGAAGTCAAGTGGCTCTAATAAACTACTGTGAACACTCCACAAAATGGGGCAGTTTCCTTCCAGCAGTTTTATAAGTAAGATAAAGTAGTGATGGTGAACCCAGGATGTAGAGACACATCTTCCCATGCATATCCAGAAAAAGCAGAACACGGAAAGGAGGCTCGACTGTGCTAAATATGCAAGAGTCATAGAATGGTTAGGGTTGGAAGAGACCTTAAAGATCATCAAGTTCCAACCCCCCTGCCATGGTAAGCAATACCTCTCACTGGAACTTACATTTGCACTCTTGTGTAATACAAATTACACGCAGAGATCTATGGAAAGATGAAACCTTTTCTGCTAAAAATATATATAATAAAGAAATAGAGAAGTAAAGTTATACATGGCTCTCAATAAGCTACAAGTATGGAACACATAAACTAATTAAAAAATATAATAAAGCAGCTCAGTAGTTTCTCTGTTTTAAAGCACCTTTCATATGACTTGCATTTCTTTAGCTAAGTGCTGCAAAATACTCAAACTCATAACAAAATAGTGTGTGCCTTTCTATCTGTCTCTAAAAAGGAAGATGAGAAAATAACAAAAGTTTCTGTTAGCCAATCCTATATGGTTTTTACAGATTTTTAGTTCCTTACTTAGGAACACATCGGTTCATATTTTTGTGGTTGGCTGACAAGAGGTCACATTGTTCTGCATCTTTCCATCCAAAAATGCAGTGAACATAAGGTGAATGAGGACACTTAGAGAGCTGACTTGGCCCATGATGAGAACAAAATATCCTAGACATTCAGTCCAAGATGCTATGAGTTTTTGTGACAGTAAAGAAACAATTTTTCCATTACTTGAGTAGTTATATCATATAAGCAGAGAGAGAATATCATAGTCCTGAAGTAATATTGTATGTTGAGATCTGGTAGTCAAAATACCTTATTTTGGCTAGATTAAGAATCCTTCTGAAAACTATACCGTTAGCAACACTGTCACCTTAGACGATAAATGAGTCTTTACAGCAACACATGAGAAATCCATTAAATGCTTGACCCTAGAGCTCAAAATGTATTCTGAAAAGCAGCTCTTCATAGGCATTCTCTGTAGTCTTCATAGATATTAAATATTTGCAAATTATCTCTTGATACAAGATGTCTGCCCTATTCTGCAATCTGTTACCTATCCATTCTATTTCATAATCCTTTAATATCTTCCACAAACAGCCCCGTTCTTTTAAAAAAATCTCTCATAGGCAGTATTGTCTTCCTCTTTAAAAATCAAACTCCAGATAGCAATATAATTTCAGTTTCTTTGCTAGTAGTAATCAACCTTTCTTTTATACTTTAAAAATCTTACTTAGACACTGAGTAGAGCTTTTACTTTTTGAAAGGTTCCAGGGCATCATAATCTATTTACCTCTCACCAAAAAGGTCGCATGTTCAAGTCAGATGGAGGATTGGGGTAAGATTTATCCTTGTCACAGCCTTGTAATGAAGCCGAGTCCTTCCACAGGAATTCCCTCGGAGGAGAAGAGACACAGTATGCAGGGGATATAAACCTTACCAGCTGCACTTCAGGTTGTGCAGCTGAACTGGAAAATGCTTATCCCTCCCCTTTTCCACCCAAACCTTTGAAGTTAATTATCAAATGCTCCCCGAGAGCTGTATTAAGCATAGCAAGCTATATACATATGAGCAACTGCATTAAGTTCTCCCATATCTCCCAGATACACCAGCTGGATTATATTTTTTGTCACACACAAGACAATATATAATTAGCTGAGGAAGTCTGTTTAAAGAGAAGATAGTTTAATGGCATATACCCAAGCAATATCCCAAGGTACTGCAATGACATAATCAAATAGAGAATATCTTTTGGGGCAGGATGTAGGGTAGAGGGACTGGCTGATGTTTCTTCACTTGTCTTTTTGATGAAATTTACGCTAAAGCCAAATCCTTTTGACAAAATACTTCATGTCATTGGCAGACTCAATTCGCAACTCACAGGCAGTTTTCACATAAAAATTTTATCCCATCTCCATGTGACAGTGAGTGGACAGGGTATGTAGGATGTCAGGTATGACTTTTCCTCCATTCCAGTATTATTTAGAGTTGAATTAATAAATAAAAAAGAAAATAACCAAGTGGTAGAAGCAAGGGGGAAATGAGTTTTCCAATGAGATTTTAAAAAGAGATGAAGAGCTGACGAAGCAAGTGAAGTAGCACATTTAAAGAATTAGCAAGCAGTGTGACCTTGTTAATTTTTCTATCAGTCTACAGCTCTATTTGCTTAACTTATATGAGAAACGTCACTCCTTCTTAAAATCTAACATTAAAACAAGCATCACTATTTAATTGAATGTTCATTAATATGAATTAAAATGAGTCATCCTGAATTTGAGTTGTAAACTGTCATAAGAGACCTTGAGGTAAAGGGCTTGGTAGGAATAATATGAAGATTTAAGACAATTGATGTGTAACTTTTGAATGACAGAATTATTTTTACAAAAATTGATATGGAAATTATAAACTAGAAAGTAACTTTGTTTTTCAGAATTGTTTGCCTACAATAGTATTCTGTAGGTTAAAGCAAATTGATCTGTCTAGAAATATGTGCAACATACTATTTCAGAGCTATACATGTGTACATGTGCAGTAGATTATGTACTTTTCCATTTTGACAGAAAAAAGAGGTGGCACTGGGTGCATGCACAGTACCCTTGCCATTTTTTCCACACTTGTTGAGGAACAGATGTGATGTGTTCAGTATCACACTGAAGACTATTGCTGAAGAACAACAATACTACAGTCCCAGGAGTCCTGGGAACACATGAAACTCACTTTCACACACGTGCTCAAGTTGTATCATTCCATCTGTTTTTCTCAAATGAACTGCCAGTGTAAGGTGTTCCTCTGTGTCTTACCCACCTAAGGACATATTTCGTTACAATCTTCTTAGGTGAATTCAGTTCTGCTTAGGCAGCACCTGACCCTACTTCAGCTTGAATCTAACCTAAAGGAACAGGAGCTATACCTGTTCTCATGAGACAAGATACGGACATTTCTTACAAAAAGCTGTGTCATGTAGATCAGACAGTCGTCTGGATTTCTGGGTGACAGTTTGGAAAGGTGAAGTCAGTCATTCTCTTCTATAGCCCTACGCCTTTACTCTGAAGTCCGTATAGCATATGTGAGGCTCATTGACCCTCAACCTCCCTACTGCTTAAATAGCCAAACTGCTTGTCTTTCTACCTCTTTAATTACAGTTTTGCATAACGTTTAACTGAGTTAGAGGGATCACATTTTTTCAGACACAGCTACATTACAACTTCCCTATTTCCCTTAAGCACCAGCTATTACTTTCTTGGTTCAGGTTTTGCTTTTATGTTAATTTTTTTAAATCATGAAAACTAATGTATGCACCAGCTCAAATCCACATGAGGCTGAAGGGAGCCTGCAGACCGTGTCACGTTATTCATGAGCAGGCACAGTTCATTTGGTACTGTTGTGGATTGTTAGCATGTACTGGTTCTTTCTCCGGGCATATTCTTCCATTGTTGCTGTATCTACCATAGCATGCATGATATCCTCGCAAGTGTCCTGACTTAATTTTCAAGTCAACATCAGTGACGGGGTTGTGGAATGGGAAAAAGCTCATAACAAAAGGGATGAGCATGTGATCACTTCAGGTGCCTGGCCAGTCAGGGCGTATACTGGGTGTAAAATAGCGAGCACTGTGCGGTTAGTGCTGAATGATCAGATGGGCGATTTTTAGCTAATCATTCTCTTTGAAAACGAACACTTTGCTCCTGTAATATTTTTCAATTATCCGAATTATTTCAGGCGTAAGTAGCAATCTGCTGCCTGCAAGTAAAATGTTTCTGATATGGCTCGAAGCAAGAAGTGTAGACCTCATGCAATAATACATTTTCATTACATTTTCAGCACACTCTCATAAAAAACAAGAACATTGAATAATTTTGGAGATATAAGAGCTTTTGGATAGTAGTATTAAGCAGACCTTAGTATTTGACTGTAGCTGCAGGAACAGATCAGCATGTCGCAGTGGGGCGCCAGGGCTCCAAGGAGTGCCGCTGGCATTCTCGGCCGTTCGGAGCTCCTGGGAAATGAACCATGTCTTGTGAATGTTTTTAAAAAATAATCACTACAAATGTGCTTTGGGAGATAATCATTAAAATGAAATCTCCTAGCTTATTTTAGTATAGTAAGTGATGTTAAACAAGCTTCTCAGTTTTCCTATTCTGCTGTTATTAGCCTAGTTTCCCAAGGGAAGAACCGTAAAAGCCTTAGATTCTAAAAGAGGAAAAAATAGGTCTCAGAACTGCTGAAAACGAGAATGAATAATTATGAGACTCTCTGACCAGATATAATTTTTGCCTTCAGGAAAGAACCTAAGGACCTTGCAGCAGCCATTATTAATGACACTGATATAATTACTGTTAGGAGAAAGGGAAATCTGGCCTCTAAATATCAATTACCTGCAGCAAAGGGTTTATCAAAGAAGTTCTGAGCTAGGCCTTCTCCATTAGGTGCCTGGTTTGGCTGGTCTCCTAATCGTTGTCGTCAATTATTTAGAGATAGCTTCTAAACCTTTGTATTTAATAATAAAGTAGCCTACAGAGCTATTACTATTGTCGTTCCTGCTGAACCAAAAAATCTTGATGAGAAGTATAATGCTGTTTAAGCAAGCCTACTAGATTTGATTTTTTAAAAAGTATAGTTCAGTCTCTGCTGATCTTGTGTTCTTGTCCGTAGCCAATACCATTTTCCCCAAGGAAAATCGCATGTACAATGCTCATTCCAGTAACTGCTTGGAGAGCTGCGCAAATGTAGTAAAAGTCCATTAATGGTTTTGAATAAACTGTTTCCAAGATATGGGCATAGGGGGTATGCAAACTATTAAAAGACAACCAACACCACCACACAGCTAGTTCCATACCTTAAAGAATGCTAAATCCACTGATAGCAGGGGTTGATTCCTAGTAAAGGCATCATTAATCCATTTTTGTTACCATTCAGCTTTTGAACTTCAGAAGTGCTAGTTTTAAAAATAGTTTACTGACACAGAGTAATAATGTTAACTGAAGGAATCAGCTGTTAATTTTAAGCACACAAGAGGCAAGGTCAAAAAATCAGATTCATCTGTTTCATGCTGCAGTAACTTTCAGCTCACTTCTAGGGACAAACTTTAGGTGATTTTGATGAAGATACCATAAAAAGAAATTATGTCTCTTCAGAGACAATGTGTCAATTGCATGTAAGGAAATTGTAAGAAGTTTAACCTGTTTAATCCTGAATTAATGCAATAGAGAATAAATTCTCAACTCAAATCACATTTAATTGTTGTTGTCATTGTTGTTGTTATTAATTGGTTTCACTTTACCTTTGATTTTAGGCACTTTAAGTTTTAGTAGTATCTGAAGTTAGAGTTGCAGTTCCCTCAGGTACTTCAACAGACATTCAGGAGTCACACTTCTTTGAACATTTAGCATATTTTTACAAAAAGAATGGTGAGTTTCATGAGCAATGATCTAAACGTAACCAGCATATCTCCCAAAAGGTGGTCATGTAAGCAAAAATAATTTCCTTATTTATAAGTTAAATGCAATGTCCAGATCACCAGTTCCCTAAAGCCTGTCAGAATGGTTCCTTTAGACCTTCTTAAAATAAGAACTAGCTTAGAAGTTCGCAAAAGTCTTCATCTATGACCTCGAACTATTTTAAAAGCTTAAGCTAGGACAGTGTTTTCAGATTACACCAACTACTTGAAAGGTGGATTCAAATATTAAATCAAGATGTATTTAGTTTGAGACGTGTGGTTGTATCTTTGTCTAAATGAAGGGATGTTCCACTATGAGGTATCATTTCACTTGCAGCTTTTCCTGCAATCAGGAGATATTTGGGGAGATACAGGTAAAAAGGCACATATTTCCTTTTAGGGGAAAACAGAGAAAGTTCCTTTTTTCCTGTCTTCCTCTGAGATTCCAGTGGAAATGCAGACTAACAATGAAGAAGGACAGATTGTTATTTGTTTGCCACTTTTAACACTTTTTTCACACTGAAATGGAGTCAAAGCCACTGACTGCATAATACAGGAAACCTCTTTTTTATTAAGTAGGGCTGGCCCCAAAGCAGTCATTCTGAGACAAGGGAGAAAAATCCAAAGGCAAAGTGGAAACTCCTTTAAGGAGAGCCTTTCCATTTTCATGCAATATAATGTACTATTTTGTAGAATCACAGAATGTGTAAGGTTGGAAGGGTCCTTTGGAGGTCATCTAGTCCAACCCCCCTGCAGCAAACAGAGACATCTTCACTACATGAGGTTGCTCAGAGCCCCATCAAGCCTGACCTTGAGTGTCTCCAGGTATGGGGCCTCCACTACCTCTCTGGGCAACCTCTTCCAGTGATCCACACAGCAGCCTGCTGGTGCACAGCTCCTCTGACTGCAGAGGAACATCTACATTCAAAAGGTGTTTAATATTAGTATAAGCAGTTTGCAGTGTATTAAATGAAGCTTTTCACTTAGCATGATTTTGCTAGCCAACTTGAATTCATAGAAAGGGCATGTTTTTCAGTCACTCCCATGTAGTCTTGTTAGTTTTGTACCCTAATAAAATCATGAATGTTTAGTTTGTTGAGAAAAGAAACATAATGTACAACTTCTCTGGTTGTTTTTTGTTTGGGGCTTGGGTTTTTTCTTCGGTGTATTAGTATTAATAGTTTCAAAGTGCCTTTTCTTGATGTTTTGTCAGGGAGACAGAGTTAGCAACATATTATTATGTGCTCCTTACCAAGCTGTTAATAGCTTTAGAGTCTTTCGCAGGAAATCACCTGCTGCTCATAAAGCCATTTATGTTGCTGTAGGAACTTCACCAGGTTGATGCATCTTGTATTTGCAACGACCTTGCACACACTATCTGGTTTTCTTGCACGTACTAGAAGTACTGACATATTATGTTGCCACAGTGCCAATGCTTTAGTGACTGGGACAGCTATCTCTTTTTAAAAAGCAGTTGTCACCTGTCTGTAATGTCTTCAATTTTTTTCAGATTTTTGTTTGTTTTTACCAACTCCAGAAATACTATTTCTGCTGAAGTTAGCTAAACTAGAAATAGGCACTTCCTTGATACAAAAATAGGAACAAAACTGCTTTGTCAGTTTTGAAAGTACAAAACCAGCATTTTAGTTTTCTTGTTAGATGTTTATTTTGTCCTTTGAAATTCATGATTAACTAATTGGAAAAAGATTTCTATTTTTCCTTTATACTCCTCTATTAGCTCACTGAGGTCTTTGAAAAGAACATAAATGTAAATAATACGATATATTTATTGTTGATATAATGCCAGGATCTGATATATATATATATGATGCCAGAAATGAATTCATCCTTTTTGAGTTACCATTACAAGATAGATGATTGCTGTTTGCCTGCACTGAAACACAAAAAAATGCACACACATGCTCACACATATCCAAAGATTGTGATATTTCAGTGACTTTTCAATAGCTATTGATATGTTTTTATCTGAAGAGATTTGCGTAATGAAAAACATTACACAGTCTCAAAGGACTGTATATACATCAGCAGGTTCCCTCTCGCCTCTCATTTGTTATTTTATTAGAGTGACTGAAGTAAAACTTTAGCTAGTGCCAGAGTTTGTATAGTAGAGCCAAAATTCTTCCTTCAAAATTGATTCTTGTTGTGTGGTGTTGAAATCTATATTTGTGTTCTCCGCAGAAGTCCTGATTTTCTCTGAAAAGGAAAGTAGTTGTCCCAAAGAACTCTATATACATGGGTAGCAGTGTGAAAGACTTGGTATCATATAACATTCATGTAGATTTAAATTAATCTGAATTACTTCAGTCATTTATTCCACGTTCACAATAACAATCTGAATCAGTGCTATCTATAAAAGTGGGTAATTTGCTAACTTAAATAAAAGGTATAGCTTTATTAATACCACTGAACCACAGTTAATAGCTCTCATGTCTATCTACACACCAAGCAAGCTGCTATGGGTAGTTTTGCTTTGAGTAACGGTTATTTCCAAGCTATTGTCTATCCGAAAGGATCTTTTCTGCATTTGCCAGGTAGGCAGTAGCAAATGAAAACAGAACACTGTACATTAGTCTGCTCTTCTAGCATAAAAGATATTTACCTAGAAGGTTCAAGCTAACCTCAAACCAATACCAATCTCAAAATCAGCCCAGTCACTCTACCTGTCCTAATACCCTGAGAGGCTGAAACATATTGTGAAAAGAAGTTAGAAAGGCTTGTTGCCTTGAGGTTTTTTAATAAATTACCTAGTTTTCACAAGGGCATTTGTAAAAATGCACTCATTACATACAGCAGTTAAAATTTTCCAGCAAAGGGTTACAAACCTGAAAAATGTCCATCACAGAACAGGAGCCTTAATCGAAATCCTGGACCTATCTGTGGATATTGTAGGGAATATTAAATTAGGCAGTTTAAGCAGGTTTTGTCATCAGCACTGTTAGAGATGGGTTTTGTGTAGGTGACTCAATGCTGTACTACACTTTTAGGATTGGTAGATTCATTTGAATTTTACAGCTTTGAAAATATGTTGAGGTTTTTTTTATCAAAATAGACCATTGGCTACATTGTTTTAGCAAGTCACCATCATTGCAGAAATCTTCTGAAAAAAGATGTGTCACTCTCTTGCATTGAAATTCACTTCAGTTGTAAGATACTTCTTTACATTAAAAATGTCTTCACAATTCAGTGTGAAATAGGGGAACTAAAATTTTGGGTTCTGCCAAGGAATTCTGTAGTTCTATTTGTACAGCATTATTATGATTTTAGTAATGCTGATAATGTTAGGCATGAGAAGAGTGCCTGCTGTATGTCTCAGCAACTTAGAGACCTTCAGGTGTTTGGCCTCTGGCTTTTTCCATTACAGGTTTTTTTCACATGGGTTGTCCCTTTTTGTTATTTTTCTTCCAGGGTCTTGTATTTTCAATTTTAAAATGTCATTCTCCATTGACCTTCTTTCCATCTGTAAATAGAAATACTCTTCCTATACTATACATATACATATTAAGTTTGACTAAACAAATCACTGATATTCATGACTATTCTCTATTTCTTATAGACAAATATATTCAATTAAATCATCAGGTAGCATATTTAAAACAGGAAAAAAAAAACCCAGAATTTTTTAAAAACAGTTTCTAATTAAGCTTGTTGCCTAAGGATATTTTGGAAGTCACAAGCAAAATTGGTTCAAAAAAATAATCACGCAAATGCACGGAAGAAAAGTCCATGAGCTGTAAAATGTAATGAGGCAAATGTGCTTAATTCAGAAACCCACTAATCTGCATGTTTCTGGACTCTGGGGGAGTCTTAAAGGTGAGCATGGGGAGAAAGAACCTGTACTGCTTATGTGGGGTCTGAAGTGGCATAGATCCGACCAGACACAGAAATTTGAACTAGGAATCTTACATACCAAATGAATGACTTGGGAATTAGCCCACTGGCTGCATATTAGTAGTTCTCTGGGCTTTGTTTCTCAACGAAGAAAATCACAGAAAGCTTCCAATCTTCAAATTTTGCAGGATTGCATCTGTTCCCTGTTAAACTGTATTTGTCAGTGGGTTTATTATCTCATTCTGAAGTATGCCTTAGCATTAGGTATCTCAGAAGAAACTGTGCTTCACTGTCCAAAGATGACAGCAAAACTTTTGAATACTGTTTGAGTTGATTTTTACTATTGGTAGGCTAATTTATGCTTGCAGTAGCTCCTTGTTTCTTCCCAAGTGGAAAAGACAGTGCAGGGGGAAAGAAAATTAAAATGAATGAAAAAAGTAAGAAAAATCTGTAGGTACAACCAGAGAGGCTGGCATGTTTATATGCTGAAGTTATAAAGACTCCTGGAGATACTGGAGGTACTGGTGCAGAGGTTTTCATTGGTAAATATATTTAGAATCACGTAATCATAGAATCAGCCTAACATCATATCTAATAAACTGTGTCCTGGTATGCCACATCTACAGTTTTTTTGAACACCTCCAGAGCTCCACCATCTCTCTGAGCAGCTGGTTTCAATGCCTGACAACTCTTAGTGAAGAATTTTTTACTCATATCCATTCTAAACTTCCCCTGGAAAAATTTGAGGCCATTTCCTCTTGTCTTTTCACTAGTTACTTGGGAGAGGAGACCAACCTCCACCTGACTACAACCTCCTTTCAGGTAGTTGTAGAGAGCGATAAGGTCTTCCCTCAGCCTCTTCTTCTGCAGACTAAACAATCCCAGTTCCCTCCACTGCTCCTCGTAAGACTTCTGCTCCAGGCCCTTTACAAGTTTCATTGCCTTTCTCTGGACATGCTTCAGCAGCTAAATGTCCTTCTTGTAGTGAGGGACCCAAAACTCAACACACTACTCAAGGTGCGGCCTCACTAGCGCGAGTACAGGAGCAGGATCACTTCTCTAGGTTTGCTGGACACACTATTCCTGATAGAAGCCAGGATGCTGTTGTACTTCTAGGCCACCTGGGCACACTGCTGGCTCTGCTCAGCTGGATGTCAACTAGCACCCCCAGGTCCTTTTCCGCCAGGCAGCTTTCCAGCCACTCTTCCCCAAGCCTGTAGTGTTGCACGGGGTTGTTGTGACCCAAGTGCGGGACCTGATACTGAGCCTTGTAAACCTTATAGAATTGACCTTGACCCATTGATCCAGCCTATCCAGGTCCCTCTACAGACCCTTGCTATCCTCAAGCATATCGACAC